>JAAWVA010000037.1:4724536-4790753 GCA_015227895.2 Colaptes auratus
AATTGTTCCTCGTGTTCAAGCTCACCCTCCCCTGGGGCAACTCGAGGCCATTTCCTCTTGGCCTGTTGCTTGCTGCTCGGGAGACAAACTGATCCCCAACCTTGTATGGGTGCCAGACAAACAGGGGGAAAAAAACCCCCTCTCTGAGCAGAGGAGATACTCAGCTTGTGTAATAAAACACCAACTCTAGAGCTGGAACTGAGACCACTTCAGCCTTTTATTTTCAATACAGGGACTCAGCAAAGGAAGCTGTGTCAGCCTGGGTGAGGAGGTCCCTTTGGGAGGGATGGGAGGTTAATCATAACCATAACCCTGCTTTGGGTGAGGAAGCATCATCCACTTTGTCCTCCTTTTAGTTTGATTATTCTCTGAAAATTCAAGTGCCCTCCAGTGGGGTTTTTTTTTTAGGCAATTTCCTGGATTATTCATTAGTGATTTACCATTAACTCTGAGATGCAGCTGCTCACATTTTTATCCATCTCCCTCCCAGGCAGGGAACAGAGATATGGCAGCACAGAACATAGAATCATAGAATCCATGAGGTTGGAAGAGACCTCAGATCATCAAGTCCAACCTGTCACCCAACACCTCATGACTACTAAACCCTGGCACCAAGGGCCACATTCAATCCCCTCCTGAACACCTCCAGGGATGGGGACTCCACCACCTCCCTGGGCAGCACATTCCAGTGGCTAACAGCTCTCTCTGTGAGGCAGTAGCCATGTGGATTTGGAGTACACATCCATCTGGGGGTCAATTCCTCTGTTCACAGTCTCACAGCACCACAGCACATCAGAAGTTGGAAGGGACCTCCACAGATCATCCAATCCACCCCCCCTGCCAGAGCAGGATCACCCAGGGGAGTCTGCACAGGAACACATCCAGGTGCCTTTTGAAAGTCTCCAGAGAAGGAGAACTCCACAACCTCTCTGGGCAGCCTGCTCCAAGGCTCTGTCACCCTCACACCAAAGAAGTTTCTCCTCATGTTGAGCTGAAACCTTCTCTGTTCAAGCTTGTATCCATTGGTCCTTGTCTTATTCCAGTGCACCACCCAAAAGAGATTTGCCTCCTCCACTTGGCACCCACCCCTCAGATATTGATAGACATTGATCAGATCCCTCTCAGCCTCCTCTTCTCCGGACCAAGCAGCCCCCATGGCTCTCAGTCTGTCTTCACAGGGGAGATGCTCAAGTCCCCTAAGCATCCTCGTGGCCTCCATTGGACTCTGTCCAGCAGGTCTCTGTCTCTCTTGAACTGGGGAGCCCAGAGCTGGACACAGCATCCCAGGTGTGGTCTCAGCAGGGCAGAGCAGAGGGGCAGCAGAACCTCCCCAGCCCTGCTGGCCACACTTCTCTTGATGCCCCCCAGGATGCCATTGGCTCTCTTGGCTGCAAGGGCACTTTGCTGTCCCATGCAGAACTTGCTGCCCAGCAGCACTCCAAGGTCTTTCTCCATGGAGCTGCTTTCCAGCAGGGCAGCCCTTGACCTGTCCTGGTGCCTGCTGTTATTCCTCCCCAGGTGCAGGGCCCTGCACTTGTCCTTATTGAACCTCATGAGGTTTGCCTGCACCCAGCTCTCAGCCTGCCCACATCTCATTGGCTGGCTGCACAGCCTGACAAGGTTTATTCATTACTTATTTATGTGCTTATTTGTTACTTATAATGGCCCAGCTAGAAGAAATAACTCAAGGAGGAAGAGCCAGCTGGATTGGGCTCATTTGTTTGCAAGCCTGCATCCTGTTTTAGTGGATGGATCAACCAAATGAACTTTGCTGCATTCAGTTACCCTTTATTGTAGATCATCCCTTTGCTCTTCTGCACCACACAGTGGGGATTGTCAGGTTGAAAATGTTCTGCTCCTGTTGAGAGGGACTTAGGAAAATGAGGCAGACCTTTCGCTTTTCATTGGCTCAGAATTGGATAGCTGTAAGCCTTCAAAATAAGCCCAGTTGAAAGCAGAAGGTTGGGGATGCGTGTTCTGATTTCAGGCTGCGCTGCCAGCCAGGATCTGGACAGGTTGAGAGCTGGGTGCAGGCAAACCTCATGAGGTTCAGTAAGGTCCTGCATCTGGGGAGGAATAACAGCAGGCACCAGGACAGGTCAAGGGCTGCCCTGCTGTGAGAGACTAAAAGCTTGTCTCTCCTGGTGTGACTCAACAAAGAGAAAATCAAGGACCGAGGTCACCTTCGGGAATACGCATCAGACAAGATAATCTCCACCCATCAAGTACCCCCGGACAGGGAGGATGGTGAGACAATGGATTCCCCACCGGGCCCCTGATTTCCTGAGGAGCAATACTTGGACACGCAGCTAAGGACTGAAAAACTGTATAAAAGACTTGAGCAGCTACTGGCTCGGCAGAGGAAAAACAGGGAACCAAAAACACGGGAGAAGAAAAACGGAGAACCGAAAACACCGATAAGAAAAACACAGGAGAAGGACAACGCCGCTGAGAAGGAAAGCAGGAGAGAAGGACAAGCCCGGGGCAATGCTGCTCCCAAAGAAAGAGGCCATGGAGCCTGGAAGAAGCAGACTGAACCCTTTCTCCGTGAACTCGTGGAGCTGAAGAGGCTGCTCAGAGGACCACATCTCTTCTACAGCCAAAGCCTCCAGAGGGACCTGGGCAGGCTGGAGAGGTGGGCACAAGCCAACCTCAGGAGCTTCAACAAGACCAAGGGCAGGGTCCTGCAGCTGGGGCGAGGCAATCCCAGGCACAAATCCAGGCTGGGCAGGGACTGGCTGGAGAGCAGCCCAGAGGAGAGAGACTTGGGGGTGCTGGGGGAGGAGAAGCTCCCCAGGAGCTCTCAGGGTGCACTTGCAGCCCGGAAAGCAAATCAGAGCCTGGGCTGCAGCAGGAGAAGTGTGGCCAGCAGGGCAAGGGAGGGGATTCTCCCCCTCTGGTCAGCCCTTCTGAGACCCCACCTGGAGTACTGCCTCCAGTGCTGGAGCCCCTATGACAAGAGGGATCTGGAGGTGCTGGAAGGTGTCCAGAGCAGGGCCACGAGGATGAGCAGAGGGCTGGAGCTGCTCTGCTGTGAGGACAGACTGAAGGAGTTGGGGCTGTTCAGTCTGGAGAAGAGAAGGCTCCCAGGTGACCTCATTGTGGCCTTCCAGTATCTGAAGGGGGCTACAGGAAGGCTGGGGAGGGACTTCTCAGGATATCAGGTAGTGATAGGACTAGGGGGAATGGACTGAAGCTGGAGGTGGGGAGATTCAGGCTGGAGGTGAGGAGGAAGTTCTTCCCCATGAGAGTGGTGAAGCCCTGGAATGGGTTGTGCAGGGAGGTGGTTGAGGCCCTGTCCCTGGAGGTGTTTAAGCCCAGGCTGGATGAAGCTCTGGCCAGGCTGCTCTAGTGTGGGGTGTCCCTGCCCATGGCAGGGGGGTTGGAACTAGATGATCCTTGTGGTCCCTTCCAGCCCTGACTGATTCTATGATACTATGAACACCTTTTCTCTACAGTCCCAACATTTCCTGCAGCACTTTTCCTCCACAGACTCAAACTGTCTTTGGGGGGCGAGGAGTGTGGTAATATAATCCCTTTCCTCTTCTCTCTCTCTTCTCTCCCTCCCTCTCTATTTTCTCTCTCTCCCCTTCTGATCCATCCACTTTGTTTATGTAATCAGTAGTCTAGCTGTTGACATTTTGGCCTCGTTTGTGCCTCTCATTTCACAACACGGGAGTGGTCAGAAGAGCTGAGTCTCTTTCCCTCTCTGGACTGAGACACCTGCTGGAAAGCAGCTCCATGGAGAAAGACCTCGGAGTGCTGCTGGGCAGCAAGTTCTGCATGGGACAGCAAAGTGCCCTTGTGGCCAAGAGAGCCAGTGGGATCCTGGGGGGCATCAAGAGAAGTGTGGCCAGCAGGGCTGGGGAGGTTCTCCTGCCCCTCTGCTCTGCCCTGCTGAGACCACACCTGGGATGCTGTGCCCAGCTCTGGGCTCCCCAGTTCAAGAGAGACAGAGACCTGCTGGAGAGAGTCCAATGGAGGCCACAAGGATGCTTAGAGGACTTGAGCATCTCCCCTGTGAAGACAGACTGAGAGCCATGGGGGCTGCTTGGTCTGGAGAAGAGAAGGAAGAGGGATCTGATCAATGTCTATCAATATCTGAGGGTTGGGGGTCAAGGGGAGGGGGCCAATCTCTTTTGGGTGGTGCACAGGAATAAGACAAGGACCAATGGATACAAGCTTGAACAGAGAAGGTTTCAGCTCAACATGAGGAGAAACTTCTTTGGTGTGAGGGTGACAGAGCCTTGGAGCAGGCTGCCCAGAGAGGTTGTGGAGTTCTCCTTCTCTGGAGACTTTCAAAAGGCACCTGGATGCATTCCTGTGCAGACTCCCCTGGGTGATCCTTGCTCTGGCAGGGGGGGTGGACTGGCTGATCTCTGGAGCTGCCTTCCAACCTCTGATGTACTCTGATACTGTGAGACTGTACATCTGAGATGCCAGCCTCACTTCCCCACCCCTCTGCTTCTCCCCACCACCAACCTTCCCCTAAGCACACAATACTCCATTTTAAAAGCTGGTTTCTGCAGGTGACATCCCCCAGCTAGTTTTCAGGCAGGCTGAGGACATCCCCCAGGCCTTGGGTGGGGTGCCCTCAGAAACCTTTCGTCGAGCTTCAGCTGCCCAAATCCCTCCGGCAGCAAAAAAGCCTTTTGCAGTGCTGACCTCTGCAGGCACTGCACGAACCCAGCTGGCTCTGGGCAGCAGTGAGCTAAATAATGCATAAGGCAGGTGGTTTACACATTATTGCTGGCTGTGGGTAGCAACAAGCCTTTTTAATATGCATCAAAATGGGGAATTTTCTCTGTTGCTCAGCAGGCAGAGAGTGAGGGAAAGGCTGGGAAATCCTCACACACTCAGAGTGGGGCTGAGCTAGCTCCACACTGTAGAGATTCTTGGAGATAATTTGCTGGCTGGCCAAAAGTGCTTTGAATGGAGAAGGTGAAGGGCATGAATGAAAAGCAGGCTTTTCACCCCAGAACACCATCCATGCTATAACTGGGAGTCCAAGGCCCTGCCTGGGCTTCCTTGGGAATGGGGAGTGGGGTAGGAAGAGCCAGAAGTGGCCTGCAGTGCACTCCTTTAACCTGTAACTTTGCCCCTGAGGCCCCACCTCTAATTAAGCTCTAATTACAGTATCACATTATCACCAAGGTTGGAAGAGACCTCAAAGCTCATCCAGTCCAACCTGGCACCACAGACCTCATGACTAGACCATGGCACCAAGTGCCACATCCAATCCCCTCTTGAACACCTCCAGGGATGGGGACTCCACCACCTCCCTGGGCAGCACATCCCAATGATGAATGACTCTCTCAGTGAAGAACTTTCTCCTCACCTCCAGCCTAAACTTCCCCTGGCACAGCTTGAGACTGTGGCCTCTTGTTCTGGTGCTGGTTGCTAGAGAGAAGAGGCCAACCCCTTCCTGGCTACAACCACCTTTCAGGTAGTTGTAGAGAGCAATGAGGTCTCCCCTGAGCCTCCTCTTCTCAGGCTAAGCAACCCCAGCTCCCTCAGCCTCTCCTCACAGGGCTGTGCCCCAGACCCCCTCCCCAGCCTTGTTGCCCTTCTCTGGACACCTTCAAGTCTCTCAATGTCCTTCCTAACCTGAGGGGCCCAGAACTGGACACAGGACTCAAGGTGTGGTCTAACCAGTGCTGAGCACAGGGGCACAATGACTTCCCTGCTCCTGCTGGCCACACTGCTCCTCATGCAGGCCAGGATGCCATTGGCCTTCTTGGCCCCCTGGGCACACTGCTGGCTCATGTTCAGGCAGCTGTCAACCAGCACCCCCAGGTCCCTCTCTCTTTGGCAGCTCTCCAGCCACTCTGACCCCAGCCTGTAGCTCTGCATGGGGTTGCTGTGGCCAAAGGGCAGCACCTGGCACTTGGATGTGTTGAATGCCATCCTGTTGGTCTCTGCCCATCTGTCCAGTCAGTCAAGGTCCCTCTGCAGAGCCCTTCTGCCCTCTGACTGACCAACATCTGCTCCCAACTTGGTGTCATCTGCAGATTTGCTGATGACTGTCTCAATCCCCTCATCCAGATCATCAATGAAGATATTAAGAGGATGGGGCCCGGAATTAACAGCCAGGAGGGCCCCAGCCCTTCGGTGGGGGCAGAGTGATGTGTGCTGGCTGCTGGAGGGGGCTGGAGAGGGGGTCCTGTCGCAGCCAGTGCTCTGAGAGCAGCTGCTGGGTGCGTGCAGGGCGCATGATTCCCTGTGAAGAGCAAAACACCAACATTCCACGTGTGCCAAGAGCAACATCCTGACATGCTGGCACCTTCTTGCTGGCAAAGGAGTTTAGCTTATGCACCCAGCTGGATAACAAAGAGTAGATAAACAGCCACTCCAAGCCATAGAACACACTGAGGGGTTAGGGCTTCTCTAGAGACTTCTGTTAGCTGCTGCTTCTGTTAAGGCTTTTCTGGACTTCTCCTCCTGCATCTGGGAAGGAGTAATAACCTGCACCATACAGGCTGGGAGGTGATCTGCTGGGAGAGGGGAAGCTTAGGCTTGATCTTAGAAAGAAGTTCTTCCCAGAAAGAGAGATTGGCCTTTAGGATGGGCTGCCCAGGGAGGGGGTGGGCTCAGCATCCCTGGAGGTGTTCAAGACAAGCCTGGATGAGGCACTGAGCACCATGGTCTGGTTGATTAGTTGGGGTTGGGTGATCAGTTGGACTTGATGATCTTGGAGGTCTCTTCCAACCTGCTTGATTCTGTGATTTTGGCCCCAGCCCTGGCTCTCCCCTGGACCTGTCACCTTTAGGGTTTCCCTGTAGGAGCAGCTCAATGAGACTAGGCCAGGCCTGCTCCCCCCTGCAACTGTCACTGTCACTGTCATCCACCTCCCAGGGGCTGAACTGTGGAACTGAACTGAGGAGATGGCAGCAGCAAAACAAAGCAGGCATGGTAGGTTTGCTGGAGAGGGCTTTAATGAACCCACTGCCCAGGGGTGCCAGGCGTGGGGAAGCATCGTGGGGTGGCAGGAAAATGCCCTTCCCTGTGGGGTCTGCAAGCAGTACACTGGTACTTAGAGCTGTGAGGAACCTTCTTCTGTGCCATGGATCAGCTAGGCTCTGGGAGCATCCCTGATGGATGCCCAGACCCACAGCCCCACCGAGCATGGAGATGAGTGCCCCAAACCTGGGAAGGATGCTCAGACCCCAAAGTACACTGAGGAAGGGATGTTAGAGGAGCCTCAAGCCCCAGAGAGCATGGAGACTTGTGCCCTGCACCCAGGAAGGATGCTCAGACCCTGAAGGACATCGAGGAAGAGATGTCAGAGGGACCTGAAGTCCTGCAGTGCTTGGGTAAGAGTTTGACAGGAGCTCTGGGGTGCAGGCAGTGCTACCACATCCAGCTGGCCCCATTCCTAGAGCTTGAGTGCTGTCACACGGGGAATGTGGAAGGGACAGGTCTCTTCTGACCCCGTGGAGCTGCAGAAAGAGAAAACAGCAGGGGATCAAGGAGGAGCCCACATTTTCACTCCCTGCCTTCTGCCCACCCCGTGCCGCCCTGCAGCCCACCCCCTGCAGCCCTCCTGCCCACCCCGTGCAGCCCTCCTGCTCACCCTGTGCCGCCCTCCTGCCCACCCCCTGCAGCCCTGCCGCCCACCCCGTGCCGCCCTCCTGCCCACCCCGTGCCGCCCTCCCGTGCACCCCCTGCAGCCCTCCTGCTCACCCCTGCAGCCCTCCTGCCCACCCCGTGCCGCCCTGCTGCCCACCCCGTGCCGCCCTCCTGCCCACCCCCTGCGGCCCTCCTGCCCACCCCCTGCGGCCCTCCTGCCCACCCCGTGCGGCCCTCCTGCCCACCCCCTGCGGCCCTCCTGCCCCCCCGTGCAGCCCTCCTGCCACCCCCTGCAGCCCCTGCCCACCCCTGTGCCGCCCTCCTGCCACCCTCGTGCAGCCTCCTGCCCACCCCCCTGCCGCCCTCCTGCGCACCCCATGCGGCTCTCCTGCTCACCCCGTGCCGCCCTCCCGCCCACCCCGTGCCGCCCCTCCGGCCCACCCCGTGCAGCCCTCCTGCTCACCCCGTGCCGCCCTCCTGCCCACCCCGTGCCGCCCTCCTGCCCACCCCGTTCCGCCCTCCTCCCACCCCCGTGCCGCCCTCCTGCCCCACCCCGTGCCGCCCCTCCTGCCCCCACCCCTGCAGCTCTCCTGCCCACCCCGTTCCGCCCTCCTGCTCACCCGTGCCGCCCTCCGCCCCACCCCCGTGCCGCCCTCCTGCCCACCCGGCGGCCCTCCTGCCCACCCCGTGCCGCCCTGCTGCCCACCCCGTGCCGCCCTCCTGCTCACACCCGTGCCGCCCTGCTGCCCACCCCGTGCCGCCCTCCTGCTCACCCCGTGCCGCCCTCCCGCCCCACCCCGTGCCGCCCTCCTGCCCACCCCGTGCCGGCCTCCTGCGCACCCCCTGCAGCCCTCCTGCCCACCCCCTCAGCCCTCCTGCCCACCCCGGTGGCCGCCCTCCTGCTCCCCCGTCCCGCCCCTCCCCCCCACCCCGTGCCGCCCTCCTGCCCACCCCGTGCGGCTCTCCCGCCCACCCCCTGCAGCCCTCCCGCCCACCCCGTGCGGCTCTCCGGACCACCCCCTGCACCCTGCGCCCCACCCCCTGCAGGCCTCCTCCCTGCCCACCCCGTGTCGGCCTCCTCCTGCGCACCCCGTGCCTCCCTCCTGCCCACCCCGTGCCGCCCTCCTGCCCACCCCGTGCGCCCTCCTTCCCACCCCGTGCCGCCTCCTGCCGGCCACCCCGTGCCGCCCTCCTGGCCCACCCCGTGCCGCCCTCCTGCCCACCCCGTGCGGCCCTCCTGCGCACCCCGTGCCGCCCTCCTGCCCACCCCGTGCAGCCCTCCTGCCCACCCCGTGCCGCCCTCCTGCCCACCCCGTGCCCGCCGCTTACATGAGCCGATTGCGGATGGGGCGGAAGTGTTTGGTGAGCCGGACAGCAAAAATGATGTTGGGGATGAGGAAGAAGGTGCAGCAGCCCAAGCTGAACCAGAAAGCATTCTGCAAGGAGAGAGCACAGGGTCCCCTCTGAGCTCAGTTCACAGAGTTCACAGAATCAGCCAGGTTGGAAGAGACCTCCAAGATCATCAAGTCCAACTGATCACCCAACCCTATTTAATCAACCAGACCATGGCACTCAGTGCCTCATCCAGGCTTTTCTTGAACACCTCCAGGGATGCTGAGCCCACCCCCTCCCTGGGCAGCCCATCCCAAAGGCCAATCTCTCTTTCTGGGAAGAAATTCTTTCTAAGACCAAGGCCTGCTCAGCTTCCCCCTGGCACAGCTTGAGACTGTGTCCTCTTGTTCTGGTGCTGGGTGCCTGGGAGAAGAGACCAACCCCCACCTGGCTACAACCTCCCTTCAGGGAGTTGAAGAGAGCAAGAAGGTCTCCCCTGAGCCTCCTCTTCTCCAGGCTAAGCAACCCCAGCTCCCTCAGCCTCTCCTCACAGGGCTGTGCTCCAGAGTGCCCTCCTCTGAGCACGTTCCAGCAACTCAACATCTTTCTTGAATTGAAGGGCCCGGAACTGGACCCAGGGACAGCTGCACAGGGACAGGCAACCCCCAGCCTGTGGAGGAGTTTGGGGAGCCTTGTGGTGGCTTGGTGGCCTTGTCCTGCTGGAATGGGGGTGTTGGGGTTGCTGCCATGAATTCCTGCTGGTTGGTGGTGGGATGCTGCACCCTGTAGGTCTCTCCTGGACCCCCGTGAGGACAGGATCCTTACCCAGGGGTCAGCGATGCGGTCACACAGGATCACTCGGCCGTTATCCAGGGCCGTGGCGAGCGGCTGGCACGAAGCCACATCTTCCCTCAGCTGGAACCAGAAGCAGAGACAAGACATAGACACGCTGCTGGCCCCAGGGGATGCGTTTTGCTGCCTCAATTCAGGGCTTACACACAGCATCCGTGGTGGCTCCCAGCCCCAAAGAATCGCCCTGCTGGCAAGGTGGGCACCTACCGTCTGCCCCACCCAGTTGAGGTACTGTGTGAAGTAGCGCAGCTCCTTCCTGGTGAAGCAGCCGATCTCCTGGGCAGAGGGAAGGCAGAATGGAGGGCAGGAGCTGTACTTCTTAGCTCCAGCACCGGCCCAGCTCCAGCCCACGTCCAGCTCCAGCTCCAGCCCAGCTCCAGCTCCAGCCCACCTCCAGCTCCAGCCCACCTCCAGCTCAGCTCCACCTCCAACCCAGCTCCAGCCCACCTCCAGCTCCAGCCCACCTCCAACCCAGCTCCACCTCCAACCCAGCTCCAGCCCACCTCCAACCAGCTCCACCTCCAACCCAGCTCCAGCCCACCTCCAGCTCCAGCCCACCTCCAACCCAGCCCACCTCCACCCAGCTCCAGCCCACCTCCAGCTCCAGCCCACCTCCAGCTCCAGCCCACCTCCAGCTCCAAGTCTAGCTCCAGCTCCAGCCCTGCTCCAACCATCTCTGGGCTAATGTCAGGCTTGGAAACAAGGGCTGGAGCCTTGAGGTGCCCCTCTTGCAGCAGGCTGTTCTCTTTCTTTCTGGATGTGAGGACTTTGTAGGCTCTCTAGGGCTCCCCCAGGCCCGCCTCACCTGTCGGAGGATCTGCTGGGCTTGCACAGGCAGTCGGGCTTCCACTGAGGCCGTGGTAGTCAGTGTTGTCCTCACCCGCTCCTGGGGAAGCACAGGGAGGGCAGAGCACCCTTAGAGCACTGAGCAGCAGGATGGGTGCCCCGGGGATGGCAGGAGCAGGGCATGTGCCAAGCCTCACATCAAGTCTGACTGCTGGAAAGCAGGGAAAGGGAGACCTGCCCCAGTCAGAGAAACTCCCTCACAGGGAGTGGGTGAGATGAGACACTGGGGGACATCCTGCCACTACAGGATGAGGGGCAATGCCTTTGAGCTGGAAGAGGGGAGACAGACTGGAGATGAGGAAGAAATTCTGGAGAGCGAGGGTGGGGAGACACTGGGGCAAGTTGCCCAGAGAAGCTGTGGATGTCCCCTCCCTGGGGAGCTGTTCAAGGGCTAGTCTGGATGAGACTTGAGCAACCTGAAGGTGTCCTTGCCATGGCAGGGGGGTTGGAATTGGATGATCTTTAAGGTCCCTTCCAACCCAAATCATTCCATGACTCTATGACAGCTCTGCTGGGGATGCTGAAATACGCCCAGTGCTGCAGGAGGGTTTCTGATCTGCAGCAGCCAATCTCCTCACTAAAGGAGACTGCCCCTCCCCAGGTGGCATTTGTCCTGGCTCTGCCACCACCCTGGAACTGGCTTTTTGGGGCCCTGGCAGGCAGGGCCCTGCTGATTTTTCAGAGCTGGAAGAAACTGTGCAAGTACCTGGAGGTGCGGCGCCAAGCGGGAGAGGAACTGGATGCTTTCCCCCAGCCTTGCCTGTGGGACAGGGAGGTGAGCAGGCTGCAGAATCCCTGTCCCCTCTTTCATGGGGACACCACCAGGCAAAGGCCAGCAGCACCAGCAGCCGCCAGCCCAGCCCAGACTCACCACCAAAGCCTCCTGTGACTGCACTGTGGAGTTCTGCAGCTGCCAGAGGGCTCTGGCCTCTGCTGCCAGCCGTCCTGCCACCGTGCTGTTCCTCTGGGCGGGGGGGAGGGGGAGGACAGAAGTGTTATGGTGTCCCTGGGGGCACACAGGCCGCCCCCACTGCCCACCCCACTGCTCACCTGCATTTTCTGCAGCCCCTCGAGGTTCCTTGCCAAGCCAGGGAGACTGGTCTGTACCACAGGGATTTTCATCTGGGGGAGGATGGAAATTGGTGGCTACCCAAAAGCCCCCCCCGGGAACCAGCCTCGGGCGTGGCTGGGTGTTACAGCTTAAAGCTAAGTGCCTTAGCTTAGTGTCCTGACTATAAACTTTCTGGACATCTTTGGGGGGGTGTGGGGGTGTGATTTCAACCCACCACACTTTGTAACTAGAATTTCATTCTGCTTCCAAACCTTCTGAGCTAACCTGGTGATTTATTTGGGGAGGGGGAAATCTCCAATTTGGTGGGGGATAAATCTCCAACTGGTTGGGGGGGGTTAATTTCAACCCACTCCACTTTGTAACTAGAGTTTCAGTCTGCTTCCAAACCTTCTGAGCTGGCCTGGTGATTACTTTTGGGGGGTAAACCTCCAATTTGGGGGGGGGTGGGATGTAATTTCAACCCACCCCACTTTGTAACTAGGGTTTCGTTCTGCTTCCAAACCTTCTGAGCTGGCCTGGTGATTACTTTCGGGGGGTAAACCTCCAGTTTGTCTTGTGGAGGGTAATTTCAACCCACTCCACTGGGCCACATCCTGCCAGCCCCTCACCTCCTCCTGGAAGCGTCCATAGTCCACCTCGTCCGCCCCGCTGCGGGCAAAGGTCTCCAGGTCCTGCCTGCCCTCGCTGCGGAGCAGCCGCACGTCCCCCAGGTGCGCAGTGAAGTCCCCCAGGCGCTTCTGGAAACCTGCTGTGTACTGTGAGGGGAGACAGGGGCAGGCTGAACCCTTGATGTCAGTCCAGGCTAGGGGGTGATGAGATTGAGAGCAGCCCTGCAGAGAAGGACCTGGGGGGTGCTGGCAGGTGGGAAGCTAGAAAGGAGCCAGCAATGGGCACTGGCAGCACAGGAGGCCAAGGGCAGCCTGGGCTGCGTCCAAAGCAGTGTGGTCAGAGATGGAGAGAGGATCCTGCCCCTCTGCTCTGCTCTGGGGAGACCTCACCTGCAGGGCTGTCTCCAGATATGGGACCCCCAACACAGGAGGGATATGGACCTAATGGAGAAGGTCCAGAGGAAGCCAGAAAGCTGATCAGAGGGGCTGGAGACCTCTGCTAGGGGCACAGGGTGGGAGAGTGGGGCTGTTCAGCCTGAGAGAGAAGGCTCCAGGGAGACCTTAGAGCTGCATTCAACATCTGCAGGGGACCTACAGGCAGGCTGGGGAGGGACTGTTCAGAAGGGCCTGTGAGGATAGGATGAGAGGCAAGGGTTTGGAACTGGAGCAGGGCAGAGTTAGGTCAGACATCAGGAGGAAGTTCTGCTCAATGAGGGTGGTGAGACACTGGGACAGGTTGCCCAGGGGTGTGGTTGGGGCCCTGTCCCTGGAGACATTCAAGATCAGACTGGATGTGTCCCTGAGCAGCCTGCTCCCTTTGGAGGTGTCCCTGCTGAGTGCAGGGGTTGGACAAGATGCCCTTGGGGGGTCCCTTCCCACCTGATGCACTCTGTGACTCTGAATCCCAGTGACTCCAGCAAAACTCAGGCACCCTCTCACCGATACCAGAAGCTCTGGCTGCAGCCAGCCCTTACCTTGGGGGTTTTCAGATGCTCATCCAGGTCGTAGGACCTGTCAAGCTGCAGCACCTCCCACAGCCCTGCGCCGCTCTTGCACTCTCTGGAAGAGAAAGAGGGGCTGGCAGTGTGAGCCCAAATTCACCCCGATGTCTAGGGGCAGAGGTGGGCTCCTGCAGCACCCACCGGTACGTGGCACTGAGGTTGGAGTCCCTCCTGAGGTTGAGCTGGCGAGTGAGGTTCATGGACGGAGGCAGGTTCCCAGGGGTGTCAATGAACTGGGCCAAATGGGGGAGAAAAAGAGGGTCAGGAGCAGGCAGAGGCATTCCCAGCAGTGATTTTGGGGGTGCTCTGCCCTCACAGGGGCAGCCAGAGCTAATCTTGCCTTGATTTGCATGATCCCTCTGCAGAGCCAAGGCTCTTTCAGAGGGAGAGCAGCAGACAGCCCTGTGCATGGCCACGGGACAAGACCTGATCCCATTCCCAGCCCTGCTCTTGAGCCCATCACAGTATGTTGCCCACCCCAAGCACCCCAGGGACCCTCAAGGACCAGAGGACATGGGTCCTGCAGGCAGGAGCTTCTCCTTGAGTGAATTAATAGCACGAAGGCAGGTCCCCAACTGCTTATGCAAATCCAAGGATCTAATCCTAAACTTAATCTTCTGGTCTAGGATGGGGCTTTTCCAGATGGGTTTAGGGGGAGGTCACAGAGTGTTTGGAGGTAATTTGGTGCACACAAGCAGAGATTTATGGGCTGATGGGTGGATGTGTGGCCACCCACCTTATAAATCTCCTGGTTGACCCAGTTCCTGCAAACCAGCGTCTGGATGTTGCCCCCAACAAGGAAGGTGGCAAAAACCAGGAGGATGAGGAGCCAGGAGAACAGGAAAGCCAGGCCCACACCGCTGAAGGAAGGAGAGGAGGTGTCAGCGGTGGCTTTGCAGCCCGGAGTGGGCAGAGAGGCTTGCGGGGACCTGCCTGGCCAGCTGCAGCCCCGCGGCTCCCTCCTTCGCCCGGGCACGCCGGCATGCCTGGGAAGGGCCGGCGGGAGAGGGGTGTGCCAGCAGCGGGGCCAGGGTGTGGGAGCTGCCAGCTGCCAGGGAGGAGCAGCTTCTCCCAAACCCGCCGGCGCAGGCGGTGGCTTCAAAAGCCTTTCCACTCGCCCAGCTTGGGCTCCCTCCCTTGGCTTCGCCCCTCTGGTCTTGGGGGGTGCGCGATGACAACACCACCACCCCCGCGGCCCCCGCAGGGCTGCTTACACCAGGAGAAATTTGGCACCGGCTTCTCCTCGGCACTCGTAGTCGCTGGGGTCCTCCCGCTTGGAGAGCCCATATGCCCCCAGGGCCATCCCGCCGCGTTGCAGGCGAGGATGAGGAGGATGATGGAGCAAAGCACCGTGCCCGCAATCCACCTGGGGGAAAGAGCAGCAGAGCACAGCCTCGAGATACGGCGCTGGTGCAACAGCCTGGGGCTCGAAGTGGGGTCCAGCACCCATCTCTGCTGCACCCCTGCACCTCGGCGTGCCTGCCGGTGTCACCTGTACTGCTCGAAGCGCTCCACCTCCCGCAGGTAGGGCGGGCTCCTGTCCTCTGCCTTCAGCAGGGCTTCGCTGACGGGCAGGGTATAGTCGGGGAGGGGGAAGCTGTCGGCGATGGACTGCACCTTCTGTGTCACGCTGGCCATCTCGTCCCGCAGATCTGTGGGCCCAAGGCCGTGCTGGAGGATCCCCGTGGCCCACTTTACATCCCCCAAACTGGGATTTGCCCCGTGGAGGGTGTCCCCACTCGTTCCAGCTCGATCCCACTCACCCTGAATGACATGTGCCATCCTCTCCACAGCCAGCTCTGGGATGGAGTTGAAGGTGCCATTGCCCTGCGAGGAAAAAGGGGGTGCTGAGCAGCTTGTCTGGAGCTGCCCATGGGCACCGATCCCCATCACTGCACCCTGACCCCCTCCCCTCCCCCTAACCTGACGAATCATCTCTGCAAAGTCACTTCGGGGCAGCCCAGCCAGCACCTTCAAAACCTTCTCCACCGACGGCACCTTGGGGTGGAAGAAGCAACCATGAGTGTTGGGGCTACCAAAGTGGGGGGAGTGGGGGGGGGGGGGGTGATGTCGGGGGACGAGCAGCCCATTCCACCTTGCTATAGTCAGCACCCAGCTCCAGGCTCTGTGCCCTGCCCAGGACGCTGGCGCAGGAGGTGCAGCGTGGATCATCCAGCAGCTCAACCACGCTCCGGCGGCGTTCCCGCAGCGCCGGCTCCAGCTCGGCCCGGGCCGAGGCCAGCGCCCGTGCGGTCCGCTCGAGAATCTGTAAATGGTGCAGCGAGGTCTGTAGGTCTTAAAGAGAAAGCCCAGGGCTAGTTCACGCTGCTCTGCTCAGCTGCCCCGGCTCTCTGGCGAGGCTTCAGCACCGGCACCGGGGAGAGCCGCGCTCGGCCGTACCTCCAGCCCTGTCCTGCAGATCCTCCAGCGCCGCGTAGGTCATAGCCTTGAGCTGCGTGTGGATGGAGAGCCCCACGCTCCGGCTGAGCCCTGCAAGGCGTCGGGTGCCCCATCAGCATCTCAGCCCGCTGGGAAGGTCAGGATGGTGCCCGGCGCGGTGCTTACCTCCCAGGTCAGAGATTATCCGCTGTCGGGGCACCTCGAACTGGTCCACCACCATCTGCACCCCCTGCCAGGAGAGAGGAGCCGGTCAGGCAGGGGCAGCAGGTGCCGGGAGGGGAGGAAGCCGCACATTGCCTTTCCAAATACATTTTTAATGTGGCTGCTCCACCTCCCAAGCTACTCCATGAGGGAAGCGCAGCCAGGGCTTGGGCTGCACCCCATGCCAGGGACGGGGAAGCCACTCGGGGACCCACCTGGGGGACGTTGTTGATGTGCTGCCGCAGCGTGCGCAGCGTGGTGGGCACAGCCCCCAGCCCCGGCTCCATCTGCCCCTTCACCCGCTGGCTGCTGACCAAGGCGCAGGTGACGCTGATCCTGCCAGGGGCAAGCAGGAGGTGATGGAGCTGCCCGGCAGAGCCTCCCAGCCCCATAGCGCAGGGCTCCCCTGACCCAGGGTGGTTCGCTGGGGTGATTTGGGGGGACTCACAGGATGATGAGGGAAGTGAGGGACAGACAGGCCAGCAGGCAGCGACGGCGGCAGCCCAGCGAGCGACGGTGGGCACGCAGGCGGCCCCCACACCGTCGGCGGCTCCGGCAGTAGCAGAAGCACATCCCGGCCACCGGCATGGCCACAGTGAAGAGCACAGCCACCACGGCACAGACAACGTAGCCCAGCTCATACTGCACCACCTACGTGATGGAAGAGCCTGATGGGCACCGATGCACCCAACTTGGGGTGCTCCATGTGCCCAGGCTGCCTGTCCCATCTGGGTGCCATCCCCATGGGATCCTACGCTCCTACTCACCTGTGATGTCCGCACCGAGCCAGGGTCGTTCAGGGCTGCTCTGAGCAGCTCTGCAAAAGAAACCACAGCACCAGTAAAAAAGCGGTCCCAGAGGTCCCACCCTGCGGACCCCCCCCAGCTCTCCCCAAGCAGTGGGGCTGGCACGGAGGCAGCATCCTGCTCCGTGAGGAGGTTCAGACTCCTTGGGGCGGTTCTGGACACAGGGATTGCAGACAGCAAAACTCTGTAGGTCCTGGCAGCTGCGGCAGTGGGGTCCTGGGCGTCCCAGCGTGGGACTCACCTGTGGGCAGAGGGTTCTGCTGGATGAGGTCCAGGCAGCGCCGGACGAGGCTGTAGAGGGGATCGAGGGAGCTGGGAACTCGATGCAACGCCGGCACCCGGATCTCGGCGTGCGTGTCGGTGAAGCGCAGGACACCGGCGGGGCCGGCAGGGTGGCATTGCTGGGTGCCAGCGGGACGCAGCAGTGCCCAAGCCAGCAGCAGCAACCCGGCTGCCTGCATGGCTTTGGCAGCGAAGGAGAGAGCCGGCAGGGCTCTGTCAGCCTGCGAGCGGGCAGAGGGACATGCCCGGCCCCGGATGGCTCTCCCCGGCTCTGCTCCGGGAAACCTGCCTGACGGGTCGGCCGCCGCGCAAAGCCCAGACGCTGCCGTGGCTTGTTCCACAGATGGGCTCCCTGGGGCGGCTGGGCTTGGCGGGGCTGTGTGGAGGCGTCTCCCAAACCATCCCAGGCCTGTTTCACAAGCCCCAACATCCCTGAGTCACCACCATGGGATCCCCATGGTCAAGGCTGTTCCCAAAACGGATGGCAAAACCCCTCGGGGGTCGTGAAGGGAGGGCCGGGTGACACTGAACCCTCTGTCTTCGGACTGGGAGTGCTTATCTTTACCGTGGCCACCTCAAGGAGAGATCTGGGATTTGAGTATCACTTTGCAGGTGGAAAAGCCCTTGGAGGTGGATCTGTGCCTACAGATGGGGTCCCCAAGGGGCAGGAGCACCCTGTGGAACAACAGCCCGAGATCTGGAGCAGCAACGGGCTGGGAAGGAGAAGGGAAAGCAGGGAGAACACAGGCAGAGGGATGCATAGCCCTGGCTGGTGATGCCTGCACAGTGTCCAGGTGTGAGATGAATTTTCCAGGCTCAGCTGGTCCCTGCCTCAAACCCTGAGGCTGCTGCGGCTCCTTCCCAGGGCCAGATCCTGCTCTCCAGCATGGGCTGAGCACTAATTACAGGGTTGACTGGAAATGAAGGAGGTTGAACTTGATTTCCCCAGCACGGGGTGGGGTCAGCCCCCTTGCGCCCAGACGGCCTCAGGGCACCCCGAGAGCTCAGCCCCCTCCCTGCTCGGCTGGTCCAGTCGAGCCAGCCCCGGTGCTGACGCCTCCACCTTCCCAGCATTTCCTTGCCTATGGAAAAGAGGCTTTTCTCCCAGCTGGAGATGCCAGCAGCATCTTTCCAGGCTGGGCACACAGGGTGCTGTTCCCCACCACCCTCTTGAGATGCTACCAACTGGAAAATCCTGACCTGGCTTGGCTGAATTTTTGTCCCAGGACAAAACTCCCAGGGCCAGGAAAGTGTGGAGGCTGGAAAGGGAGGATGTCAGGGGACAGGGACATACTTGTGTCTGCATGTGGGAAAGGAGCCCCAGCCACTTCCACTGCCACTGGGGTGGTGACAGTGATGCTGGTGATGATTTCTCATCCTCATGATGGTTTTGCCATCCCAACAATTACCCATCCCAGTGGTGGGGGTTTTATGGAGGTGATTTTCAACAAGGCCAAGGGTTGGGTCCTGCACTGGGATCACAACAACCCCGTGAAGGCTCCAGGCAGAGAGGCTAGAAACTGCCCAGCTGAAAAGAACCTGGGGATGTTGGTCAGCCATGGCCAAATATGAACCAGGGGGTGCCCAGGTGACCAAGAAGGCCACCAGCAGCCTGGCCTGGAGTGGGCAGCAATGGTGTGGGCAGCAGGAGCAGGGCAGGGATTGTGCCCCTGTGCTGGGCACAGAGGAGGTCACGGCTTGAGTACTGGATTCAGGTTTGGGCTCCTCACTGCCAGAAGGACATTGAGGGCTGGAGCAGGGCCAGAGAAGAGCAACAAAGCTGGGGAAGAGTCTGGAGAGCAGGGCTGGGGAGGAGCAGCTGATGGACCTGGGGGCATTCAGTCTGGAGAAAAAGAGGCTGAGGGGAGACCTTCTGGTTCTCTACAACTCCCTGAGTGGAGGCTGGAGCCAGGTGGGCATTGTCCTAAGGAACAAGTCACAGGACAAGAGGAAATGGCCTGAAGCTGCCCTGAGGGAGATTTAGGTTGGACATAAGGGACAATTTCTTCCCCCAAAGGGTTGTCCAGACATGGCCCAGGCTGCTCAGGGCAGTGGTGGAGTCTCTGACCCTGGAGGGGTTTTGAAGCCATGGTGATGTGGAGCTGAGAGGCAGAGATGCACACTGACACTGGTACTGGCATGGCTATGCTGGTGCCAATACTGGGGCAGTGGTGCTGGTAGGGGGAAGGTGATGCGGGTACCAGTACTAGGAAGGTGATGCTGGTACTGGGTGATATTGGTACTGGGACGGTGATGAAGCACTCCTACTGGGATGCAGGTGATTGTACTGGGGTAGTGCGGCTGGTACTGGCACAGTGACACTGGTATTGGGGTGATAATATCGTTGCTGGTGGTACTGGGACAGTGATGGCCATATTGGGCTGATGATGGCTGTACTGGGATGGCTATGGCGTTACTGGTGTGTGTGGTGATGGCGGTACCGGGTCGGTGATGCTGGTACCGGGCTGGCGGTGCCGGTTCCGGGGCTGTTGCACCCATTTCTAACCGCTAGGCGGCGCCAGAGCCTCAGGCGAGAGGCGGGGGCGTGGCCTCACGAGGGGCATGGCCTCGCCAGGTGCCTCTGGCAGGACGGCGGCCGCGAGGGGTCAGAGCCAGGGAAAGCGGAAGTGACGTCAGGGGGCGAGTGGCGCCGCTGTCGCCATCATGGTGGGCAAGTCTCGCGTACCGGAGCGGTGAGTCTGTGCCTTCCGTCTTCTCTGCGTGTAGATCCGCGGCTTCCTCCCTTCCCGCGCTCTCCCGGGGCTCATCCCGGGGCTCCGCGGCGGCCTGCGGCCAGCTACTGCCAAGAGCCGCGGGGCCCGGCGGGCCCTGCCGCCAGCCGCGCTCTGTGCTCATTGAACGTGGCACAGGCCCCGGCCAGCCAGCAGCCGCAGCTGAAAGAGTAGGGGGCGTCACGGAATGGAGAGAGTCCTTTGCCGGGCGGGTTGGAGGCTGGCTGGGCTGGGGGGGAGCTCGGGTCCAGATCCCTGTCTGCGGTTTGACGTCTCCGTGCTGCGGGCTTTAGGTGGACCGACTACCTCCCGCTGGGCAGGAGGATGCCGGGCACCCGCTTCATCGCCTTCAAGGTCCCCCTGAAGAAGGTAAAACCCCAGTGAACGCGGTGAGCCTGTGAGGGCGGCAAGTGGCTGCGGGGAGGGGTCGTTTTGTGGAACAATCAGCGAGTGAATTGCCTCCCAACAGAGCGACACTGCATGGGTTTGTTGTTTGGGTTTGGTGAGTGGTTTGCAACGCGTAGGAGGGAGGGGCGCAGCAGCTGTTTGAGCAGAGTGTGTGACAGGATCACGGTGGTGTCAGCAACGCGCAGGTGACCAGGATCAATTTCTGGATGTGGTTGGCAGCTTTCTGGGTGCTGGCAGCACTGTCTGGGCACTCGAATAGGGGAGCATTGGCACTGTCAGGACGGGAGGGATGCTGTGGGCAGCCCCTGCCACTGCTGCCAGGTGCCTGATGGCCATGGCAGTGCCATAAACATGGTGCCAGGGCCAAGTTTCAGGAGCAGAGGCTGTCAGAGGTCTGTAGATCTGTCTGGCTTGGCTCTGTCAGGGCAGGAGGAGTGCTGTGGGCAGCCCCTGCCAGGTGCCTGGAGGCCAGGGCAGTGGTGCCAGAGCCAAATTTCATGAGCAGAGACTGTCAGAGGTTGGTGTGACAACAGCACTGCCCACTTGGCTGTACCTGGAGGTCACTGCCCCTGTGTGTTGTGGGGAACTCTGCTCCAGAGTGATTTGAACACAGCATTTGTGCCTGAAACATCACATCTGTGGGAGCTACAGGGCTCCTGACGGGCACCAGTGCTGTTTACTCCTCTCCATTTCACCTGCAAAGCCTTTGTTACAGCTTCCACCAAACAAAAACTTAGTTTCTGAATGTGTTGTGCTGTGATGTGTCTTGCCACACTGTAAAGTCTTCAGTCAGTCCTGGAAACCCTCACCTGAACAGTCCCAAAGCACTGGGGACCTAAGCATGTTGTGGTTTGGCTCAGTGTGACTTGTGTGTCAGTCTGCATCTGCCTTTCCTCATTGCCTGCATGTCCATTTTTTTGAGGGGTGACTTTTGGAAGGTTCTGGAGCTTGAACACTGAAACAGAATCCCCAGGGAGGTGGTTGAATCCCCATCCCTGGAAGAGTTTAGAAACCTCAGAGATGTGGTGCTGAGCAGCAGGGTTTAGATCCAGACTTAGAGGACCTGGAGGTGTTAAAGCTCTCTTCCAACCAAGATGACTCTGTGGACCTCTTCCCAACCGTGACAGTGCACCTGAGCTTAATGTCTGCTCTTAAACATTCTTTGCCCTCAGAGCTTTGATCAGAAGCTTCCTCCAGAGGAGAGATTTTCACCTTGTGACCTCCTTAAGAAAATCAAAGAGCAGAAGGAAGAGCTGGGGCTGATCATTGACCTCACCTACACAACTCGCTACTACAGGCCAGAGGTCAGTCTTGGTCTTGCTGCTGGGGCAGTGAAGCTCAGAGCAAGTTCTGATGTTGCTGATCAAGTGCACAAAGTCTCTTGTGAGGAATAAACTGTAAAGAGAGTGTGAGGCCCTGGCATCCTTTGGCAGGGGGCTGAGGTGAGGCATTGCAGGCCCACTGGGATGGGGTCTTCATCCTTGATCGAGTGCAAACCTGGTGTCTTCAACCCCCAAGGGGCAGATCCTGTTTGTACCAACCAGCACAGGTTTTGGGACACCCTAAAGCTGCTCTTTGCAGGTTCAGCTGGTGACAGGCAGCTCTGGCATGTGTGGGTAATTGCTTGGAAAGGTTTTCCAACCCTCTGCACGTGATTCATCCTCCCCAGGGAGGGAAAAGCAAAAGCATGAGAAGCAAAAATGCAAACAGGCTGCTCAGGAGTGTTGCTGTCATGTCAAGGCAGGGCAGCAGAGGTTTTCTTACCTAAATCTGTGTTGCTAATCTCTTAGGCTCAGCAAAAAGCTTGAGCAGCTCTCCTATGGGGACAGGCTGGGAGAGTTGGGGGCTGTTCAGCCTGGAGAAGAGAGAGCTCCAAGGAAACATTAGAGCAGCCTTCCAGGACCTGAAGGGGCTCCAGAAGAGCTAGGGAGGGACTTTGGACAAGGGCTGGGGGTGCCAGGACAAGGACAAAGGTTTTGAGCTGGGAGAGGGGAGACTGAGACTGGAGATGAGGACAAATTCTTGAGGGTGAGGAGACAGTGGCACAGGCTGCCCAGGGAGGCTGTGGCTGCCCCCTTCCTGGAGGTGTTGAAGGCCAGGCTGGATGAGGCCTTGAGCAACCTAGGCTGGTAGGAGGTGTCCCTGCCCATGGCAGGGGGCTGGAACTGGATGAGCTTTGAGGTCATTTCCAACCTGAAACATTCTCTGGATCTGTGACTTCTTCTGGTTTCTGATCTGTGGTTGTCAGATCATTAAGAACCCTCAGGGTTTTCCTGGACTCTGTTGATGTTCTTCCTTGTAGGAGCTCCCAGCCACGCTCTGCTACTCCAAGATCTTGACAATGGGCCATGAAATCCCAAACAAGCAAACCATTTACCAGTTCAAATATGTGGTGAAGAAGTTTTTGGAAGACAACAAAGACAATGGTAAGTGAGGCTTTCCCTGCTCTTGGGAAGGGCACTGTGGAGTTGGGAGGCCAGAGAGGTTTTAGTGAGCAGCAGGAATTCATTGGCCATCTCTTGGTGTGTGAGTGTCAAGGTGATTAGGTTGGTTTGATGAGGCAAAGGAATTCAGCAGTGCAGGGGCTAGTTGGAGACCTGTAGGCTTGTGTTCTCCAGGGGTCAGGGCTGGGTCCAGCCTTGGGCAATGTCTTCATCAATGACTTGGATGAAGGGGGAGAGTGAACCCTCAGGCAGTTTGCTGGTGGTACCAAGCTGGGAGGAGTGGCTGACACCCCCCAGGCTGTGCTGGCAGCCAGTGAGACCTGGGCAGGCTGAGAGCTGGGAGAGAGGAACCTCTTGAAGTGCAACCAGGGCAAGGGCAGGGTCCTGCCCCTGGGGAGCAACAGCCTCCTGCAGCAGGACAGCTGAGGGGGGATCTGCTAGGAAGCAGTTCCAAGGAGAAGGAGCTGGGAGTGCTGGGGGCCCAGAAGATGCCCAGGAGCCAGCAGTGTGCCCTGGTGGCCAAGAAGGCCTCAGTGGTGTCCTGGGGAGCATGGAGAAGAGTGTGGGCAGCAGGACAAGGGAAGTTCTCCTGCCCCTCTGCTCTGCCCTGGTGAGGCCACAGCTGCAGTCCTTTGTCACAGACACAAATGGGTTGCTGCTGGGGGGGATTTTGGAGATAGAGCACTGGAATCTAACCTGCTTGTTGTGTTCCAGATAAACTCATTGGAGTTCACTGCACCCATGGCTTGAACAGAACTGGCTACCTGGTCTGTAGGTGAGTTGGCTTTAGATGGGTGGTGGCATCACCACCTTCTTGTTGCTTCAGGAGAAAAGAGTTTTGCAGCAGGAAAATGAGACTCAAATGAGCTGCAGAAACAAGCTCACATGTAGTTAAGACAAGGATCCAGAGCTTTTCAGCTTTGAGAAAGTTGTTGTTAGGGGACACTTTTTATCCCTCATTCCACAAGACCCAGCATGGAAAGGATTAGAAGGGAGTTCTGGAGCTCACCCAGTCCAACCCCCTGCTCCAGCAGGGCACCCCCAGCTGCTTGCCCAGGAGCACAATGCCCAGGGGGGGTTGAAAGCTCTCCACACAAGGAGACTCCACAGCCTCTCTGGGCAGCCTGCTCCAGGCTTCCAGCACTCACACAACAAAGAAGTTTCTCTTCCTCTTCGGATGGAACCTCCTGGATGCCAGTTTGTGCCCATTGCCCCTTGGCCTGTCCCTGGGCACCACTGAGCAAAGTCTGGCCCCAGCCTCTTGCCCCCCACAGCTCCTTCAGCTCTTGCTGAGCATTGCTCAGCTCCCCTCTGGGGCTGCTCTTCTGCAGGCTCTCAGCCCCAGGGCTCTCAGCCTTTGCTGCTGCCAGAGCTGCTCCAGGCCCCTCAGCAGCCTCTCCAGCCTGCCCTGGACTCTCTCCAGTCCTTCCCTGTCCCTCTGCAACTGAGGAGCCCAGAACTAGACTCAGGACTCCAGATGTGATCTTACCAGGGCAGAGTAGAGTGGGAAAAGAACCTCCCTTGCCCTGCTGCCCACACTCTTCTCTATGCCCCCCCAGGACACCACTGGGTCCTTCTTGTCTCTGAGGAGCACCCAAGGTGCTCCTGGGCACCTTGTCCCACAGCACTCCCAGCTCCTTCTCCTAGGAGCTGCTTCCCAGCAGGTCCCCCCTCAGCTGTCCTGCTGCAGGAGGTTGTTCTTCCCCAGGGGCAGTACTCTGCCCTTGCCCTGGTTTGCACTTCAAGAGGTTCCTCTTCCCCAGCTGCAGCCTGGCCAGGTGGTTTTAACACCCAACACCAATATTCCATGCTGGCTATAAAGATTTGCTTCTCAGCTCCTCTTCCTTTTTCTCTCACCACTGAACTGTCAGTTTTTGCAGAGCTCATTGTTTAATTGGAGCTTTCTTTGCTGATCTCTTCAGGTACCTGATTGATGTTGAAGGCATGGAGCCCAACGCTGCCATCGAGCGTACGTCTGTCTGCTTCACATGTGGCATCTCTGTCCTGGGCTTGTGCTTTTAGGTGGTCAAAAGCTTTGGGCTGGCTCCAGAGAGCTAATTGTGGTCTAGCTCTTTTGTATGTGGAATGGGAGCTGGAGCTGTTGGGGTTTCTTGGAGGTACTTGGAAAGGATTGCTCAGGGATCTGGAAGTGCTGGAACATGTCCAGAGAAGGGCCACGAGGATGAGCAGAGGGCTGGAGATGCTCTGTTATGAGGACAGACTGAAGGAGTTGGGGCTGTTCAGTCTGGAGAAGAGAAGGCTCCGAGGTGACCTCATTGTGGCCTTCCAGGATCTGAAGGGGGCCTACAAGAAGGCTGGGGAGGGACTTCTCAGGCTGTCAGGTAGTGATAGGACTAGGGGGAATGGAATGAAGCTGGAGGTGGGGAGATTCAGGCTGGAGGTGAGGAGGAAGTTCTTCACCATGAGAGTGGTGAAGCCCTGGAATGGGTTGTGCAGGGAGGTGGTTGAGGCCCTGTCCCTGGAGGTGTTTAAGCCCAGGCTGGATGAGGCTCTGGCCAGCCTGATCTAGGGCAGGGTGTCCCTGCCCATGGCAGGGGGGTTGGAACTAGCTGATCCTTGTGGTCCCTTCCAACCCTGACTGAAACTATGAAAGTCCCCCTCCCTGGTGGCGCTCAAGGCCGGGCTGGTGAGGCCTTGAGCAACCTGGGCTGGTGGGAGGTGTCCCTGCCCATGGCAGGGAGTTGGAACTGGATGATCTTTAAGGTACCTTCCAACCCATGATTCTATAAATTCATTTTCTGGCCTGACTGTGGAGCTAGGGAGGGTTGAGTGAACGTGGGGGGGCACAGAGGGAAGGCTGGGTGGTGCCACACTGCAGCTCTGCCTTGTCACAGGCTGCCGTGTGAGGGGCTGAGCAGAGTCACCCTTGTCACAGGCTGTGGTGTGAAGGGCTGAATGGAATCATCCTGTGTGAGCTGTGTGGGGTGACTGAAGGGGTTCAAATCCTTCTAAAAGAGTTTCAGTGCCCCAAAGAGGACTCAGACAGAGCTTTATTGTAACCCAGATCTGTCTCTCTCCAGTGTTCAACAGGTCCCGAGGGCATCCCATAGAGAGGACCAATTATATCCAGGACCTTAGGAGGAGAGCTGTGCAGAAGTAAGGGTTTCTTTTTTGTGTACCTGTGTCCAGGGAGAGCTGCTGTCCAGCTGCAGCTCCAAGGAGGGGAGGTAGAACAGCCCAGTGGGGAAAGAACAAGGTGGGCATTTGGGAGACCTGGGCTTGGAAATCTCCATAGGTCTCCTGCCTGCTGCTTTTTGGGGGGGGGAGCAGTGAATGGATTTTAAGTATAAAATAGTTGTCATCACCTGGTGAATGGTTTCTGGACAAAGTCAAGTCATACAGAGTTCTTTTGAAGGAACTGTGGAATGCAGAGCTTGAGCTCAGGCTCCTTCAAAGACAAATCCAGTGCTGCAGCAAACACTAAAAAGCAGATCACCAGACATCATCCACATCACTCCAACCAGCCCCCCTTGGCAGTGCCCAGGTAGGTTTTTGCTTCTCACCTCTGTGCAGACAGAACAGAACAAGCTGTTTCTCAGCTGGGAGACACTTCAGCTTGGCTTTGTAACAGCCACAACTCCCTTGTTGCTTGCCAGCTCTGTGTTTGCGGGGGAAAGCCCTCCCTCAAAGTTGTCTTCAGCTTCTCTAGGTTCAGGGTGCTGGGGGAGGAGAAGCTCAACAGCAGCCAGCAGTGAGCACTTGCAGCCTAGAGAGCCAAGCAGAGCCTGGGCTGCAGCAAGAAAATTGTGGCTAGCAGGGCCAGGGAGGGGATTCTGCCCCTCTGCTCCACCCTGCTGAGACCTCACCTGGAGCTCTGTGTCCAGTTCTGGAGCCTCTGCTACAGGAAGGATCTGGAAGTGTTGGAAGGTGTCCAGAGAAGGGCCACAAGGATGAGCAGAGGGCTGGAGCTGCTCTGCTATGAGGATAGACTGAGAGAGTTGGAGTTGTTCAGTGTGGAGAGGAGAAGGCTCTGAGGAGACCTCATTGTGGCCTTCCAGGATCTGCAGGGGGCTACAAGAAAGCTGGGGAGGGACTTTTGAGGGTGTCAGGGAGTGATAGGACTGGGGGGAATGGAGCAAAAGTAGAAGTCTGGAGATTCAGATTGGCTGTGAGGAAGAAGTTTTTCCTCATGAGAGTGGTGAGAGACTGGCACAGGTTGCCCAGGGAGGTGGTGGAAGCCTCATGCCTGGAGGATTTTAAGGCCAAGCTGGATGTGGCTGTGAGCAACCTGCTGTAGTGTGAGGTGTCCCTGGCCATGGCAAGGGGGTTGGAACTGGCTGAGCCTTGAGGGTCCCTTCCAGCCCTGACAATTCTGTGATTCTGAATCAACATACAGCAGCCAAGCTCTTAGCCTCTGAAGGATGTTCTTGTGCCTGTAGATGTGGAGTAACATGGCTGACAGTGCTGCTGCTTGTTCCCAGGGAGGATGAATGCTCTCAGACTGTCTTGAGAAGTTTCAGGGAGAGCAGGAGGTTTTGGGATTGGGTGCCAAGTCAGGCTGCTCTTCCCTGAGAGTCAAGCAGTAACTTCCTTTCTGTTCCTAGGCTGCTCCCAGCTCAGGAGGCATGGCAGGGGAAGAGTGAATGCAGGTAAAGAGCTTCCTCTGGTGCTCAGGGAGATGGTTTGGTGGTGACCTGGCAGTGTTGGGTTAACAGTTTGGACTTGATCTTAAAGGTCTAATCCAACCAAAACAATTCTGTGGTTCTCTGAATCTCTTGACCAGGGATGAACTCCCTAGAGAGGAGATGACCTCTGGCAGCTTCTGGCCATGGATGAGCTCTTGAAACCATTCCAGGAACAGACTCGTGTTGGCCAGTGCCTGCTTCTGGCAGAGCAGTGACTCCTTCAGCCCTGCTCTTCAGGGGCAGATGAAATGTTTCCTGCTGAAAACGTTTTCCTATTGCTCTGCACGGGCAAGGCCACACCTTGAGTACTGGCTTCAGTCTTGGGCCATTGAGGGCTGGAGCAAGGCCAGAGAAGGGCAACAAAGCTGGAGAAGTGTCTGGAGAGCAGGGCTGGGGAGGAACAACTGAAGAACCTGGGGGTGTTGAGCCTGGAGAAAAGGAGGCTGAGGGGAGACCTTCTGGCTCTCTACAACTCCCTGAGTGGCAGCTGGAGCTAGATGGGGTCCCTTCTGCCAAGGAACAAGGGACAGGACAAGAGGAAATGGCCTCAAGTTGCCCCAGGGCAGGTTTAGGTTGGACATGAGGAAAAAGTTTTTCCCAGCAGTGGTTCTCAGGCATTGTCTGAGGCTGTCCAGGGCAGTGGTGGAGTCCCCATCCCTGGAGGGGTTTGAAAGCTGAGGAGATGTGGTGCTGAGGTCCGTGGGTTAGTGATGACCTGGCAGCGCTGGGTTGAGGGTTGGCCTTGATGGTCTTGAAGATCTTTTCCAGCCAAAACAATTCTATGAGAGCTTCCATTACCATAAGAAGTCATCCTGTAGAAGGAAGCTGCTGGCTGGATGTTCTTGGGTGTGGGGTCATTCAGGTTGGAGCAAAATGTTCCATGTGAACTGCTGGAGGAGGTCCAGAGGAGACCACGAAGATGAGTGCAGGGCTGGAGCACCTCCCCTATGGGAACACACTGGGGAAAGTTGGGGCTGTTCAGCATGAAGGCTCCAGGGAGACTTTAGAGCAGCCTTCCAGTACCTGAAGGAGCTCCAGGAGAGCTGGGGAGGGACCTTGGGCAAAGGCTGGGAGTGCCAGGATGAGGGACAATGGCTTTGAGCTGGGAGAGGGGAGACTGAGACTGGAGATGAGAATGGGTGTGGGGAGACACTGGCACAGGTTGTCCAGGAAGGCTGTGGATGCCTCCCTGGAGGTGTTCAAGGCCAGTTTGGATGAGGCCCTGAGCAAGCTGGGCTGGTGGGAGGTCTCCCTCCCCATGGTAGGGGGCTGGAACTGGATGAGCTTTGAGGTCCCTTCCAACCCAACCCATTCCGTGAATCTATGGCTCTGGAAGGGCTGAGGGGGTTCTCAACCATCCCTTTGATGCTCTGCATCCAGAGACACTGAACTGCCATGACTTCTCCTGGCACTGACTTCTGTGTTTTCTTCCAGGAGCTCCAGCAGCACCAGGAAGAGTCGGCAGCGAGGCCCCAAGGTGCAGGCACATCCCCGGGAGCTGGCCCGCGGCGCAGCCAAGCAGAGGCAGCCCTGCGCTCTGGCAGCCAGGAACTCGCAGCTTACGGTGCCTGCTGAGGAGCAGCGCAAGGGACTTTGCTTCTCCACCCAGACCCCCCAGTACCGCCCACCACAGAGATCTCCAGCAGCCAGAAAACGCAAGCGCCGGCGTAAGAAGCCTGCGGCGACAGACTAAGGACTGTGGGACCTCACCGAGGCGCGGCCAGGGCTGCGGCACCGCCCCGGGGGCGGCTCCGGGATCTCTCGGCTTGAATGAGCATCGTCTCTGTAACCTCGCACCAGCAGGAGTCAGGAACTGCAAACGCAGAGTTCTTAATCCTAACACACAGCTCTTGGGTTTGACTTTTCTCCCCCCCCCCCCACTTCTTTCCTCTCTTCCCTTTGACACTTTGACGAATCCGACAGGAATTTTGTAACCCTCTCTCATACCAAGGACTCCCTGAGGGATGTGGAGCGTGGACAGGGTTGGAATGAAACATCCCTTTACCCTTCAACACAAAAGGGCTTTTCCTTCATTTCTTCGGCACGAGGAATGGGATTCGGCCTGGAACGAGATTTATTTTTGTTCTTTTCACCCACTTTTGCTAAAGTAAAGCTCCGCCGTGTGTAAAGCTCACTCCCTACTCCTGTTATTTGTACCCTGGATGGGCCTGACGCGCCCTGCGGGAGTCACCCGAACAAAAGGCTGTGGGGCGGTGGACTCTGGCCTCGCCGCCTGCCGGCTTTGGGGTGAGAAGGGCGATTTCGGGGTGTTTCGGAGCGGGGCGGCTGGAGGGAGCGGCGCTTTTAAGGCTCAGGGCAAGCCTCCGACGTCATGACGCTCAGCGTCCCCTCAGGGACAGGAAGCGGCAGGGCGGAAGTGAGGGCTGTGGAACGTGCCCGGATGTTGCGGCGGCTTCTGATTGGCTATTGAAGGGGCGGGGCGGGGCTGCCGGCGTTTGGGCAACGAACCCGGAAGCGCTGAGGGGAGGCGGCGGCTGGCGGCTCCAGGTCAGGGCCGGGCCTCAGGCTGCGGGAGAGGGCGGGCGGGGGGGGACCTCTTCCTCTCGTGGGGGGGCCGAGCCAGGCAGGCTGCGCTGGAGGAGGGGTGGGTGTGTCGTATCGGCGTTCCCCTCACGGGGTTCCGGTCGCGAAGGGCTCTGGCTGTGGATGTTTTTCCCTCAGCAAAGGGTGACCGGTTTGGGGCTTCCCTTGTCGTGTTGCGTGCGCCTGGCAGCCCGTGGGGTCCTTACTTAGAGGGGAAGGGCAGAGAGATGCTCTTCTGGGAGGGACAGGCAGTCTTGGGAGCTTCTCTGCTCTTGCCTTGCACGGCAAGGGCTGTGAGAGTTCTGGAGGGCTCTAATTTATTGGGGGGGGGGACGGACAGGAATCTGGCCCTCTCATGGCATTCAGTGGCTGGAAGGCATCTGTGGTTTAGGCATTGTCTTTATCTCGAGGGGTGCTGCAGGATTTAGAAGGGGGGCTCTGGGTTTGGGCCATCAGGAGTTATGCTGCACAGACAGTGTCTGTTCTGTGTTGAGGGGAGAACTGTGGAACTTGGCAGGTGAGCTTTGGATTGGGATGACTGAGAGCTCTGGCTTGAGAGAGCAACCAAACCTACCCCCTGCTCCCCATGTACAAGCTCCTCCTCCAGTGAGGAGGAGAAGCTAAAGCCCACTCTAAGCTGTGGCTCTGTCACACCCCATAAGTGAGCAATTTGGCACAGCAACCTCTGGCAGGACTCAATCCCACAGCCCTTATTTGGGGCAAGAGGCCTGTGGAGGCCACCCCAGGATGTGGGCTGGGAAACATGGGACTGACTGCCTTAAAAGGGGGCTTCTGCTCTGAGGTAACCCCAGAAAGGCAACTCCTCCACTGCTCAGGATCTTCTAGTGGTGCTTGGCTCAGCTCAGGACCTTTCCCCTCTTTAGGAAGGCATTGGAGTAAATCATAACCTCGTGTGTGTGGCACTTGGGTTGCAGGAAGGCTTTCAAGGTTCTCTGGGTTCAGGTCTGTGATTTCCTAGAGAGTTTAGAGCTTACACTGCACCAGGGTGGCTTTTCCAAGGGAAAAGTGCTTTTGCTGCAGCCAGAGAGAGGATTGAAGGCAGCTTTCAAGAAAGCTGGGAAGGGCTTGTAGTGGTAGGATGGGGGGCAATGGCTTTGAGCTGGAAGGGAGGAGATTGAAGATGAAGAAAAAATGATTGAGAGTGAGGGTGTGGAGAAACTGGAACAGGTTACCCAGGGAAGCTGCTGCTGTCTCCTCCCTGGAGGTGTTCAGAGCCGGGTTGAATGAGGCCTTGAGCAACCTGGGCTGGTAGGAGGTGTCCTGCCCATGGCAGGGGCTTGGAACTGGATGATCTTGAAGGTCCCTTCCAACCTAAACCATTCAGTGATTCTGGCCCTTCAAACAGTCACAGTGGTTCCTCCACTTTGAATTTATGGGCTTGTGCCAAGGGGCTGTGGGTGAGAAGGGCTTTGTTGGAGGCAGACGTGGGGATCAGGTCGAGGTGCATTCCTGGGGTGTGCCTCCCACAGCACAGGGCAGAGAGGCTGTGCCCAGGCAGGGAGCAGTTTGGGATGGGGCTGGTTGGGTAAGGACAGCTCTGCTGAGCAGCAGTGGCTGGAAAGGTGACCTTTAGCTCTAGCCTCACTGCTGTGAGAATGGTGAATGCTGACATGCTCACATGCCTTGTGAAGCTGCTTCTGCTCAAGCCCGGGTGAAACACTTTGGCCACCTCCCCCCAGACTAGAGATCAGCACTGGCTGTGTTGTGTGGAGAGACAACTGGGAAGGAAGCACTGCTGTGAGTGGGATTTGCATCACAGAATTGTTTGAGTCGGGCAAGACCTTTGAAACAATCAGCTCCAGCCGTTCTCTAACTCTACCATGGCTGGAGCCAAGCCATGTCCCTCAGCACCACTTCTCCATAGCTTTCAACCCCCCTCCAGGGATGTGGACTCCACCACCTCCTTGGGCAGCCTGTTGCAGTCTTTGAGAACCTTTCCAGTGAAGAAGTTTCTTCTGATGTCCAACCTAAACCTCCCCTGATGCAACTTGAGGACATTTCCTCTTGTTCTGTGCTTTGCTAGTAGGGGGAAGAGGCTAACCCTTCCCCAGCTTGGTTGTCCTTCTCTGGTCCTGCTCCAGCCCTCAATGTGAGAGGCCCAACCCTGAGCCCAGCACTCAAGCTGTGGCCTCCCCAGTGCCCACCCTGGGGGCACAATCCCTGCCCTGCCTCTCCTGCCCATACCATTGCTGCTCCAGGCCAGGCTGCTTGTGGCCTTCTTGGCCACCTGGGCACCCCCTGGCTCATCTCCAGCTGCTGGCACCCAGCACCCTCAGAGCCTTCCCCACAAGGCAGTTTCCAGCCACTCTGCCCCTATCCTGGAGCCTTCCTGGGGTTGTGACCCAAGGGCAGGACCCAGCCCTTGGCCATGTTCAACCTCATCCCATTGGCCTCAGAAGTGGATCCAGCCTGGTCAGATTCTTCTGAATGGATCTGACCCCTCTGGATGGAGCAGACCATATCTTGAAATCAGTTACCAAGGACAGAGCTTGAATTTCTGGTCAACTTTCAGGTTGCAAAGGTAAAATCCAAACTGAGCTTCTCCCAACTTCTTCTCTCAGAACCTATCTTGGCCCCTGTATTAAACAGCTCTCTACTGAGGGGGGATCATTTCTGTCAAGGAAGGACATTCCTGAGGAGACTGCATGAGTTCCCTCATGCAGGGAAAGAGTGGCCAGGGCTTGGCACAGGCTGCCCAGGCAGGTAGTGGAGTCCCCATCCCTGGAGGTGTTCAGAATTCTGGGTTCAGTTTTGAGCCCCTCCCAGAAGGACATGGAGGGCTGGAGCAGGCCCAGAGCAGGGCAATAAAGCTGGAGAAGGGTCTGGAGAGCAGGGTTGTGGAGGAGTTGCTGAGGGAGTAGCTAGGGGTGTTGAGGCTGGAGAAGAGGAGGCTGAGGGGAGACCTCATTGCTCTCCACAACTCCCTGAAAGGAGGTTGCAGTGAGGTGGAGGTTGGGCTCTTCTCCCTAGTATCAGGTGATATGTGGAAAGGAAGTGGCCTCAGGTTGCACCAGGGGAGGGTCAGGTTGGCAATGAGGAAAAGTTTCTTTGCTGCATGGGTGCTCAGGGATTGGCACAGGCTGCCCGGGGAGGCGGCAGAGTCCCCATCCCTGGAGGTGTTCCAGACCCCTGTGGCGTGGCGGTGCCGGGTTGCCCTTGGGCTGGCTGATTCCGGAGGCCTTTCCCAACCCAAACAGCCCCGCGACTCTCTGCCTTCCCTTTCCTCCCCAGCAGCACTCCCCAGCCCGCTGGGCAGCGCTGATGCGTGTGGCCATGCCTGACCAGGCCGACGTCAGCCTGCCCCCGGAGGAGCGCCTGCGGAGGCTGATCCAGGCGGGCAGCGCCGTGGAGGTCAATGAGGACATCCCCCCCCGGCGCTACTTCCGCTCCGGCGTGGAGATCCTGCGCATGGCCGCGGTCTACGCCGAGGAGGGCAACCCCGAGCACGCCTTCATCCTCTACAACAAGTACATCACGTAAGGCCTGCTGGCTGCCTGCCTCCCCTCTCCCCCCGCCCCCCTCCCCTCCCCCCCGCCGCCTCCCCTCTCCCCCCGCCGCCTCCCCTCTCCCCCCGCCGCCTCCCCTCTCCCCCCGCCGCCTCCCCTCTCCCCCCGCCTCCCCTCTCCCCGCCGCCTTCCCTCTCCCCCGCCGCCTTCCCCTCCAGGATTGGGTTGATTACCTCTGGCCAGCTGATGATGAGCCCAGGTAGCCAAGAAGGCCACCAGCAGCCTGGCTTGGAGCAGCAGTGGTGTGGCCAGCAGGAGCGGGGCAGGGACTGCCCTCCCTGTATTCAGCACTGGAGAGGCCACAGCTTGAGTACTGGGTTTGGTTTTTGGGCTCCTCTCTCCAAGAAGAACATTGAGAGGCTGGAGCAGGGCCGGAGAAGGGCAAAGAAGCTGGGGAAGGGTCTGGAGAACAGGGCTGGGGAGGAGCAGCTGAAGGAGCTGGGGGTGTTGAGCCTGGAGGAGGTTCTCTTTGAACCCTCCCTGGCTGGGAGGTTCCCTTTGAAGCCAGGTTGATACTCTGTCCCTCTGTTCCCTCTGCTAGTGGAGCCTTCTGTCAGCAGCAGGGAGGTTTTGGCTCCCTCTGTGTCAGAGCTTCCTGGTGTTTGTCACTGCGGGGTGGTTGGAGTGGCCTCAGATGTTGCAAGGTTGGTGGTGACCTCAGTGTGGATGGCCAGGGGTCTGTGGGCAAGCACCTCAGTGTCAGGTGACTGCCAGGAAAGGATGGAGGCTGGTTGGTGGAGTCTATAAGGAACCACCTTTGGAGGAGGAGCTCTTTTACACTGAGGTTACTACAACTCTGGGTTCCTCCTTCAGGTGCAGGCTCAAACCAAACCTGTAGGTTTGGTTCATACAATCCTGGAATCCCAGACTGGTGTGGGTTGGAAGGAACCTTTCAAGGTCATCCAATCAGCAGCTAGAGCTCACAGCCCCAAACAACCTGACCTGCAGTTGTGCCAGGGATGGGGCAGCTCTCACCTCTCTGGACAACCAGAGCCAGGCTCTCACCATCCTCAGTGTCAAACATTTCTCCCTTCTCTCCACTCTGAATCTGCCTCTTTTAGTTCAAAACCACCCTCCCCTTGTCCTCTCACAACAGGCCCTGCTCAAAACTCTGTCTCAAGCTTTCTGATCAGCCTCTTTGTCCTGCAAGGCCACCAGAAGGTCTTCCTGGAGCCTTCTCTTCTCCAGGCTGAACAACCCCAACCCTCTCAGCCTGGCCTCACAGCAGAGGGCTTCCAGCCCTGCCAGCACTGCTGTGGCCTCCTCTGGCCCTGTTCCAACAGATCTGTGCTGAGGACTCCAGAGCTGGCCAAACTTGTTTTATATCTCAGAATATAATCCCTCCCTACCCTAAATGCACACACACATACACTGAGTGTTCCAGGAAGGACACAGGGAAGAGTTCTGGGTCCAAAGAACCTAAAGCAAATCAATTGTTGAGTTCCTTGAGTACTGAGCACCCTTCTGGGAAGCCCCAGATCACCTCTAAAGCCAGCCAAGACCCTGTGTGGTGTTCCAGCTGTGAAGTCCCCAGCTGAGGGCCTGCACACAGAATCACAGAATGTTGGGGGTTGAAAGGGATCTCCAGAGATCATCAGATCATCAGTCCACCCCCCCTGCCAAAAGCAGGATCACCCAAGGCAGTCTGTACAGGAATGCATCCAGGTGGGTTTGGAAAGTCTCCAGAGAAGGAGACTCCACAACCTCCCTGGGCAGCCTGCTCCAGGCCTCCAGCACCCTCCATGCAGACAAGTGCACAGCCAAATATTCTTGCCCAGGAAGGAGCCATCCTGGGGCTGAATCCCCAGTGCTGAGCTGGAGCACACTGTGGGGAGGTGGTGTCAGGTCTGGATGGTGTCTGAGCACCCAGAGCAGCTCCTGCAGCTGGTGCCTGTGGGTGCTGACAGCCTCACAGTGGCACAGAGCATCCTGGTCCTGTAGCTGCCTTATCCAAAGGCCTCTCCCAGTTTCACCCAGTGCCCCTGCTGCCTGCTTACCCAGAGCCTGGTGGCATCTCAGTGGGCATCTCCCTGCCCCCATGTGCAGGATTCCTGCCCCTGAAGCCCAACACATTTTTCTGGGATTAGCTTTGCTTCCTGCCTTGCACTTGCTGAGCTTTTATGGGCATCACAGCAAGTGCCCAGACTGGGGAGTGTGAAACCCTTGGGAAGGGTTCCAGGCTGCTACGTAGCTGGAGGAGAAACTCTTTAAACAAAGGAGCTGAGGGCACCTTGGCTCTCCTGCTGTGGCACAGATGGGTGCTGGCCTGGGTTCTCTCCAGCAGCTTTCAAATGCTCCTGGCATCTGTCCTGAGCTGGCTGCTGGGCTGCCAGGAAGGGACAAAAACCCTTCCCTCAGGGGTGTGATTCCTCCTGTGCTGATGAATGTCAGCTTCTGCCCTGGATTGTCATAGAAACACAGGATGGGTTGGAAAAGCTCTCTGAGATCACCCAGCCCAACATCAACCCAGCACCACCATGGCCCCAAGTGCCATGGCCACAGGGTTCTGGAGCACCTCCAGGGATGGGGACTCCACCACCTGCCAGGGCAGCCTGGGACAATCCCTGACCACTCTTGCAGCAAAGAAACTTTCCTTAGTGTCCAACTTAATCCTCCCCTGGCACAATTCCAGGTCATTTCCTCTTGTTCTATCACCTGATACCAGGGAGAAGAGCCCAAGCCCCACCTCCCTCCAGCCTCCTTTTGGGGAAGTATAGAGAGCAATGAGGTCTCCCCTCAGCTTCTTCTCCAGGCTGAACACCCCCAGCTCCCTCAGCTGCTCCTCCCCAGCCCTGTTCTCCAGACCCTTCCCCAGCTTTGCTGCTCTTCTTTGTTATCTGAAGGTCTGAGCTTACTGTCACCACCTCAGTTCTCTGACTGCAACTGTAGGCTTCAGAAGGTTGTTTTCTAGATGTCCTTCCCCCAGGGGTGTGAGCCAGGAAGTGATTGGTGTCTGGAGCCTCTCACATGACTTGATCTGCTCCACCCTTTCTAGAAATGGGACCAGCATTCTCCCTCCTCAGCTGTAGTCAGTGCTGGGATTGTCTTCAAGTCATTGAATGGTTTGGGTTGGAAGGAACCTTAAAGCTCATCCAGTTCCAACCCCTTGCCATGGACAGGGACACCTCCCACCAGCACAGGTTGCTCAAGGCCTCATCCAGCCTGGCTTTCAGCACTTCCAGGCTTGTAGCCTGCTCAGCTTCTCTGGGCAACCTGTTCCAGAGCCTCACCACCCTCCTGGGAAAGAATTTCCTCCTAATGTCCAATCTCCATCCAGCTTCTTCCAGTCTGGAGCCATCACCTCTAGTCCTGTCACTCCAGGCCTTTGTACAAAGCTACTCTCCAGCTGTCCTGGAGCCCCTTCAGGTACTGGAAGGCAGCCCTAAGGTCTCCCTGCAGCCTTCTCCTCTCCAGGCTGCACAACCCCTGGCCTCACAGCACAGCCCTGCCAGCATTGCTGTGGCCTCCTCTGCCCCCTCTCCAACAGCTCCTTACCTTTCTTGTGCAAAAGCACAGCTTGTTGCCCAGCCCTCACTGGGGCTGGAGGGTGGCAGGGCTGTCTCTGAGAAGAACCAGGCTGGACTTTCAACACCAGTTTCTTCTCACCTTGTAGGCCATCTGCTCCCTTGTCTTCCTCAGCAGCTGCTTCTGCCTTGGTCTGGGTGGACGTTCTCCTTGTGGCACCACCAGGCTAACTTCGGTTTAGTTAGGGCCAGAAAAGGAGTAAAAATGTGACTCTCTTTGGTGGTGGTTGGGCTCCTGGTTTGTTCCCCGTGGCTGGGAGCTGCAGGCTGTGAGGGGATGGCTCCAGAGGGTTGTGTGGGGTGTTGCAAGGGGCTCTGCAGACGCTGCCTTGGCCTGCGTGCCGGAGCGGCGCTGAACATCTCCTCTGCTGGGGCTGCTCAGTGCCAAACAGCTGCTGCTCCCCCTGCTCCCCAGCCCTGTGGAGCTTTGAACAAGCCCCAAACTCCTGGGCTTGCAGCCTTGCCAAGCCTCAGCTGGGCTGTGGGAAGGAAACACGAACTGGCCCTGACCTACCGCAGCCTCTCGCTGCCTGCTCTTGCCCCGGAGTCTTCCTCTGCCTGCCTGAGTCCTCCTCCTCTCATCCTGCTGCCCACCTTTTTTACTACCCCCTTCCTGACTTGTGGAACCCCAGCTGTCTCTGCTGGTTTTTCCATTCTCTCCAGGCCAGCATCTGCTCTTAATCCTTCTTAATTAATCCCTTCCATTTTAATCTGCTAGTTGTTGGCAGTGCTCACAGCGTTGTTTTGTCTCCTCAGCACAGTGACCTACTTCACAGCCACCAGCTGGGAGCAGGTCCTGGCTGGGTGTTTAGGGTGGAGTGGCAGCTTCCCCATGGCTCCAGGGTGTGACAAGGTCACAGGATCACAGATCAGAGAATGTTAGGGGTTGGAAGGGACCTCAGGAGATCATCAAGTCCAAGCCCCCTGCCAGAGCAGGAGCACAGAACCCAGCACAGGGCACACAGGAGCACAGCCAGGCAGGGCTGCAAAGGCTCCACAGAAGGAGACTCCACAACCTCTCTGGGCAGCCTGCTCCAGGCCTCTGGGAGCCTCACAGGGCAGAAGTTCCTCCTCCTGCTGAGCTGCAACCTCCTGGGCTGCAGTTTCCAGCCAGTGCCCCTTGGCCTGTCCCAGGCTGCAGCTGAGCAGAGCCTGGCCCCTCCCTCCTGCCCCCCCAGCCCTCAGCTCCTGAGGGACATTGATCAGATCCCTCTCAGCCTTCTCCTCTCCACACTCAGCACCCCCAGGGCTCTCAGCCTCTCCTCCCCAGGCAGTGCTGCAGTCCCTTCAGCAGCCTTGGAGCCCTCCCTTGGGCTCTCCCCAGCAGATCCCTGTCCCTCCTCAGCTGGGGAGCCCAGAGCTGGATGCAATGTTCCAGGTGTGGCCTCAGCAGGGGAGGGCAGAGCAGAGGGGGAGGAGAAGCTCCCTGGCTCTGCTGGCCACACTCCTCTGGCTGCCCCCAGGACCCCCTTGGCCTTCTTGGCCCCCAGGGCACATTGCTGTGCCCTGCAGCCCTTGCTGCCCAGCAGCACTCCCAGCTCCTTCTCCTTGGGGCTGCTCTGCAGCAGATCCCCTCCCAGCCTGTGCTGCTGCGGCTTCTTCTTCCTGCCCAGCTGCAGGACTCTGCTCTCCTCCTTGCTGACCTTCAGCAGGTTCCTCTCTGCCCAGCTCTCAGCCTGTCCAAGTCTCACTGGGGTCTCAGCAGGGTTCTGCTGAGCTTATGATCTCTGCTGAGAGCATCCTCAGCATCTCTTTGGCAACCAGGAGCATTCAGGGTTGCAAAAAGTCCTTCATTTTCCCAGATGACTGAGCCAAAAGGCTCCTTGTGGATGTTGTGAGTTTGCTTGTAGCTTCCCTGCAAGTTTTCTCTTTTCATGGGCTGGGCTGAGCTGATTTCTCCATCTCTTGCCCTAAATGTTTCTTCCTCCGTGCAGAAGGTCAAAGTGAGCAGTGAGTCCTTGAGCTTGGTTTCAATGCCCTTGGCTGTTCTCAGAGGTGTAGGCAGGTGCCCAAGGACCTTCCTGGATTGCTGACATCATCCATGGTGTGTTAGAGCAGCTATTAATGTTTATCCCTGAGGATCATCTGCAAAGTCCAGGTGGAAGAAAAATCTCCTGTGTGATGTGCTCCCATGGGACCAACCTGATCCAGCTGGAGGTGTCCCTGCTTGTTGCAGTGGGGGTTGGACAAGATGACCTTTGAAGGTCCCTTCCAAACTGCTGCATTCTGTGATTCTATGACCAGATAAGATCTCCTGTGTGTCATGAGCCAGAGGGACAGAGGGCAATGGATTTAAGCTGGAAGAGGGCAGATTGAGACTGGAGATGAGGAAGAAATTGTTGAGAGTGAGGCTGGGGAGAGACTGGAACAGGTTGCCCGGGGAGGTTGTGGATGCCCCCTCCCTGGAGGTGTTCAAATCCAGGCTGGATGAGGCCTTGAGCAGCCTGGGCTGGTGGAAGGTGTCCCTGCTCGTGGCAGGGGGTTGGAACTGGATGATCTTGAAGGTCCCTTCTAACCCAAACCATTCCATGAAGATCTCAGGAGGCTGTTGGCTGATGCAGAAAGGCAGAGACTGTCCTGCTGGTGAGGAGCACAAGGCCCAGGGAGGTGACAGAGCCAGGGGACAGTGCTGGAAGGGAGTGATCCAGACTGCCAGAAATGCCACTGAGGGTGTGGACTTTGTCCCTCCCTGCTGGGCTCAGGAATCAGTTTCTCTCTGCTTTTCAGGCTCTTCATAGAGAAGCTGCCCCAGCACCGTGATTACAAAGCTGCTGTCATACCTGAGAAGAGAGAGACAGTCAAAGTGAGTGGCAACCTTGCCAGGTCCTCAGCAGCTGCTGCTGGACGTGTTTGGAAGTCATCAACCTTGGGGTTTTCCTGGCTCTGTATAAACCTTGAGAAGCCTTGGCCCCAGCCAGGCTGTCCTAACCCCTTGGGAGTTCTGGTTTGGGTTCTCCTTACCCCTGCCCTGGGCTGCCTGGGGTTGTCCAGTTTGCTTTTTGCTGAGCACTGGGATGTCCTTTCCTCAGCTTGCCAGGCTGCTGTCCCCCCTCATGTCAGCTCCACTATCACCTGGAAAGGTTGGATCAGGTGATGCTTGGGGTCCCTTCCAACCTGGCATCCTGGGAGTCTGTCTGTGGTTCTCTTGGTGTTTAAAGAGCACTGAGGTTTTCCATGCATGGTGGCTGGATGCCAGGAGTGTGGTGTGGTGTGTGGTGGCTTTGCCAGGAGGTCCTTGGAGGCAGCTCACAGCCTCAAGGAGCTACCACTCCTTAACCTTGACCAAGAGAGCTCTTGCTGAGTGGTGTTGGTGGAGCTGTCAGTGCCCACCTGGTCACAGCATGCAGCCTGTCCTCAGGTGGTGGTGGAGCTGCTTGGCCCTTCCTGCCTTGTGAACAAGCAGCTGCTTGATGATCTCTGGGTGCTGCATTGCTTCTTTGATCTGTCTGGGGTTGGTTTGTCTTGCCTTGGGGCTGTCACACTCATGCTCTGCTTCCTCCCCTTCAGAAGCTGAAGGAAGTAGCTTTCCCCAGAGCTGAAGAGCTCAAGGAGGAGCTGTTAAAGAGGTACACCAAGGACTATGCTAAGTACAAGGAGCAGAAGGTGAGTGAGAGGAGACTGGAGGCCTGTGCTCCCCAGAAGGCACTCAGCCACAAAGGATTTGAAAGAGGAGAAGTCTCCAGGGCTCCCTGAGTGCTCTGAAACATGAAACCCCAGCTTGCAGGGTCCAGCCTCATCACAGGGCTGCCCTGGTTGTGTTTCTGCTGCCATTGTGCAGGAGAATTTGTCACAGCTGTCCCTCTGGCCCTTCTCATTCTGCATCCTGAGCCTGGACAGTTTTTGGGTTGGGGTTTTGTTTCTCTCTCTGTCCCAACATGAAGTCTGAATCTTATGACCCAGAAACTCAGCATGGGCAAGGATCTGAGGTTCTGTGAGCAAAGCAGAAGACTGCAAGAGGTGATTTTAGAGACAGGGTAGAGAGAAAGATAGGCTGAAGGAATTGGGGCTGCTCAAGCTGAAGAAGAGAGGGATCCAGGGAGACCTTAGAGCTGCATTTCAATAGCTGCAGGGGAGCTACAGGCAGGCTGGGGAGGGAGTGTTCAGAAGGGGCTGTAGGGATAGGCTGAGGGGCAATGGCTTGAAACTGGAGCAGGGCAGAGTTAGTTTGGACATCAGGAGGAAGTTCTGTACAGTGAGGCTGGGGATTCACTGGAACAGGCTGAGGCCCCATCCCTGGAGACAGTCAAGATCAGGCTGGCTGTGTCCCTGTGGAGATGCCCCTGCTGAGTGCAGGGGGCTTGGACAGGATGACCTTGGAGGGTCCTTTCCAACCCAATGCAATCTGTGAAATCAACCTGGGGAAGTGATTTTTAAAGAGAGGACAGAAGGAAATCAACCTGGCATTGTGTTCCTCTGGAGGAGGGGAGGGTGAGGCAGCAGCTCTGCCCTGCTCTGGCTGCTGATGGGAGTGGGGACCTCTATTTTGCAAGCTGAACCTTCCTTGTAGGGTTATGTTCTGCAGAGCCTTTACAAGCAGTCTGGGCTTGCTGAGGGTCTGCAGTGCAGGGACTTCATCCCCTGCCTGCTGCTGTCCCTTGGCCTGTCTCTCCCTGCAGAAGGAGAAGGAGCTGGCATTTGCACACAGCTTGGCCTTGCAGCAGCAGCTGGAGGAGGAGAGGAGCCGAGTGGCCCTGATGAAGCAGCAGCAGGCAGAGCAAGAGCAGTTTCAGGCCTTTGAGGAGATGATCCGCCGCCAGGAGCTGGAGAAGGAACGTCTGAGGATAGTGCAGGAGTTTGGAAAGCCAGAGCCAAGGCCTGAGTCTCTGGATGGACCTCTCATCCCTGGCATGGAGAAGCCTCCCACGGATCTAATCCCAGCGGGTCCTGCCTCTCCAGTGTCCCCTGCCAGTCCCTCAGCAGGAACTGTCTCCTCCAGGCCTCCTGTTGTGGACAGATCGTTGAAACCAAGCGCCCTGGGGAGCACAAACAACAGTTAGTACCCCTTGCTGCACCCTGCTCCCTTAGCTGGGGCTGAGCCAAACAAGCTGAGGAGCTGCTTTGGCTGGGAGGCTCTGGGAAGTGTCTCACCATGGCTCCAGCCCCTCTGGGTGGTCTCCTCCTCAGCCAGGAAAGGTTTGCAGGGCTGAGAAGAACTCTTGCAAGTCACCACACTCCCTTCTCCAGCCCAGCCTCTCTGCTGGTCTGGAGTCTACAATCTCAGTTTAGGAAAGATGTTGAGTTGCTGGAAGGTGTCCAAAGAAGGGCAGCAAAGCTGGGGAGGGGTCTGGAGCACAGCCCTGTGAGGAGAGGCTGAGGGAGCTGGGGTTGCTCAGCCTGGAGAAGGGGAAGCTCAGGGGAGACCTCATTGCTCTCTCCAACTCCCTGAAGGGAGGTTGTAGCCAGGTGGGGGTTGGTCTCTTCTCCCAGGCAGCCAGCACCAGAACGAGAGGACACAGTCTCAAGCTGTGCCAGGGGAGGTTTAGGCTGGAGGTGAGAAGAAAAAGAGATTGGCCATTGGTATGTGCTGCCCGGGGAGGTGGTGGAGTCCCCATCACTGGAGGTGTTTAGGAAGAGCCTGGATGTGGCACTTGGTGCCATGGTTGAGTTGATCAGATGGTGCTGGGTGATAGGTTGGACTGGATGATCTCCAAGGTCTTTTCCAACCTGGTGAATTCTATCAGTGACTTCTCTCTCTTTGGCTTTCCTACCTCCAGATACTGGTTGGAGATGGGATTTAGTCCCTGAGTGGGCTGGGGAAATGCCACTCTTCTGCCAACTGTGGCTCTGAAACACTGATTTAGCCCCTTCCAAGTGGGTGGCTCTTGACCAGTGACTCCTCTTGCTTTCAGGGATATTTTTTATCTCATTTCAGTGATATTTTTTTAATGTCCCTGAAAGAAAGGAGTCACTGGTGCAGAACCACCCACCTGGAAGGGTCTGAATCAGTGTTTTGAAGCTTTTGAGTGCTGAAGTGTCATTTTCTTTACCAAAGCACTTGGGGTTTGCCATGCTGCTGAAGGTCTCTGTTTGGAAGGAAGTAGTGAGTGTCCCTCAGGGGGTGTCCCAGGGCCATCATTTCTCCCTCACTGCTCTTCTAAGGGAGGCCAGTTGAGCACTTCATGCTTGCAGGCTGAATTGTCTCAGTCTAGCCCCTTCAGGTCCCCCCTAAGGAACCCTTCCTGCCCCCCTGGCACTGCTCATGGTGCTCCCCTTCTCCCCACAGATGCCAGCTTAGATGTCCTTCGCCAGGTCATTGTCCCTAGGGAGCTCTGCCAGAAGTTCCTGCAGCTGGCTGATGCCAACACCGTCAGGGGTGTGGAGACCTGTGGGATCCTCTGCGGTAAGCTGGTAAGGTGGGGACCCTACTGATGACCGTGGGTGACTCTGGAGCGGTGCAGGGGGGCTGCTGCCAAGGTGGGCAGTAGCTTTGGAAAGGGGTAAAGGTCCCCTGATGTCTGCCACAGGAGGCTGTGGTGCAGCTTCACCAATGACCAAGGCTTCCGTGGGAGCTTTAGGGAAGATCTCCAGGAGCCTGCAGGAAAGCTGGGAAGGGAGTTTTTAACAAGGGCTTGTAGTGATGGGATGAGAGGGAATGGATGGAAGCTTGAGGAGGGCAGATGGAGACTGCAGATTAGGAAGAAATTCTTGAGAGTGAGGCTGGGGAGACACTGGAATGGGTTGTGGCTGTCCCCTCCTTGGAGGTGTTCAAGGCCAGGCTGGATGAGGCCTTGAGCAAGCTGGGCTGGGGGGAGGTGTCCCTGCCCATGGCAGGGGATTGGTACTGGATGATCTTGAGAGTCCCTTTCAACCTGAACCATTCTGTGATTCTGTGACTCTGCTTCTCCTTTCCCTCTCTTGTATGTTGGGAGTTCCTCACACTGAGCAAGGTGCTCTCTACTGAGCCCCAGGAGGTATTCAGCTTCCTCTTCCCTGCTGATGACTGCTGGGTACCTGCCTCAGGTGCTTCTTTGTTGCTGGTGACTTGCCTTAGAGTCAGATCATGGAATGCTTTGGGTTAAAGGAACCTTTAAAGGTCACAGAATCACAGAGTTGTTTGAGCTAGAAAAGATCTCCAAGATCATCCAGTCCAACATCAACCCAACACCACCATGGCCACGAAATCATGGCCCCAAGTGCCATGGCCACAGGGTTCTGGAACACCTCCAGGGATGGGGACTCCACCACCTCCCTGGGCAGCCTGTTCCAGTCCCTAACCACTCTTGCAGCAAAGAAACTTTTCCTCTCCTGACACAGTTTAAGGCCAGGAAACTTAAGTTGGTCATCCAGCCCAAGCCCTGCAGTCAGCAGGGACAGCCCCAACCAGAGCAGGTTGCTCACAGCCCCAGACAAGCTGACCTGCAATGGTGCCAGGCATGGGGCAGCTCTCACCTCTCTGGGCAACCTCTGCCAGGCTCTTCCCACCCTCAGTGTCAAACATTTCTCCCTTCTCTCCAGTCTGAATCTCCCTCTTTTGAGTTCAAACCCTCACCCCTTGGCCTGTCACAAGAGGCTCTGCTCCCATCTCTGTCCCCAGCTTTCTTTAGGCCTCCTTTAGCTCCTGAAAGGCAGCAATGAGATATCCTTGGTAGCTGCAGGACTGAGGTGTCCCAGCTGTGAAGGAGGATAACCCTCACCCAGACAAGTCTGTGCAAACACCAACTGGAGCCTGTTGGTTCTCCTCCAGTTGGTTTGCACAGGTTTCAGCTGGCAGCTCCAGCTTGCTTCCCCCAGAGTCCCTTGGGGCTGCTTTGCTTGCAGAGGTTTGCTTTGAAATTCAGGTCTTTGATGTAGCAACTTTCTGCCATCCAGCTGCTTCCAGACACATGGTGGTTGTCTCATCATGGAGCATCATCTCCTAGGCAGTGGAGAGAGTCACTTCTTGTGGCTGTCCAGGATCTCTCTGAGCTCTTCTGGATGCTCTGCATGGCAGGGAAAGGGATTAGAAAGTCCTGGGTCATAGAACCACAGAATGGTTTGGGTTGGAAAAGCCCTTTCAGACCATCCAGCTCAACCATTCTCTGACACTGCCAAGGCTGGGGCTGAACCACGGTCCTCAGCACCACACTGAGTCCCTAGACTGGGCACAGCAGAGACCACATCCTGAGTTCTGGGTTCAGTTTTGGGCTCTTCACTTCAAGAAGGACATTGAGGGCTGGAGCAGGTCCAGAGAAGAGCAACAAAGCTGGGGAAAGGGTCTGGAGAACAGGGCTGAGGAGGAGCAGCTGAGGGACTTGGGGTTGTTCAGCCTGGAAGTGGCTGAGGGGAGACCTTCTGGTCCTCTGCAGCTGCCTGAAAGGAGGTTGGAGCCAGCTGGGGGTTGGTTTCTGCTCCCTAGTCTCAGGTGATAGAAGGAGAGGAAATTGCCTGGAATTGTGCCAGGGGAGGTTTAGTCTGAAACCCCTCCAGGGATGTGGCTTCAACCACCTCCCTGGGTGGGTTTGAGGCTTTGACACCCCTTTCAGTGAAGAAGTTTCTTCTAATGTCCAACCTAAACCTCCCCTGGGGCAACTGGAGGCCTTTCCTCTTGTCCTGTCCCTTGTTAAGGAGAAGAGCCCAACCCCCACCTGGCTCCAACCTCCTTTCAGGAAGCTGTAGAGAATGTGGAATCATCATGAGGATCGGAAATGCCCTCTGCAGCAGCGAGTTTGCTGCCTGGGGGGGAGGTGGGGGCTGGGAAGGGGTGAGTGACAGCCTCCCTGTGCTGCCTTGCAGATGAGGAACGAGTTCACCATCACCCACGTCATCGTCCCCAAGCAGCACGCAGGCCCTGACTACTGCAACACCGAGAGCGAGGAGGAGCTCTTCGTCATCCAGGACCAGCACAGCCTTGTCACACTGGGCTGGATCCATGTGAGTCCCCTGCCTGCTTCACGTTGCCCCCTGGCAGTCAGCTGGAAAGGGATGCACAGAGCAGGGCTGGCAGCAGAGAACTTGCCGGAGGAGACAGCACAGAGCAGGCAGCCTCCTCCGGGTGGATTTCTGCCTCTGCTTACAGAGTCCCAGAACGGTTTGGCTTGGAAGGGACCTTAAAGATCATGCAGTTCCAAACCCCCTGCCCTGGGCAGGGACACCTCCCACCAGCCCAGCTTGCTCAAGGCTTCATCCAGCCTGGCTTTCAACACTTCCAGGCTTGGAGCGTCCACAGCTTCCCTGTTCCAGAGCCTCACCACCCTCCTGGGGAAGAATTTCCTCCTAATGTCCAATCTCAGTCCATCTTCTTCCAGTCTGAAGCCTTCCTCCTTGTCCTTGGCCTCCAGGCCATTCTACAAAGTCCTTCCCCAGCTCACCTGGAGCCCCTTCAGGCACTGGAAGGCTGCTCTAAGGTCTCCCTGGAACCTTCTCCTCTCCAGGCTGTACAACCCCAACTCTCTCAGCCTGGCCTCACAGCAGAGCCCTTCCAGCCCTGCCAGCGTTGCTGTGGCCTCCTCTGGCCCCTCTCCAACAGGTCCCTGTGTGTGCTGTGCTGAGGGCTCCAGAGCTGCCCCAGCACTGCAGGGGGGGCTCAGCAGAGCACAGCAGAGAGGCAGAATCCCCTCCCTGCCCCTGCTGCCCACACTGCTGGGGCTCAGCCCAGGCCAGGCTGGGGCTGGGCTGGCAGCGCTCGGTGCCAGCTCCTGTCCAGCCTTGCACCCCCAGCAAGTCCTTCTCCTCAGGGCTGCTCTGCAGCCATTCTCCACCCAGCCTGGATTAGTGCTTGGAATTGGCCTGACCCAGCTGCAAGGACCTTGCTCTTGGCTTTGAGAGATTTCTTTGACCTTTGAGCGAATCCAGATCTGTTTTAAATTTAGGTCCATTCCTAAAGCCTCAGACCCTTGGATACTGGGTGTGAAGCTCAAGTTTCATCCAGCTGACTCCAGAGGCAGTGGTGGGGCATCCCAGGCTCTCCCATCTGCTGTGTCCCCCACAGCAGGGCTGCTCCATGCAGCCAGCTCAGCGCTGCCCTGGCCTGGGCCCGTGGTGGATTCCTGGGCTGGCTGCGGCACTGCCCTCTGCCTGTCCCCACGGAGCCCTTGGCAGTGGGATCAGGGCCAAGGAAAATGTTTGGTGCTGCTGAGGAATCTCTGGAAAGCAGCAGCTGCCTCTCAGGGTTTCACAAACAGATGCCTGCTGCGTGTGCCTGGCACGTGGGGGGTGTCTGCTTTTGGTGATAAGTCCTCAGTGATGGCCCTGAGGTGTTCAGGGACCTCCAGGAATCTCTTGGGCATTGCTGCTGCTCTTGGCAACAACAACAAAAACCCACCCAAACCAAGCAAAAGGAGGGGAAACAAAACCTTCCAGCAAGAGTTAGGCTGTGAAATGCAGCTGCCAGCTGGAGAGGGGGGAGGTGCTGGCTGGCTCTGCTTATGGAGTTACAGAATGGTCTGGGTTGGAAAGGACCTTAAAGATCATTTAGATTCACCCTGCCTGCAGTCAGCAGGGACACCTTGCAATAGAGTAGATTGCTCCAGAGTCCCAAACAACCTGACCTGGAAGGGTTCCTGACCTGGGGCGTCTCCCACCTCTCAGGGCAACCTGGGCCAGGGTCTTACCACCCTCACCGTGAAGAATTTCTTACTACTGCCTGGCCTGAATCTCTGCTCTTCACTTCAAAACCATCACTCCCTGTCCTGTCACTGCACTCCCTGATCAAGATCCCCTCCCCATCCTTCCTGTAACCCTCTTTTAGTCCTGAAAGGCCTCCAGATGGTCTCCCTGGCACCTTTTCCAGGCTGGACAACCCCAACTCTCTCAGCCTGGCCTCACAGCAGAGCCCTGCCAGCCCTGCCGTGGCCTCCTCTGGCCCCTCTCCAACAGGTCCCTGTGTGTGCTGTGCTGAGGGCTCCAGAGCTGCCCCAGCACTGCAGGGGGAATCTCAGCAGAGAGGCAGAATCCCCTCCCTGCCCCTGCTGCCCACACTGCTGGGGCTCAGCCCAGGCCAGGCTGGGGCTGGGCTGGCAGCGCTCAGTGCCAGCTCCTGTCCAGCTTTGCACCCCCAAGTCCTTCTCCTCAGGGCTGCTCTCCAGCCCTTCAGCCCCACTTGGATTTGTGGGATGGCCCTGAGCAGCAATAATCATGGAATCATAGAATCAATAGGGTTGGAAAAGACCTCAAAGATGATGGCACAAGAGTCGGAGCCTTGGCTGTCCTGGTGGGTTCTGGTGTCTCAGCAGTGCCTTGGCAGGATGTTCTGTGCCCAGTGGTGCTGTGAGGTGAGCAGTGCCCTGTGGGGACAGGAGTGAAAGCAAGGACCTGGCAGTGTGACTCTGTGGGACATGACCAGAGAGGTGGAGCTCCTGCTGCAGTGATTCCAAGTGGAAGAGAGGAGCAGAAAATAAACATTGTGTGTGCAAACATGTCCTGTGTGCCATCCAAGCAGCTGTGGCCCTTCTCTGTCACAGCCTTCCCTAGCCAGGCTTGGTCCTTTTGCACTCCTTGACAGCCTGGGCTGCATCCAAAGCAGTGCAGGGAGCAGGTCAAGAGAGGGGATCCTGCCCCTCTGCTCTGCTGAGACCTTACCTGCAGTGCTGTGTCCAGCTATGGGGCCCCCAAAAGAGATATGGACCTGCTGGAGAGGGTCCAGAGAACGCCACAAATATAATCAGAGGGCTGGAGAACCTCTGCTTTGGGGACAGGCAGGGAGAGTTGTGGCTGTTCAGCTTGGAGAAGGCTTCAGGGAGACCTTAGAGCACCTTCAAGCTGCATTTCAGTATCTGCAGGGGGCCTGCAGGCAGGCTGGGGAGGGACTGTTCAGAAGGGGCTGTGGGGATAGGACAAGGGACAATGGTTTGAAACTGGAGCAGGGCAGAGTTAGGTTGGACATCAGGAGGGAGTTCTGCACCATGAGGCTGGTGAGACCCTGGGACAGGCTGCCCAGGGAAGTGGTTGAGGCTCTGTCCCTGGAGACATTCAAGGTCAGATTTGATGTGGCTCTGGGCAGGTTGCTCTAGTTGGAGATATCCCTGCTGAGTGCAGGGAGTTGGACAAGATGCCCTTGGAGGGTGAAGTCTCTAACCCTGCTGTAAGCTGCTCTCTGTTCTGTGCCTCTGTTGCAGACCCACCCCACACAGACAGCTTTCCTCTCCAGCGTTGACCTGCACACACACTGCTCCTACCAGATGATGTTGCCTGAGTCCATTGCTATTGTGTGCTCTCCAAAGTACCAGGAGTAAGTATGGGGTGGGGAAGACCTTTTCCTCTGCCTGTGGGGCACAACCAAAAGGTTGGGCAGGAGGCTGTGCCCAGGGTCCAGTTCTGGGCTCCTCAGTTGCAGAGGGACAGGGAAGCACTCTAGAGAGTCCAGGGCAGGCTGGGAAGCTGCTGAGGGGGCCTGGAGCAGCTCTGGGAGCAGCAAAGGCTGAGAGCCCTGGGGCTGAGAGCCTGCAGAAGAGCAGCCCCAGAGGGGAGCTGAGCAATGCTCAGCAAGAGCTAAAGGAGCTGTGGGGGGCAAGAGGCTGGGGACAGACTCTGCCCAGGGACAGGCCAAGGGGCAAAGAGCACAAACTGGCATCCAGGTGGTGCCATCTGAGCAGGAGGAGAAAGTTGTTTGTTGTGAGGGTGCTGGAGGCCTGGAGCAGGCTGCCCAGAGAGGTTGTGGAGTGTCCTTGTATGGAGAGCTTCCAACCCCCCCTGGGCATTGTGCTCCTGGGCAAGCTGTGGGTGCTCTGCTGGAGTAGGGGGGTTGGACTGGATGAGCTCCAGAGGTCCTTTCCAAGCCCCAGCTGGCTGTGAGGCCTAACCTCATCAGAAGGCATCCAAGGGCTGTTTCCCACAACCCTTCCTCTCTCAGTCTCCTGCTGGGAATGAGCACAAGCAAGGTGTTAGCAGAGGAGCAGCTGTGACCTGGCAGCTCCTCTGAGTTGGGCAGGGTGGAGGTCATGACTGGGCTGTGGTTGCCCACCCATGGTAGGAGACCTGTCTGCAGCCACAGGGCTGTGGAGAGGAGTGTCCCAGGCAATCATCTGCTCTTGCTGGGGATGTGCAGCCTCAGGCAGGCTCCTTCAGACAGAGGGGGAGCTGCTGCTGTTTGCAGAGGCTTGAGCTGCACAGAGCCTCTGTGCTTTGCTCCAGGACAGGGTTCTTCAAGCTGACCGAGCATGGCCTGCAGGAGATCTCGTCCTGTCGGCAGAAAGGATTCCACCCACACCCCAAAGACCCTCCTCTCTTCACAGTGAGTCACCCCAAGGGGCACTGTGGGGGCTGGAGGGCTGCCTTGGACACTTTCCTTGAGTTTATATCCGTGGGGAGGGGCCAGGCTGTAGGCTGGGACTGCAGGGTCAGCCTGGCAGTGGCTTGGCTCTCTCCAGAGCTGGGGTGCCGAAGGTTTCTGAGCAGTTAGCACAGGTGGCAGCAAGAAGGGAGCTACAGGAGAGCTGGAGAGGGATTTGATAAGGGCCTGTGGTGGTAGGACAAGAGGCAGTGGTCTGAAACTGGAGCAGGGTATGTTTAGCTTGGACAGTGGGAAGAAGTTCTTTACAGGGAGGTTGGTGAGGCACTGGAGTGGGTTGCCCAGGGAAGTTGTGGACATCTCATGCCTGGAAATGTTTGAGACCAAGGTTGGATGAGGCCTTGAACAACCTGGGCTAGTGAGGAGGTGTCCATGCCCATGGCAGAGGGCTGGAAGTACAAGATCTTTAAGGTCCCTTCCAACCCAGGCCATTCTGTGGTGGAGGTGGGAGCAGGGCAGTGCTCTGCAGAAACAGGTCCAGGTTTGTGTTGGAGAGAAGGGCAGAGAGTTGGGTTTGTGTCCTGCCACTGTGTGGCACCAGGCAGGATATGCTCCTGGTCTGGGAGGGGTGCTCTGAGAAGGATCCTGGCTGCAGGGGAGACTCACCTGAGCTGTGGGAACATCTCAGTCACCTTTTCTCTTCCTCTTCCCCTCTCTTCCAGACCTGCAACCACGTGTCCGTGGTCGAGAGAGACGTGGTCCTGATGGATCTCCGATAGGCCTCTTGCCTTAAGCACGGACAGAGGACCCTTCCCCACCTTCCTTCTAGGCCTAGGGAATTTGGGGGTTTGCCCTCCTGTAGCAGGTGATTTCTACTGTGTAGTGCCCCTGCCCCTTCCTCCCCCAGGAGGCATGGTGAGATCACTTCCCTGACCTCACTGGGAGCACCTGGAAGCCTCAGTGCCTGGTGTGGGGCTGGCAAAGTGGGGCTGAGGTTCAGGGTGTGGGGAAAAGCTGAGTGGAAATCCAAAGGCAGAAGCTAACACTGGTTGTTTAATACTCTAAGCTATGGCTTGAACAGCTTCTTGGCAGGAGGTGGGGGAGGGGTTCCCTGTGATTTGCTGCAAACTTGAGGTGTGGAAACCTCTCCAAGTGCTTTCCAAAGTGGGACTTGCCCAGACTGAGCTGTGCTCTGTTTTGCTCTTCTCTCTGGGTTGCTGTTGGCTCAGTGCAGCTGAGAAGTTTTTGCCATAGTCTAAAGATGGAACCTTCCTGACCCCTCTCACCCCATCCAAGAGCTTCGTGCTGCTGAGCCAGAGGGAGTCCTGCTGGCTGGTTCTCAGGTCTTTTTCCACTGAGGTCAGAAGGGTCCCAGGCTGCTTTGGCAGCCCCTATTTCAGCATTTCAGGGGAGAAGGTGAGTGGATGTGGCACTGCTCTGCAGAAGCTGCTTCATTCCAGCAGTGGAGAGGGTGTCTGGATTCCATCTCCGGGGTGAGAGCCCTTGGGCTGCCCAGTGAGGGCTCGGGGTCAGCTTGCTGCTGGTGCTGCCGTGGAGGAGCCTCTGCCTGCAGTGTGTTGTGTGAAGGCTCTGGAGGACCACCACCCCTCTGAGACAGGACTCTAGCAGCTTTTGCCACTCCAGTCCTCAAAGCTCACCACACCCATTGCCTCCACACTTCTCAGAGCAGTCTGAAGTCCCTGCCAAAGCCGAGCGCCCCGTGACGTCGCCGTTACGCAGTACCCAGCCGGGGACCTCCCCGAGTGACTTTGAGACATCATCCAGCAGCCAATTCCCTTCCCTGTGCTACCCATCTGGAGCCTCTGGCCCTGCTGCTGGTGGGGGAGAAGCTGTGCTGCAAGGTGGAAAGCATCTGGGCTCCAAAGGGCTGAGCGTGACCCACAGCATCTCCACATCCTCCGGCAGGATGCTGTGAGGAGCAGTGTGTGGGGAGGGGAGGAAGGCTTGGAGGAGCTGCCAGCCCACCTGCTGTGCATGATGTGTGTGCTCCATGGCCTGGCCTTGGCCTTCCACATCCAGCAGCCTTTGGTGTTCAGTTAACACAGATGGATTGGATCAGCTTGGCCTGGTTTCAGCTGCCACTTGTTTTTCTTTGAGCTGACTCCGTGGGGTGGAGGGATCTGGCGTGCCTGAGAGCGGGGAGGGAATCCAGGGAAGGGTCTGGAGAACAGGGCTGGGGAGGAGCAGCTGAGGGACCTGGGGCTGTTCAGCCTGGAGAAAAAGAGGCTGAGGGGAAACCTTCTGTCTCTTTCCAACTCCCAGAAAGGCTGGAGCCAGGTGGGGGTTGATCTCTTCTGCCAAGGGACAGCACATGAGGAAATGTTTTCAGGTTGCCCCAGGGCAGGTTTAGGTTGGACATGAGGAAAAATTTCTTCCCCTTGAGGATTGTCCAGGTCTGGCCCAGGCTGCCCAAGGCAGTGGTGGAGTCCCCAGCCCTGGAGGGGTTTGAAAGCTGTGGAGATGTGGTGCTGAGGGCCATGGTTTGGTGGTGCCTTGGCAGTGCTGGCTTCAGGCTTGGACTCCATAATCCAACCAAACCTACTCTGACCCCAGGATTCTTTAGGTCTCGGGTCTGAGCTGACCTCAGCAGAAAGCTCCAGGCAGAGAGAGTAGCTGGGGGAAGATCCCTGCTCCAGTCCTCAGTCGTCCCAGTGACCGACAAACCCCGGCAGGGAATTTCAGCAGCCGCGGGGGCTGCCCTGCTCCCGTCAGCGGCCAGCTGCTGCCTGCCGCCCGGCCCTGCCCACGGAGCCGGCGCCGTTTTCATCGCAGCTCTTTTTTCATCGCGTTTTCTTTCGCACTTAAAAGTCGCTGAGTCAGCACGCTGTGCAGCAGGATGGACGCTGGCACCGCTCCCTCTGTCCCTCTAAGCCACCCCTTCTGGCCAGCTGGGACTCGTAGTCCTCAAAACCACTCAAGTCCCGCGGTGGGGGATGGGGCGAAGTTGGTTGGGGCTAAACCCAAACACAAACCTTGCTTCGCAGGAAGGGTTTATCCCCTGCAGCGACACGGGCGGCGTGTCTGGGGGGTTCCTGCAGGCAGAGATGCTTCTGTCTGCCTGGGGGATGGGAATGGACCCAATGCCCTGCCCCAGCCCCGCTCGTCCTGCCCCAGCTCCCCTCGCCTTGCCCCAGCTCTGCGCACCCTGTCCCGGTCCTCCTCGCCCTGCCCCAGGTCCCTGCGCCCTACCCCAGCTGCGCGCACCCTGTCCCGGTCCTCCGCTCGCCCTGCCCCAGCCCCGCTCGCCCTGCCCCTGCTCTGTTCTCCGCTTCGTCTATCAGTGGTGGCACCAGCGCTTTGAAGCGTGACCACTGCCCTTGCGGGGAGGTGCTGAGGGTCGTCGGTGTGCCAGGAGTTCCGAAACCCCACCACAAGGCAGAGATTATCTCCCTCCTCGTCCTGCCATCACCCCAGCCGGGGCCAGCCTGGCCCGGGCCGCGGGATGCTTGGCGTTCCTGCCAGCATCCCAGAGCCGCCGGCGGGATGCGCTGCGCCGGCCAAACCTTTCCTTTTTAGGCTGCGCTCCCGCTCGGGGCTTTGCCGCCACCGTCCCATCCCAGATTCACACTGGCCGGGCCGAGGTGTCCCATCCTCGCTGGCTGGGTTGGAGTGCTTTGGGGGAAATCCACGTGGGGCTTGGAGGTGTCCCGCGAACACTTGGCATGGAAAAGCGATGACACTGGTGCTGCAGCCCGAGGGCTGGAGTTGACACCCTGTGGTTTGTGGTTCAGGGGTGTCCCCATGGCTTTGGGCATTGTGCCCTCCACCCTGGGGTGGGACAGGGTCCTGCCATTGCCTCCAAGCAGCCCCCCAGCATGGCTGTGCTCCCTCCACACGAGGCTCTCCCTGCACGAGCTGCTGCCTCCATCAAACCCCTTCTTTTGTTGCCCCTCATTTTCTGCTTTGGCACAGGCTGCCCAGGGAGGTGGCAGAGTCCCCATCCCTGGAGGTGCTCCAGAAACCTGTGGCCATGGCACTTGGGCCCATGGTGGGGTTGGGTTGATGTTGGCCTGGGTGATCTCAGAGGCCTTTCCCAGCCCAACCAATTCTCTGAATCTGCTCTCTGCTGGGTTTGGGGTTAATTTTTTTTTGTCCTTGGTTGGGTTGGTTTTTTTTGCAGCATGTCATATATGGCAACCTTTTGCCTCAGTGACCTCATGTTTGGCAATGGACCAAGGGAACTGGGCTGGGATGCAAGGCAGCAGCAGGTCCCTGGGGCTGGGGGCATGTGGTGAGGACACTGAGTGGTGCACGTCCAGGGGACCCAGGGGACAGATGCAGCCCTTGTGTGCTGAGGGTTTCCTGCAGGAAGGGAGACAGCTGGGGCAGAGCCTCCCACTGAGGACACTGTGGAGGTGTGAGGGGGCTGGCTGTGCCTGGGAGGCTCCACATCCCTGTCCTGCTGGGTGACAGCTCAGCCTGCTCCCTCCCTCCAGGACTCTTGGGTCCCTTCTGGTGGTGGGATCCTAGAGCTCTGGGTCCTTACTGCAGCACCAGTGCCCTCGTGCCCCTGCCCTGAGCACAGCTTGGGAACACACAAAGCAAAGCAGGAAGCGGCCTGGGCACCACGTGCCTCAGTTTCCCCATCTGCAGTCCACATCCCCACAGCTCTGGGTGGTGGCTCTGAGGCACCTCTCCTGCCTGCTCCTGCCCCTTGTGCTCAGGGAAGGTGCCCAGTGCGGGGCTGTTGCCCTTAAAAAGACACCAGGAGGTTGGCAGCCTCTGGTTGTCCTCTGCCAGGGCCGCAGGCTGCTGGGCTCTGCTCACCACCTGCCACAGCTGCATCTGCAGGGCTGGGGGTGGCTCTGCCCTTCCCTGCTGCATTTGGGCAGGGGACAGTACCCACATCACTCCTTGGGGGCTCCAGGCTCATTCTGCCTCCAAAATCCTGCTGGGCAGATGGTGACAGCCCAGAGTCTGTTCCCTCCCTCTGGGACACGCCAGGGCTGGGTGCAGCCCTGACGCAGGGCTGGGCTTTGGAGCCACCAGTCCCAGCCCTGCTCCAGCTGAGGATGTGAGGGGACAAGGACCTTTGGGGCACCAACAGCCCCAAAACGAGGGCAGGGAGAGAAAACCCTTACAGAGACACATCCCGAAGGATCCAGATGCCAGGGGGAGACCAGAGCACGCCCGGGACACCAGCAGGCCAGGGTGCACCAACCCAGAGCACTTCTGGTATCCGGGCGATGCCAAATCCCTATCCCGGCCGCGGGGTGTCCCCGGGGGCAGAGCCCCTCACAGCCACCTCCAGCCGGGTGGGGGCTTTCTCCGGGCTCACCCCACGACCCGGAGCTGCTTCCAGGTCCCTTTTGCCGAGATGGTCGCTTATAAGGACTTGAGTCTCTCTTGTTTATCGCAGCGCAGCATAAAAGGCAGGGGCTCCCGAATGGCCGCTGCCTCCCAAGCATCCCCGCACGCATTTTTCTTAGGCTAATTAAGCAGGCTGGGTCCCGCCACCGGCCCGAGGTCAATTTAATGAAATAAAACACCTTATATGGCCATATGGCCGCCACACCATCCCCGAGCCTATTTAGGGTCTTTGTTTAGAGAGGATCCGCCTCTGAGGTTGCAGGAGCTCGCTGGTATTTATACCAAAGCTCCTCGGGACTGGGTCCCAGAGGAAAGGAGCCCTCGCCCGCCGCGGTGAGTACTGCCCAGCCCCGCTGCCCCCGCCCCGGGCAGGGAAAACACCCCAGGGGGTGCTGAGGGGGTGTGGGGATGCTCGCAGTGCTGATGGGGTGGCTCCAGATTGGCTTGCGTGGCAAAGAAGAAGGGGTTCATAGAATCGTGGAATGGTTTGGGTTGGAAGGGACCTTAAAGCTCAGCCAGTTCCAACCCTGCTGGCACGGGCAGGGACACCTCCCACCAGCCCAGGCTGCTCAAGGCCTCGTCCCTTGAGAACCTCCAGGGAGGGGACATCCACAGCCTCCCTGGACAACCTGTTCCAGCGGGACCCCGCAGCTGGGGACTTCTGTGGAGGTGACAAGAGTTGGGCTGTGGCCAAGGCAGGTCGTGGTCTTCCAGGTCCCTGTCATTTGGGGTTTCTGGGTGTTTTGCAAGGGTTTTGCCTGTGTTCCTCTGGATTTGGGAGTGCATCCTCCAGCAGAGGGGGGCACCGGCTGGGAAGGGCTATTTTATTCCCATTTTTGGGAAAGGATGTGAGGGCAGAGTGGCACAGGGCTGCCAAGGCAGGACTGGATGAGTGGGCATCGCCTGCCTCCCCCTGCCTGTTCGGGGGACACCAGCTGGTGATGGTGATGCCACAGCTCCCTGGGGAGCACCTCTGGGGGGCCAGCACGGGCAGGAGGCTTTGGCACCCATTTGGGGCACCAGCTGGTGAAGGATGGAGAAGCAGTACTGACATGGAGCAGCACCCGTGGGGGATGAGCATCATCCTGCTCCCAGCATTGCCACACCTGGCGGCCACCCCCTGGTACGGCTCACGGAGGATTTTGCCGGGCCGAGGACTCCGACCCTTCACCACCCACAGCCGGAGGCGGCGACGCGGCGCAAGCCCTGCCCAAGCCTTTAACTCTGCTCCCCTGCCGGCTCCAGCTTTTCCCCCAGGTCCCCCTGAACACCAACCGCTCCCGGCCCCACCATGTGCGAGGAGGAAACCACCGCCCTGGTCTGTGACAACGGCTCCGGGCTGTGCAAAGCTGGCTTCGCCGGCGACGATGCCCCCCGCGCCGTCTTCCCCTCCATCGTGGGGCGGCCCCGCCACCAGGTGGGTACCCAGGGGCAGCCCCCATCCGCCCCCACCCCCACCACTGTAGTCACCCAGAAAGAGGCTAACGAGGCGGTCTCTGCCCTGGCACTAGGGTGTCATGGTAGGCATGGGGCAGAAGGACAGCTACGTGGGCGACGAGGCGCAGAGCAAGAGAGGTATCCTCACCCTCAAGTACCCCATCGAGCATGGCATCATCACCAACTGGGATGACATGGAGAAGGTGAGGCCACCTCCCTGGCACGGAGAGAGGGCACTGGCCCCAGCTGTGGTGTGGGGGTGAGAGCTCAAAGCTCCTTTGCCTGCCCTAGATCTGGCACCACTCCTTCTACAACGAGCTGCGTGTGGCCCCTGAGGAGCACCCGACCCTGCTCACCGAGGCACCCCTCAACCCCAAGGCCAACCGGGAGAAGATGACCCAGGTAGAGTGCTGCAGCACCCCTGGGGAGGGGGATAGAGAGGGAATGGAGATAGGAGTGGGGATGGGGATGGGAATGGAGATAGGAGTGGGATGGGGATGGGAATGGAGATAGGAGTGGGGATGGGGACAGGAGTGGGGATGAAGATGGAGATGGAATGGAAATGGAAATGAGGATGGAGATGGAACATGGATGGAGATAGAGATGGGAATAGGGTTGTGGATGGACCCTCCAAAAGCACAGGAAGGCCTGGAGGATTTGGGGTTTAGCAAGCCAGGAGGAGCTGGCACAGGGTGGAGGAGCAGGTGGTGAGGTGCAGCTTGGTGCTTGAGCTCCGTGGTGTGCTCAGGGAGCAGGGGGTTTCTCCACAGCACATGGGCCCACGGTGCCCACTGCACAATGGACTGCCCTGCGGTTTTTTCCATGCCCTGCACAAGCCCATATGGCCTCTGTGCCCTGTGGACCACACACTGCCCCACATGTCATGCAGTGCCCCACATGGCTTCCCATGCACCACAGCCATGCCTGTGCTGTGCCCTGCAGCTCGCTGACCCAAGTGTCCATGCAGCACTCACCTGTTTTCCCACGAGGCCAGACCCTCCTCCTGTTGGTCCATGCAATCCCCCAACCCCAGCTCTCCAGGAAGGCCTCCATGGGTGAGGCTGAGATGCTACTGGAGACTCCCATGGTTCCACTGAACCCACTGCCCCTCTCATCCTCCCCTCAGATCATGTTTGAAACCTTCAATGTCCCTGCCATGTACGTTGCCATCCAAGCTGTCCTCTCGCTCTATGCCTCTGGCCGCACAACCGGTGAGTAGGACCCATGGCATCTACCCCCTGGGCACCATAGAATTGTTAGGGTTGGAAGGGACCTCAAGGCTCAGCCAGTTCCAACCCCCTGCCATGGCCAGGGACACCTCACACCACAGCAGGCTGCTCACAGCCACATCCAGCCTGGTTGCAAACACCTCCAGGGATGAGGCTGCCACCACCTCCCTGGGCAACCTGTGCCAGCCTCTCACCACCCTCATGGGGAAGAACTTCTTCCTCACATCCAATCTGAATCTCCCCACTTCTAGTTTTGCCTCACCCCCCCCCAGTCCTATCACTCCCTGACACCCTCCAAAGTCCCTCCCCAGCTTTCCTGTAGCCCCCTTCAGATACTGGAAGGCCACAAGAAGGTCTCCTGGGAGCCCTCTCTTTTCCAGACTGAGCAATCCTCATCCCCAGTGGGGAAGGGACCCAGCCAGCTTTGATCCCCACCCCTCACCTTCTTCCCCCTCCCCAGGTATCGTCCTTGACTCTGGGGACGGTGTCACCCACAATGTGCCCATCTACGAGGGCTATGCTCTGCCCCACGCCATCATGCGCCTGGACTTGGCCGGCCGCGACCTCACCGACTACCTCATGAAGATCCTCACCGAGAGAGGCTACTCCTTCGTCACCACCGGTACGGGGCTGGGGCGGGCGGGGTGGGCTGTGGGGTGCTGCGGGACCCCAGGGTGCTGCCCCGGGTGCCAGGCTGAGCCTGCTTGCCGTCACCCCCCGCAGCCGAGCGGGAAATCGTGCGAGACATCAAGGAGAAGCTCTGCTACGTGGCCCTGGACTTCGAGAACGAGATGGCCACAGCTGCCTCCTCCTCCTCGCTGGAGAAGAGCTACGAGCTCCCCGACGGGCAGGTCATCACCATCGGCAACGAGCGCTTCCGCTGCCCCGAGACCCTCTTCCAGCCCTCCTTCATCGGTGAGCCCGCCCCTGACTTCTCCCAGCTCTGCCCTCGCTGGTCTCCCCCCATCCCTACCACCCCACCAGGGAGCAACCAACTCCCCTGGGCGCTGCCCTGCAGCAGTACTTTGAGCCTCTCCCAAGCGCTCTGAACCCCGAAGGGAGTGGCGAACCCACGGGAGACCCTTTGGGGAGCCCTGAGGAGAGGGGCTCAGGGTGCTGACAGCTCCCTTTTCCCCCCAGGCATGGAGTCAGCTGGCATCCACGAGACGACCTACAACTCCATCATGAAGTGTGACATCGACATCCGCAAGGACCTCTACGCCAACAACGTCCTGTCCGGCGGCACCACCATGTACCCTGGCATCGCCGACCGCATGCAGAAGGAGATCACAGCGCTGGCTCCCAGCACCATGAAGATCAAAGTGAGTTGGGTGGTGGTGCTGCTGCTGCTGGGGGGCAAACCGTGGCCTCCCCCCTCCCAGCTCCGTGCCCTCCCGGCGCGGGTCTGGGGGTGGCAGCACCCTGAGGGCTGTGTCTCCACAGATCATCGCCCCCCCGGAGCGGAAGTACTCGGTGTGGATCGGAGGCTCCATCCTGGCCTCCCTCTCCACCTTCCAGCAGATGTGGATCAGCAAACCTGAGTACGACGAGGCCGGACCCTCCATCGTCCACCGGAAGTGCTTCTAAATCCCCTTCCTCGCCCCGCGGCGGTGCCCCCGGCCCAGCCTGGCCTGGGGGTGCTGCTCCTCCTCCTCCTCAGTCCCCGCTGCTCCCCCCCTGCTGCCCACTGCGCATTAAAGCCTTTTCTCCAGACCCCTACTCTGCAAGCTTTGGGGGTTGGGAAGGGTTGGGGGGGCTGAAGGTAATGTGAGGAGAGGGGTGGGGGAACCCCCACCTCCGCTTGGTGCCCATGAGCCTGTGTGGGTGCCCCTGGCACCAGGTTCATGTCCTTGACTCTGCCTTGGTGCTTCCAGACCTACATTGATGTCCTTGACCCCAGCTTGCTGTCCCCAACTCCATGCAGATGTCTCCAACCCTGTCTTGATGTCTTTGACCCAATGTTGGTGCCCTCAGTGTTGTCTTGGTGCCCCTGACCCCATGTTGGTGCCTCTGATGTCACACTGATGCCCTCTGCCCTGTGTTGATGCCCCCAACTCCATGCCAACGCACCTGATCCCAGGAAGTTGGCCCCAGCCCTGTACTGATGCCTGCAACCCTCTGCTGATCTCTTTGACTTCATGCTGTTGCTCCCAGCCCTCCATTGGTGCCTCCAACCCTATACCAATGCCCTTAGCCCTATGTTGGTGCCCCTAATGTCTTGTTGGTGCTCCCAACCCCATGCAGGCATCCTGCTGGTATCCCCACACTGGTACCTGCCTGTGTTGATGCCCTTGACCTCATACTGGTGCCCCCAGCCTCATGTTGGTGCCCTTTGACCCATAGTGGTCCCCCTAAACCCATGTTGATGTCCTTGACCCATAGTGGTCCCCCTAAACCCATGTTGATGTCCTTGACCCATACTGGTCCCCCTAAACCCATGTTGATGTCCTTGACCCATACTGGTGCCCCTAACCCCAAGTTGATGTCTTTGACCCACACTGATGCCCCCAGTCCCATACTGGTGCCCCTAACCCCATGCTGATGTCCTTGACCCATACTGGTGCCCCTAGTCCCCTACTGGTGCCCTCAACCCACACTGATGCCCCCAGTCCCATACTGGTGCCCCTAACCCCATGCTGATGTCTTTGACCCACACTGATGCCCCCAGTCCCATACTGGTGCCCCTAACCCCATGCTGATGTCCTTGACCCATACTGGTGCTCCTAGTCCCCTACTGGTGCCCTCAACCCTTACTGATGCCCCCAGCCCCACACTGGTGCCCCTAACCCCATGTTGATGCCCTTGACCCATATTGGTGCCCCCAGTCCCATACTGGTGCCCTCAACCCTTATTGATACCCTTAGACCCATACTGGTGTCCCCGGTCCCATAGTGGTGCCCCTAACCCTATATTGATGCCCTTGGACCGGGTAGCCCCGCCCCTTCCCTGAATCCCCGCCCCCTCGTTTGCATACGCTTCCACATCCCCCCGGTCACTCCCGTGACTCTTTCCCCTCCCCTCCGCGTCCTTCATGGTGACGTCAGGGGGCGGGGACAGCGCGCAGCACTCATTAGCCACGGGGCGGGAGCAGCGCGCGGCATCATTAGCATATGACGCGGGAAGGCGGAAGCGCGGCGGCGGCGGAATGGGGCGGGGAGGGAGCGCGTTGCGCCTGGCGCTGGAGGGGAACATCGGTACCGGGGAGGGGGGGTTTCATCATCGGTACCGGGGCAACTGGGGACCAGGGCAGCAAGGAAGGGGCCGAGGATTTGGGGCGCAATGAAGGGGTGCGGGTTTGTCTGGGAAGGGTTTGGGCTGCGATATAGGGGGAGGGGTTTGGGGGAAGGGTACACAAGGGACAATAAGGGGTCGGTGGCTTTTGGGGTGCAGAGGCAATTTGGGAAGGGAGGGCTCCCGAAGGAAAAAGGGGTAGGGGATGGAGGATTTGGGGTGCGATGGAGGTGGGGGGATTCGGGGTGGGGATGAATACAGCGGGGGTCTCCGGAGGGACAAGGAAAGGCTTGGTGAATTTTGGAGGGCAGGGACAATTTTGGGGGAGGGAGGGTGAGGCTGGGGAGGGCGGGGGGGGAGTGTTAGGGGGAGGATTTGGGATGGGGGTGAGTACAGCAGGGGTCCCGGGGTGACAAGGGGGGATTGGTGGATTTTGAGGTGCAGAAACAATTTGGGAGGGGGGTACCTAGGGAAGGGTGTGGGTGGGATAAAGGATTGGAGTGAGATGGAGTTATTGAGGGGGTTTATGGGGGCAGGGGGGCCCTGCCATGACCCCAGTGTCTGTAATTAATTATTGGGGTTTGGGGGAGAGGGGACACAGCCTGAGCCCCCTCAGGGTCCAGTTTAATGTCTGTAATTAATTGCTGGGGCACAGGAGGTGTACCCCAAAACCCTTCCTTAACCCATGGGCAGCAGCTGGGGTCGGGGGGGGGTCACAGAGGGTGACTCTGCTCTGTGTCTCCCCCTCTCCTCACAGCTGTGGGAAAATCGACCTTCCTGAGGCTGCTGGGTGCCACCTTCCCCCAGTGGCACTTGGTGACTGAGCCTGTGACCCAATGGCGCAAGGTGCCAGGCAGCAGCGCGGCCGAGGTAACCCCAGCGGGCACCGAGGGCATGGCGGCAACCTGCAGCACCCCAGCGCGGGGGGACAGCCTCACCCCGCCCCTCTTCCTCTGTAGGCAGCTGTGGGCTCCACCAACCTTCTCCAGATGATGTACCAGGAGCCAGCACGATGGTCCTACACCTTCCAGACCTTCTCCTGCATCAGCAGGATGAAGATGATGCTGGAGCCACCTCCCGAGCAGCTCCCTGGCACCCCCCACCCCGTCAGGGTCTTTGAGCGCTCGGTCTACAGCGACAGGTACCAGCCCCTCTCCCCCCCTGCCACCAGAATCACAGGAGTGTTTTGGTGGGAAAAGACCCCCAAGATCATCCAGTCCATCCAGCAGCCCACCACCACCATGGCCACTGAACCATGGCCCCAGGTGCCCTACCACAGGCTTCTGGACCACCTCCAGGGATGGGGACTCCCTGGGTAGCCTGTTCCAGGCTTTGAGAATCCTTTCAATGAAGAAGTTTCTTCTAATATCCAGCCTAAACCTCCCACTGTGCAGCTTAAGGCCATTTCCTCTTGTCCTGTCTCTTGTTCCTTGGCAGACAAGCCCAATCCCCAGCTGGCTCCAGCCCCCTCTCAGAGAGCTTTAGCAAGCCAGAAGGTCTCCCTTCAGCCTCCTCTTCTCCAGGCTCAACACCCCCAGCTCCCTCAGCTGCTCTTGCCCAGCCCTGTTCTCCAGCCCCTTCCCCAGATTTGTTGCCCTTCTCTGGCCCTGCTCCAGCCCTCAATATCCTTCTTGGGGTGAGGAGCCCAACCCTGACCCCTGCACTTGGTGTGGCCTCCCCAGTGTCCAGCACATCCAGAGGGGGAAAGTGAAGGCATCAAACAGGACAGTGAGCACCTGCAGCACCCTTGTTGTGTCTCCTGGGACCCTCAGGCTGAGCAGAGCCACCAGGCCCTGGTGGAGCCCTTGATGGGCAATTTGGGACTTTGTTACCCCCCAGCTAATTACAGCAGGTGGTTGTCCCATCCTCACTGGGGTCAGGTGGTGGCTGGAAACCCCTTGGGCAGTGGGTGGCTTGGGCATGGAGCTGTGCTGGGTGACCCCTAACACTGCACAGCCCCAAATTAAGAACTTTAACCTTAAATAAACACCCACAGTCCCAATGGGTGCAAAACCAGTGACAAGGGGGATTCAGGAAAGGTCTGGAGAACAGCTCTGATGAGGAGAGGCTGAGGGAACTGGGGGTATTTAGCCTGGAGAAGAGGAGGCTGAGGGGAGACCTCATTGGTCTCTCCAGCTCCTTGAAAGGAGCTTGGAGTGAGGTAGGGGTTGGGCTCTTTTGCCTAGGAACAAACAACAGGACAGAGTTGGAGCAGGCCTCAAGTTGGAGCAAGGGAGGCTCTGGTTGGATGTGAGGAGCAATTTTTTCACTGGAAGGGTTGTCAAGGCCTGGCCCAGGCTGCCCAGGGAGGTGGTTGGATCCCCATCCCTGGAGGTGTTTGAATGCCACAGGGATGTGGTGCTTGGGGGTATGGCTTAGCTGTGGCCATGGCAGAATCACAGAAACATTCAGGTTGGACAAGACCCTCAGGATCACCAAGTCCAACCCAGAGCCCTGCTCTGCAAAGTTCACCCCTAAACCATAGCCCCAAGCACCACATCCAAACCACCTTTAAACACATCCAGGGTTGGGGACTCCACCACCTCCCTGGGCAGCACATTCCAATCCCTGACCACTCTTTTTCCTGCTGTCCAGTCCAAACCTACCCAGACACAGCTTGAGGCCATTCCCTCTTGTTCTATCACTGATGACCTGTGAGAAGAGACCAGCACCAAGCTCTCCACAGCCTCCTTTCAGGGAGTTGTAGACAGCCAGGAGGTCTCCCCTCAGCCTCCCTGTCTTTTAAATCTAATCATCCCCAGCTCCTTCAGTCTCTCTTCATCAGATTTATTCTCCAGGCCCTTCCCAGCTTCCTTGCCCTCCTCTGCCCTGGCTCCAGCACCTCCACACCTCTCTTGTATTGAGGTGCCCAAAACTGGACACAACACCAGGTGTGGCCTCACCAGAGCTGAGTGCCAGGGGACAATGCCCTCCCTGCTCCTGCTGGGCACAGCATTGCTGATCCCAGCCAGGAGGCCTTTGGCTTTCTTGGCCACCTGGGCACTGCTGGCTCCTATTCAGCTGCTTGTCACCCCCAGGTCCCTTTCTGCCAGCAGCTTTCCAGCCACACTGCCCCAAGCCCGTGGTGTTGCTTGGGGTTGTTGTGACCCAAGTGCAGGACCTGGCACCTGGCCTTGTTGAAGCTCCTCCTGCTATTGTTGGCCATGGATTCAATCTATCCAAGTCCCTCTGCAGAGCCTCCCTACCCTCGTGAAGATCAACACTGCACCTAACTTGGTGTCAGAGTAAGGTTAATGGTTGGCCTCAGTCACCTTGAATGTCTTTTCCCAGCTGAGTGGTTCTGTGAAGCCCCCCTGGGCATGGGGGTGGGTTGGAGGCCCCATGGCCTTGGTGCCAGCTCTCTCCACCCCTCCCCAGGTACGTCTTTGCCAAGAACCTCTCTGAGGCTGGCCACCTGCAGCCTCTGGAGTGGGCCATTTACCAGGACTGGCACGAGTTCCTGCTGCGCCACCTGGGCACCCACGTTGCCCTCCACGGCTTCCTCTACCTTCGGGCCACACCTCAGGTGGGTGCTGTGAGACCCCCGGTGCCAGCCCCACCCTGTCCAGTTGGGAAGGGGATGTGGCAGCTGAGGGACTCTGCATGGAGCCCAGCGAGCCCTGGGAGCTGTCAGAACGTTGGGGCTTCGCTATCACCTTCTAGCCTGGAGGAGTGGGACCTGTCCCCATTCCCATGGGAATCTCGGAGATTGGTCATGGATCCTAGGGCAGAGTTTGGGGAGGGAGAGGTGGATCCTAGAGTGGAACTTGGAGAGGGAGGATGGATCTTAGAGGGGATTCTGGGGAGGGAGGGGCAGAGTGGAATTGGAGAGGGAGATCCTAGAGTGGAGTTTGGAGAGGGAGGGAAGGCTGCAGCATCCTCAGGGCTGCCCAGTGCCCACCATGCTCCTTCTGGGGCTGCTCTGCTGGCTGCCAGCTGCCTGTCCCCGTAACCTCCTGGCTCCCCTGCATTCTGTTTCCCTTTCACCTCTCCCATTAACACCCTGGCTGCCCTACATCCCATGAACCTCCCTTTCTCCTCTCTCCCTTGAACCTCCATCTCCCTACCCCCCCCGCCATGGACCTCCATCTCCCCCATTGACCTCTGCCTCCCCCACTCCCTCCCGCGGCTCTCCCGGGTGCAGCGGTGCCTGGAGCGGCTGCGGCAGAGGGCGAGGAGCGAAGAGGGTGGCATCCAGCTGGAATACCTGCAGCAGCTCCATGCCCAGCACGAGCAGTGGCTGGTGGACAGGACCACAGAGTGAGTACCAGCCTGGCCCCGGCGCGCTCCCCCCGGGCACCGCTGTGCTGAGCCCCCTGCCTCGGGGGTTGGTTCTAGCCCCTTCTCTCCTTCCTGCCTTCAGGGTCCACTTTGAGGAGGTGAAGCAGGCACCTGTCCTGGTGCTGGAGGTGGAGAAGGACTTTGAGCATGATGTGGCCATGCAGAGGGTCCTCATGGCACAGGTGGGCATGGCCAACGTGGCAGAGCTTGGTGGCATCCTGCTGCCAGGAGCATGGCCTCCCGGCCTCCACCTCACCTTCATCTCCCCCTGGGATAAATAACGCACACCCCCTTGGTCCAAGCGGCTTTGAACCATCCCAAAGCCAGCCCACCACCATCCCAGTGCCATCCTAATGCCATCTGAGCATTTTGCTAGCACCATCCCACTGCCATCCCAGTTCCACCCTGGTGCTATTCCAGCACCATCCCAGTGTGATCCTAGCACCCTCTCAGTGCCATCCCAGTACCATCCCAGTGCCATGCCACTGCCATCCTGCCACCATCCTGGTGCAGTTCTGGTGGCATCCAAGCACCATCCATGTGCCATCCTCATGCAATCCCAGCATTATTCTGGTGCCATCCTGGTGCCATCCCAGCACTATCCCAGGTACCATTCTGTTGCCATCCTCGTACTACTGTGGTGTCATCCCGGTGCCATCCCAGCACCACCCTGGTGCCATCCTAGTTCTGCTGTGGTGTCATCATGGTGCCATCCCTACACCATCCTGGTGCTACCCTAGTATTACCCCAGCACCACTCTGGTGCCATCC
>JAAWVA010000037.1:4791253-4928610 GCA_015227895.2 Colaptes auratus
CTTCCCCAGTCAGGTTTAAGCCACCAGATTAAACCACAGCAGCCTCTGGTTCACCCTCCCCCAGCTCCTGAAGGAGGCCATGGATCAGAATTCACCATGGATTGGAGGCTGCACCTGGCTCTAGGCTCTTCTCCAGGAGGGCTTGGAGCAGCTTTATTCACTTTGTCATCACTTCACTTAGTTCTGTTCCCTCCTTTCCTTTAATGGGAACCAGCAAACAAGGCCAGGGCTTCAGATCACAGCATGACCACTGGCCCAGCTCCAGATTAATATAACCTAGCTCTTCATCCTCTGGTAGTGACCCTCTGGGATGTTTTCACTCTGAGCAGGTCTGCAGCAAGGAAGCTCTCTGGTGCTTGCTGCTGCAGCTGCACGCTGCAGGCCACGGCAGCTGAGCACCCCAGGAGGGGCTACCACCCCCACCCCGAGCTGGGAATTACTTTCACAGTTGTGGAACTGCTGAGGCTGGAGAGACCTTGGGGATCACCCAGTCCCAAGCACTCACCCAGAGCTCCACCACTGCTGCTGAGACACTCACCCTGAGCCAACTCCCTCAGCACCACATCCAGGGTGGCTTTTGAACACCTCCAGGGATGGGGACTCCACCACCTCCCTGGGCAGCCTGGGGCAGTGCCTGAGAATCCCTTCTGGGAAGAAAGCTTTCCTAGTGTCCAACTAGGAACCTCCCCTGGTGCATCTTGAGGCCATTTCCTCTTGTCCTATCACTTGCTCCTTGGCAGAAGAGCCCAACCCCCACCTGGCACCAACCTCCTGTCAAGGAGTTGTAGAGGGCCAGAAGGTCTCCTCTCAGCCTCCTTTCCTCCAGGCTCAACACCCCCAGCTCCCTCAGCTGCTCCTCCCCAGCCCTGTCCTCCAGACCCTTCCCCAGCTTTGTTGCCCTTCTCTGGCCCTGCTCCAGCCCTCAATGTCCTCCTTGGAGTGAGGAGCCCAAAACTGAGCCCAGCACTCAAGCTGTGGCCTCCCCCAGTGCCAATCAGGCTGCGACAATCACATCCCTAGAGCTGCTGGCCAGACCAGTAATTAATTAACTAATAATTGCTGCTCCAGGCCAGGCTGCTGGTGGCTTTCTTGGCCACTTGGGCACCCCTTGGCTCATCTTCAGCTGCTGTTACCCAGCACCCCCAGGGCTTTCTCCACTGGGCAGTTGCCAGCCACTGTAGCCTTCGCATGGTTGTTGTGACCCAAGGGCAGCACTCAACGCTTGGCTTTGTTGGACCTCCAGCTTGCAGCCATCATCCTCGTCCTGTCACTACAACTCCTTGTCAAAAGTCCCTCCCCAGCTCTCCTGCAGCCTCCTTCAAATCCTGGAAGGCTGCTCTAAGGTCTCCCTGGAGCCTTCTCTTCCCCAGGCTAAACAACCCCAACTCTCTCAGCCTGGCCCCAGAGCAGAGGTGTCTCCAGCCTCTGATCAGCTCCATGGCCTCCCCTGGACCTGCTCTAACAGTTCCATGTCCTTCTTGCATTGCTTTTATTTGGAATCATAGAATCAGTCAGGGTTGGAAGGGACCACAAGGATCACCTAGTTCCAACTCCCCTGCCATGGGCAGGGACACCCCACACTAGATCAGCCTGGCCAGAGACTCATCCAGCTGGATCCCACCTTCAGGGATGGGGCCCAACCACCCTCCCTGCACAACCCATTCCAGGCTTCCACCACTCTCATGGGAAGAACTTCCTCCTCATGTCCAGCCTGAATTCTCCCCACCTCCAGCTTCATTCCATTCCCCCTGGTCCTATCACTCCCTGAGACTGAGAAGCCCCTTCCCCAGCCTTCCTGTAGCCCCTTCAGATCCTGGAAGGCCACATGAGGTCACCTGGGAGCCTTCTCTTCTCCAGACTGAACAGCCCCAACTCCTTCAGTCTGTCCTCACAGGAGAGGTGCTCATCATATTTCCAGAAAAGCATCCAAAAATGCCTCACCTGACCCCCAACCCCCCCCAACCCCAGGAACCTCTGCAGAGAGCTCCAATTGCGTGAGGGAAGTGCTCGGAGCAGGTTTTCCCCATGGGAACTGCGGGCGAAGGACGCAGGCAGCTCCAGCGCTGCCTCCAGCTCAGGACAAGGGGTTAAGGAAGCACCAGGACCAAGCTCTTCCCCCTTGACAGAGAGGAAAAAGTCCAGGGAGGGGAAAAATAACTCTGCAGAATGTTGACTTCCCCATGGCAACGAACTTCCCCACAGGCCTCTATTCTTCTTGTCTCTTCCCTAACAGCGGAGATGCCAGGAAGGGGAAGCTCCAACATCCTTTTCCCTGCCATCCCATGAGGCTCATTGCTCCATCCTCCCACTTCCTTCCAATCTCCTCATCCCCACATCCCACCCTGGCCCTTGCCCTGAGCAGAAAAAAAACCCCAAACCCCAACCCCACAAGCCAAGCCCTTCAGAAGGGTTTGGGGCTCAGAGTTTTCTTGCTGCAGGGAAATAAATTGTGGATGGGCTGGAAAGTGCCCAGGCAAGGGTCAGGGGAATGATCAGAGGAATGATCAGAGGAGGACTTAGCCTGTGAGGAGAGGCTGAGAGAGCTGAGGTGGTTTAAGCCTGGAGAGGAGAAGAGTAGGGAAGTGATGGTAGCCCTGTGCTGGGCACTGCTGAGGCCACAGCTTGAGGGCCGGGGTCAGTTTTGGGCTCCTCACTGCAAGGACACTGAGGGCTGGAGCAGGGCCAGAAAAGAGCAACAGAGCTGGGGAAGGGGCTGGAGAACAGAGCTGGGGAGGAGCAGCTGAGGGAGCTGGGGGTGTGGAGCCTGGAGAAGAGGTGGCTGAGGGGGAAACCTCATTGCTCTCTACAGCTCCTTGAAAGGAGGCTGGAGCCAGGTGGGGGTTGGGCTCTGCTCCCTAGTCTCAGGTGATAGGAGAGGAAATGGCCTGGAATTGTGCCAGGGGAAGGTTAGGCTGGAGATGAGGAAAAATGTCTTTGCTGCAAGAGTGGTCAGGGATTGGCACAGGCTGCCCAGGGGGGTGGTGGAGTCCCCATCCCTGGAGGTGTTCCAGAGCCTGTGGCCATGGCACTTGTGGCCATGGTTTGGTGGCCATGGTGGGGCTGGGTTGATGTTGGGCTGGGTGATCTCAGAGGGCTTGTTGCAACCTAAACAATTCTGTGATTCTATGATTCTATAAGGCTAAGGGCAGAGCTTATCACCATGGTCCAGGACACAAAAGGTGGCTATCAGGAGGATGAAGACTCCAAGGAGTCCCAAGGGGTGATGAGTACAAGTTACTGCTGAGGAAATTCCAATTGGACTGCAGAAGAAAGCTGTTCCCCCTGAGGACAGCTGGACACTGGAATCAGCTCCCAGTGGAGGCAGTGCAGTCCCCTCCATGGGGCAGTTTCAGACTCAGCTTGGCAGGCTGCTGGGTCAGGTCCTTTCAACTCCACCAGCACCTAGAGAGGTTGGAGCAGCTGATCCCTGGGGTCCCTTCCTGGCATTCTGGGATTCTATGAAATGAAATCTGGCTTGAAGTCACCTGGAGCAAGTCTGGGACACTGACTTCTAGGGAATAAAACCTGCCTGCTTTATATTTTCTGACCTCAAACAGGAGCTGCTCCCAGCTACCCAGCCAGATCCCCCCGGGCCCGAGCCCTGCTCACCTGTGACGTTCCCTGGAGCCTCCGTGCTCGGCGCGGGCTCCGCGTCCGTGACCTGGATGTCTGGCAAGGTGCTGGGCTTCAGCACAGAGCTGGGGAGAAGCAAGCAAGAGGTGATGTGCTGGGGGAATGTCACCCAGCCCAGCCCCAGGCTGCTCTCCCTCTGGGTCTGGCAGGTGACCACCCCTGCAGGGCTGCAGTGCTGTTACAACGCGAGTCCTAAACTCCATTCCCAAAAACATAGCTTCAGAGTTTCATAGTTTCAGTTAGGGTTGGAAGGGACCACAAGGATCATCCAGTTCCAACCCCCCTGCCATGGGCAGGGACACCCCACACTAGATCAGGCTGGCCAGAGCCTCATCCAGCCTGGGCTTAAACACCTCCAGGGACAGGGCCTCAACCACCTCCCTGCACAACCCATTCCAGGTCCTCACCACCCTCACGGTGAAGAACTTCCTCCTCACCCCTTTGGAAGGTCTTTGGAAGGTCTTATCCCAGCTACCTGACTCCCAGGAAGGGTTGCTTAACCCCAGAATAATCTCCTGAACCCCAGAATAAACTCCTGAACCCCAGAATAAACCCCTGCACCCCAGAATAAACCCCTGCACCCCAGAATGACCTCCTGAACTCCAAAAGAGCAGGAGCAAAGTTGGCCCTGCCCTGGTTTTTTCCTCTTTGCTGACAAAAAAACCCAAAGCATCCTGGAAAACCACCCCTGATCCATTCCACTTCCAGGACAAGCCATGGATTTGCTGCTCTTGGGCACTGGAGGACCAAGGCCAGGGTCCCTTCTAGGGGTTTTGTGGAGTGTGATGGGGGACTGAGGGAGCTGGGGTTGTTCAGTCTGGAGAAGAGAAGGCTCCAAGGAGACCTCATTGTGGCCTTCCAGGATCTGCAGGGGGCTCCAAGAAAGCTGGGGAGGGACTTTTGAGGGTGTCAGGGAATGATAGGACTGGGGGGGCATGAAGCAAAACTAGCAGTGGGGAAGATTCAGCTTGGATGTGAGGAAGAAGTTGCTCCCCAGGAGGGTGGTGAGAGCCTGGCCCAGGCTGCCCAGGGAGGTGGTGGCAGCCTCCTGCCTGGAGGTGTTTGCAGCCAGGCTGGAGGTGGCTGTGAGCAACCTGCTGTGGTGTGAGGTGTCCCTGGCCATGGCAGGGGGGTTGGGACTGGCTGAGCCTTGAGGTCCCTTCCAACCCTGACAACTCTATGGTGCTGTGGTTGTACCTGGGGGAGTTACTGGGGCTTGGAGCAACACCCAGCATGGTGGGGTGGGGGCCTTTGCAAAAAGGGGAGGGGGGGCTTGCAAAAAGGGGGGGGGGAGCTTGCAAAAAGGGGAGGGGGGCTTGCAAAAAGGGGAGGGGGGGCTTGCAAAAAAGGGGAGGGGGAGGCTTGCAAAAAGGGGAGGGGGGCTTGCAAAAGGGGGAGGGGGGGCTTGCAAAAAGGGGAGGGGGGCTTTTGCAAAAAGGGGGGCATGCAAAATGGGGAAGGGGGCTTTGCAAAATGGGGAGGGGGGCTCTGCAAAAAGGAGGGAGGGTTGCAAAAAGAGAGGGGCTTGCAAAAAGGGGAGGGGGCTTTGCAAAAGGGGGTGAGGCTTGCAGAGTGTCTATGTAAAAATGGGGGGGGATGCAAAAGGTGGGGGACTTTTGCAAACAGGGGGGGAGGGGCTTTGCACAGCCCGGGGGGCGCTGCACGGCGGAACGGAGTGACTTTGTTCCAGCCTTGGCTTCCCCAGGGTGCTGCACGGTGGCTGAAACCCCGGAGGCGGAGCGGGCGGCTGGGGCTGTGAGCCAGCCAGCCCCAGCTGGAGGGGCTCGGGTGGGGGGTGGGCAGGGTAGCCGCGGGGTCTCCTCTGCCCTGCACTCACCCGTGGGCTCCCAGGTTGCATCCCGAGTGCCAGGAGGAGGAGGAGGGCGGGGGCCGGATGCGCTGGTTGTCATCCTGCATCTGGAGGCGGATGGGGCGCCGCAAGCCCCAGGAGATGTTCAGCAGCCCCTCCACGATGAGTTCCCCTTCCTCCTGCGCAGAGAGCAGCAGCTCCGCACCCCGGGCACAGACTCGGAGGGTTTTTTGCACCTCCCAAGTCTGAATCAAAGCAAATTTCCTCTTTTATTCTTTCCCCTTCCCCTTCCCTTCCCCCTCTCCCCCCACCCCGACAGGGAGCAGCAGGGCCCTACCCCGGGGGGTTTCTCACCTCCCGGTGCCGCAGCTGCAGGTTTTGCCCTTCGTAGTAGATGTTGTAGGTCTTCAAGTGTAAGAGCAGCTCATTTCTGAGGGAAAAAAGGGGAAAGATGTTGAGAAAAAATAGGGAAGGGGGGGTGGGGGGGTGGGGGAGGACATTGCAGGCACTGCTTGGTGCCCTGGAGCCAGACAGAAGGAAATTGGAGGGTTTAGGAGAAAAGGGGTTGGGTTAGATGACCTTTAAAAGTCCCTTCCAACCCAAACCATCACTCCATGAAAGCTGGAATTGTTTCCCAGGGTCAGGCTGGGCTAGGCTGCTACTGTGTCCAAAACAGCTTCAGCTGGGGCAAAATGGGGTCTTTGGCTGCCTCAAGATCTCTCTTGTAAAGGATATCTGCTGCAGGTTCAGCCAGGGGGTATCAGAGAGTCATAGATACATGGAATGGGTTGGATTGGAAGGGACCTCAGAAATCATTCAGTGCCAACCCCCTGCCAGGGGCAGGGACACCTCCCCCCAGCCCAGCTTGCTCAAGGCCTCATCCAGCCTGGCCTTCAACACCTCCAGGCAGGAGGCAGCCACAGCCTCCCTGGGCAACCTGTGCCAGTGCTCTCCCCACCCTCACTCTCAACAATTTCTTCCTCATCTCCAGTCTCAGTCTCCCCTCTCCCAGCTCAGAGCCATTGTCCCTCAGCCTGGCACTCCCAGCCCTTGTCAAAGTCCCTCCCCAGCTCTCCTGGAGCCCCTTCAGGTACTGGAAGGCTGCTCTAAGGTCTCCCTGGAGCCTTCTCTTCTCCAGGCTGCACAGCCCCAACTCTCTCAGCCTGTCCCCACAGGGGAGGTTCTCCAGCCCTCTCATCCTCTTGATGGCCTCCTCTGGACCTGCTCCAACAGTTTGATCCCCTCTGGGGGCAAGCTTTCTGCACCCATGTCCTCCATCAGCTGTGCAAAAAGCCCTAAGCAAAGCCACCAGATCTTGGTGGAGCTGGTCACAAGGCTGAAAACCAAGGAAGAGTTGGGAGATGAAGCCCTTGGGTCATGCTGGAGTCACAAGTTCTCAGAGGAGAGGTCACCACATCAGCTCCTGGCTCAGGCCCCTGACCTCAAGCTCAGCCTGAGCCCGGCTCCAATTGAGTGATAACAATGAAAGTAGAAATAATAACAACATTACTGTTATCATTATTAGTAATTTAATAATAATCACGGGCTCACAGGATGCCAGGGGTCGGAGAGCTCCCAGGCCAAGCCCCCTGCCAGAGCAGCAGCAGAGAACCCAGCACAGGGCACACAGGAGCACAGCCAGGCAGGGCTGCAAAGGCTCCACAGAAGGAGACTCCACAACCTCTCTGGGCAGCCTGCTCCAGGCCTCTGGGAGCCTCCCAGGGCAGAAGTTCCTCCTCCTGCTGAGCTGCAACCTCCTGGGCTGCAGTTTCCAGCCAGTGCCCCTTGGCCTGTCCCAGGCTGCAGCTGAGCAGAACCTGGCCCCTCCCTCCTGCCCCCCAGCCCTCAGCTCCTGAGGGACATTGATCAGATCCCTCTCAGCCTTCTCCTCTCCACACTCAGCACCCCCAGGGCTCTCAGCCTCTCCTCCCCAGGCAGTGCTGCAGTCCCTTCAGCAGCCTTGGAGCCCTCCCTTGGACTCTCCCCAGCAGATCCCTGTCCCTGCTCCGCTGGGGAGCCCAGAGCTGGATGCAATGTTCCAGGTGTGGCCTCAGCAGGGCAGGGCAGAGCAGAGGGGAGGAGAAGCTCCCTGGCTCTGCTGGCCACACTCCTCTGAAAGCCCCCAGGACCCCCTTGGCCTTCTTGGCCACATAATAATTAAATGAATGAATGAATGGAGACATTAATAAATAATAGATAGCTAGATAAACTCAAACTAAAGGCAGATTTAAAGCAGGCCAGGCTGTCCAAGCCCTTCTGTGATTCCTGGGGAAGTGATGCCATGAATCCAGCTCAGCAGGCTGCTGGGGTTTCAAGGATGCTCAGCACCTTCAGGCTGACATCAGGAAGCACAAATCCCAGGGCTGTGGGGTCAGGAGAAAGTACAAAGGAGGGGATGCAACGTCCCCTTTATGCTTTATCTCCCCTAAAAATCTTCCTGGAAGCTTAGGAATCCTTTAACTTCCTTCCCAAAGCACAGAGGAGCAATCCCAGCCCGGGAGCTTTCCTGGCAGAATCTGGCCTCCAGAGCTCCTAAGGAAAAACCAAATCCCAACTCACACCAAAGCCTCTCCGATTTTTTTTGGAAGGAAATTGCTGATTCTCGCCCTAGAACTGCTTTAGGCTTCTAAATGCAACCAACTGAAGTTCAACCCCAGGCTCCCTCCCCTCCTCCCAACGAAAATCCCCCCCGGGAATGCTGCAGCCAGCGGCACAGGCTGCGGTTCTGCACGGCAGCCCTGCCCAGCATCTTACTTGGAGATGTATTTGTCTTTGCCACAGGGAACCAGGAGCTCGCAGCCGCCGTAATCCATCCTCCTGCTCCTCTTTCATGGGAGCTGAGCTGCAGAGAGGGAGGAGAGAAAAGCATCGGCGTGAACCGCCCTGTCGCCGCCCCCTGGGGAGCAGGGAAATTCATGTGCTCGGATGTGGATGAGCTCTTGGGAATCACGGAATCAGCACAGAATTGCTTGAATGGGAGAAGCCCTCTGAGATCACCCAGCCCAACATCAACCCAGCCCCACCGTGGCCACCAACCCATGGCCACAAGTGCCATGGCCACAGGGTCTGGAGCACCTCCAGGGATGGGGACTCCACCACCTGCCAGGGCAGCCTCTGCCAGTCCCTGACCACTCCTGCAGCAAAGACATTTTTCCTCATCTCCAACCTAACCCTCCCCTGGCACAATTTCAGGCCATTTCCTCTCCTTCTATCACCTGAAACTGGGAAGAAGAGACCAACCCCCACTTGGCTCCAGCCTTCTCTCAGGGAGCTGTAAAGGGCAATGAGGTCTCCCCTCAGCCACCTCTTCTCCAGGCTCCACACCCCCAGCTCCCTCAGCTGCTCCTCCCCAGCCCTGTTCTCCAGACCCCTCACCAGCTTTGTTGCCTTTCTCTGGCCCTGCTCCAGCCCTCAGTGTCCTTCTTGGGCTTGGCTGAGGGGCCCCAAACTGACCCCAGCCCTCAAGCTGTGGCCTCAGCAGTGCCCAGCACAGAAGCGCAATCACTTCCCCCTTGCTGCTGGCCACACTCTTGCTGATTCAGCCTCCTCTCAGGGAGCTGCAGAGAGCAGTGAGGTTTCCCCTCAGGCTCCTCTTCTCCAGGCTCTGGCAGCTGCTCTGGGAGGATGGAAGGGGAAGGAGGGGAGGGTGAGATGAGGGGAGATCAGATAAGGGTGAAGCGTCGTAAACTCACTGAAAATTTAATACCAGCAGCGATTGGCTTACTCTGGCATTTGCATTTCCAGCAGGCACCCAGTGCCCTGGCCCTGCCAGCCCTGCAGCAGGAAGGGGATGAGCAGCATTTACTCCTCTTTTCCATTCATTTTTCCAGGGGTTCAATGCAAAGCTGCAGACACACAGGATCTGGCTTGATGCTTCCTCATCTCATCCCCAAGCACAAGCTGCGGGGTAGAAGTTGGGGAAGGATCCGGGAGACCTCAGAGCAGCCTTCCAGTACCTGAAGGGGCTCCAGGAGAGCTGGGGAGGGACTTTGGACAAGGGTTGGGAGTGCCAGCATGAGAGACAATGGCTTTGAGCTGGGAGAGGGGAGACTGAGAGTGGAGATGAGGAAGAAATTGTTGAGTGTGAGGGTGGGGAGACACTGGCACAGGCTGCCCAGGGAGGCTGTGGCTGCCTCCTCCCTGGAGGTGTCCAAGGCCAGGCTGGGTGAAGCACTGAGCAACCTGAGCTGGTGGGAGGTGTCCCTGTCCATGGCAGGGGGTTGGAACTGGATGAGCTTTAAGATTCTTTCCAAGCCAACCCACTCTGTGAGGCTGGACAATGCCAAGTGGAATTTGCTGCATTCCCTCCAGCGCCAGAACATCTCCACAGCTCTCCTGCAAACACTCAGAAACCTCTCCAGAAATTCCACCTCTGGAGCAGCCCCAGCCAAGAGCAGGAGGCTGGTTTGGATGTTGCTTTGGATGCTGTGAACTGGAATTCAAATGAGATTTGGGGTGAAGCCCTCAGGGCTGCTCACAGGCTCGGAGCTTGGAAATCAGGCACTGGCAGCACCTCGAATTCAAAGCTGGAGCAGTGCTGAGTGACACAAAAGGGCTTCTGGGGTCATCCTTTTGCTCAGGGGCTTTGTGAAGCCCTCCTAAGGACAGCCTATCTTTTTTCTTTCTTTCCTCCAGGGTCTGCTCCCTCCTTCTCCTCATCCAGACATGGAAAACGAGCCAAGAAAAGAGGATTTGACCCCAAACTGCTGTTTCCATCCACCTCCTGCATGGCTGCCTGCTTCCTGCTGATCCTCTGGGACACAGACCTCATTTTCCTGCCAAAACAACCCAAACCCCACCACAGAATCCAGCAGCTAAATGACTCAACCAAAGCCTTGTGGTCAAAAACCTGTGTTGGAGGAGTCCCTAAAAAACTCAGCACAGCAGCAATTCCTGCTTCACAGCCTGCCAGTCCCGGTGGATCCTGGCAAATCAGTTACAAGGGAACAGCAAAACCATTCCAGGCTGCACTTCACGGCGTGGGAGAGGTTGCAAAAGTGATTAGGGATAGAACAAGGAGGAATGGCCTCAAGCTGCACCAGGAGAGGGATTGGTTGGACATCAGGAAAAAACATTTCACTGAAAGGGTTGTCAGGGATTGGATCAGGCTGCCCAGGGGAGTGGGGGAGTCACCATCCCTGGAGGGGTTTCGAGGTTGTGTAGCTGGCTCCAGGCAGACCTTAGAGCAGCCTTCCAGTACCTGAAGGGGCTCCAGGAGAGCTGGGGAGGGACTTTGGACAAGGGCTGGGAGTGCCAGGCTGAGGGACAATGGCTTTGAGCTGGGAGAGGGAAGACTGAGACTGGAGATGAGGAAGAAATTGTTGAGAGTGAGGGTGGGGAGAGCCTGGCACAGGTTGCCCAGGGGGAGGTTGTGGCTGCCTCCTCCCTGGAGGTGTTGAAGGCCAGGCTGGATGAGGCCTTGAGCAAGCTGGGCTGGTGGGAGGTGTCCCTGCCCCTGGCAGGGGGTTGGCACTGAATGATTTCTGAGGTCCCTTCCAACCTAAACCTTTCTGTGAACCTCTGAGCATATGTGGTGCTTGGGGATAGGACTCGGTGGTAAGCTCAGCAGAACAGGGTGAAGGGCTGGACTCAGTGACCTTGAAGGTCTTTTCCAACCTGAACGATTTCAGGATTCTGTGAGAAGTGCAGTGGGTGCTGAAGCAGTCAGGAGCAGCAGAGGGAGGGCAGGAAGCCAGCCCAGCCCTGGGGCTCCAGCTGTGCCTGAAGAAAGCAGAAGAGAAACTCGCCGCCGAAAAACTGCTCCTGGCAACGGAAAGGCTGACAAAGCCCTGAGCTTCCTGACCAGCCCAGGAGCTGCATCCCCGCAGCACCCTCCTCTGGGGCTGGCAGCTGCCTCTCCCACATCCCCCCACAGGAACAAACCCAATAACGGTCCCCTCTCTCCCTCCAAACCGGTAAGAGGAGGAGATGTTGCAGGCAGCTTCGTGGCTGCGGGGGAAATGTTGGCAGCGGTGGCTGCGCAGCACCTGCCGCAGCAGGGTGACTTCGGGGGTCACCAGCTGCGAGATAGAGGAAGGGCAGAGGAGAAGCATCTGGCTTGTGGGTGTCCCCTGAAAGAGCTCCAGGGGGAAGGCAGCGATGCATGGGGTGGGGGTTGAGCTCTCACAGCTGCTTGGGCCATGCAAAAATGTTGCCAAAAAACCACTGAAGAGGCTGAGAGCCTCCCGGCCTGCAGCAGCACAGCCTGGCCACGTGAAGGGGTGAAGGCAGCTCCCCAGTCTCCTCCAAGGGCAGGTTTGGGTGAAGCCCAGCCGAAAAAAGACTCATTTGGGGATGGGTGAGGAGCCCTGCAGTGCAGGTTCATCCCCCTGTGCCGAGGAGCTCAGCTTCCTGTTTACCGCCCGGCGCTGCCACCTTCGCCTCTGTCATCACATCCCCTTCCGAGCGAGGGAAGGGCCAAATTCTTCCTTTTTTGGGTCTCAAGAGCGCTGGGCTGGGGGTGGAAGGGAGCAGCAGCCGCCTGGAGATCCCCAAATGGAGACCTGCCACCACCCTGCCCTGATTTTCTGCCATGGCTTTGGTGAGAGACTGGAAATGGCCAAGATAAAAGGGTTGGCAGTGTGCAGAATGCCCAACCAGCTGCTCAGGCACAGCAGCTCTTCCCTTCCCGTCACCTCCAGGGCCTCAGTTTCCCCTTTTGGAGCCATTGTGTTCCCTTCACACCCTGTGAGGGCTGAGGTTTGGCTGGGGCCTTGCAAAGTGCTTTGCAAACATCAGCTCAAAGCAGGGGTGGCAGGAGGACTGCAGCCCTCCCTGCCCTCTGACATAGCTATCAGCTGCTCCCATGGTTGCTTCCAGGCCCGAGGGGTCTCAGATTTATTCTCCTCCTTAAAGATGATTGTCATCAAATCATGGAATGGTTTGGGTTGGAAGTTCAGTTCCAACTCTGTCACAGGCAGGGACACCTCCCACCAGCCCAGCTTGCTCAAGGCCTCATCCAGCCTGGCCTTGAACACCTCCAGGGAGGAGGCAGCCACAGCCTCCCTGGGCAACCTGTGCCAGTGTCTCTCCACCCTCACTGCAAAGAATTTCTTCCTCTTCTCCAGCCTCAGTCTCCCCTGCTCTAGTTTCAAGCCACTGCCTCTCATCCTATCACCACAGGCCCTTATGAAAAGTCTCTCTCCAGCTCTCCTCTAGCCCCCTTGGGTGCTGGAGATGCTCCAGGAACTCAGACCCTTCCCTGAGACCCTTCCCTGCACCACCACAGCCCCACTGTGCAGAGGGAGCCTGGCCCCACTTGCAGCCCCTCAGGTGGAGCTGGGACACACTACTCCTGCTGAGCCCCTGGGGAGCTTCATACAGCAACACAAAAAAGAAGAGTTAAAAGAGAAAAAGAAAAGGAGGGGGGAAAAAAGGAGAGCTCCCCTCCAGATCGTGTTTTGAGCTGGAGAGGGATGGTGCTCCCTACTCTGTCCAGCAAGGAGCGTTTTGGGGGTGGGGTGTTTGCTTTCCCAGTTCCTGCAGCACGCAGAAGCTTTGGCAGCATCCCCGCTGCTGCTCCAGCAGCCCAGGCAGGAGACGCAGCCTCGTCCCAGCTGCTGCTTCCCCCCGGCTGTGTGAGGCATTGTGGGAATATCCTGATCCCTGCTCCCCGGGGAGGCCGCGATGCTGCCTCCTGCACGGAGCCTGCAGCCCAAGGAGGCTCTCAGCCGGCCCACCGCCCGTCCCCCGCGACGCGACCGGAGCAAAGCATCAGCCGCAGGCCACCCTCCGTGGCCCGCAGGCTGCGGAGCCTCCGTGCCCAGCGCTGGGATGTGACCGAGCGCGGTGGGATGCGAGCGAGTCTCTCACCTCCTGCCGGCAGATCCTTCCCTGGCCCCACGGTGCTGGGTGGGCGGCTACCGTGAGCCGGTGTCGTGGTGGCTCCGGCCCAGGCGTTATTTTTGGAGCTGGGATTCCGTCCGTCCGTCCGTCCGTCCGGTGTCCCTAAGCACCAAGGTGCAGCAGCTCCATTGTTTTCCAGCCGCTATTGTTCAGCCCAAGTGCTCAGCCCCGTCCTGCCGAGGGGAAAGCAGGGGAGCGGTGGCAGAGCTGAGGATGGGTGATGCCATCGGGGTGCTGGCTCCCCTGGGGACAAATAGGGGGATCCACTGGCCACGCTCTGCAGCTCTGAACCTCCCCCCACCCCCGAGCAGAACTGGTGGCCATCAGCGTCGTAGCGTGGGCGACAGGAGTGGAGCTAGGAGGTAGTCTCCAGCCCGGGTGCGATGGGGACACAGCGACGGTGCCGTACGCAGGCTGGGGACCTGCAGGTGCTGCTGGCTCCCTGCGGCAGCAGCCAGCCCCAGAGCAGAGGGCGATGCTGAGGATGCTCGGGGGTGCGGAGATGACATCCCTGAGGCGGGGGAGTCGGAGCCATCTCCCCGCACCGAGGGACTTCAGGACAGCTCTGGATCGGCCCCGAGGCCGCTCCCCCGCCACGCCGGGGATGGGGCCAGGAATAGGGCCAGGGATGGGGCCAGGGATGAGGATGGAGAGGATGGGGATGGGGATGTTGAGGATAGGGACCGGGATGGGGATGCCATGTCCCGCCCGCACTCACCCGGTCCCGCTCCGCTCCGCGCCGCGGCCGGAGCCCCGCGAAAGCACCGCCCCTCGCTGGGGCGGGGCCGGGCGGAACGGGGCGGGGCTGCCGGGGCAGCGGGGCTGGGACCCCGGGGGACAACCCTCCCGCACCGGGAGCCCAAAGGACACCCCTGATCAGGTGGCAGGACCGAGGATCCCAAGGATGCCCTACCTCGGTCACCTGGTTTGTAGCCCTAGGGACTGGCATCCCAAAGGCTGCTCCATCTCAACCCCCTGGTTCCGGATCTGGGACTGCCATCCCAAAGGTGACGCTGTTTCTGGCAACCAAATTGCACTCCAGGATGCCAAAGGATGTCTCATCCCGGTGCCAGGATCAGGATTCAAAGGATGCCCCTTCCCATGCACCCAGAACTGCTCTTCTGATCAGCTCCAGCTGTGTCAGGCTTCCCGGAGGGAGGGCCGTGGGCTCCCAGGCTAAAGTGGTCATTTCTACCTTAGAATGCCCCAAACCCTGCAAGGTTCATCCCAGAGCCACGCAGGCTGCGACAGGGCCAGCTGCTGGCTCCAGCCCGTTCCCAGCCACGGCTGTGCGATCCCATCCGGATCCAAACCCGCCCCCGAGAAGAGGATTGAAAAGGAAATCAATGAAACCCTTCTGCCTGGAGGCTGCTGCTGCCGTCCAGGGTCATAGTTACCTCCAACACGGCGCTCAGGCTCCAGCCTCTGCTCCTGGGCTGCGGATCCCATCCTGCCCCTGCCCCCCGTGCTGCTGCAGGGAGGGTTTGGGGAGGGGGGGCACAGAGGTATTGAGTGTTCCAGAGGAGCAGCAGTGTGAGGCTGTATCCCTCTGCTTTTGTCTGCTTCTGACCTTTCCCAGTGCTTTGTGGCTTCTCTGGGCTTTTTTCCCTCTTTCAGGAATTTGCCTAGAAACAGCCCACACAAAGGGAAAAAAACCTTACCCAAAACAAAGAAATCATCTAAGCAGCTGCTGGAGCAAAACAAGGCAGCCTCTACAGCCACCCATTGTATTGGCCCTGCTGGCCTTTCCCTGTTTTCTCCTGTTTGTGCATAAAATAGGAGAGGATCAGGAGGAAGGAGCCTCTGGCTTGGGGAACTCTGACCCAGCGAGAGGGAGCTGGGATGGGGTCAGTATTGATATTCCAGCAGCATCTTCCGGGGCTGGCGGTGATGAGAGGCCCTTTGTGGCTGGGAGAACCCAGCTGAGCTGCACAATGGAGCAGAGCTGGCCCTGGCTGCCCGTGCTGGGTAAAGCCCTGCCCCCAAACCCAAGGAATTTAGCACCAAACCCCAAAGACTAATCCCCAAACCCAAGGATTTAGCCCCAAACCCCAAAGACTTAATCCCCAAACCCAAGGATTTAGCCCCAGTCCCCACGCATTTAGCCCCAAACACCAAAGAATTCACTCCCAAACCCCAAGGATTTAGCTGCAACCCCCAAAGGTTTAATCCCAAACCCCAAGAATTTAGCCCCAAAGAGTCAATCCCAAACCCAAGGATTTAGGTCTCAAACCCCAAACATTTAATCCCAAATAATTAACCCCCAAATACCAAGGATTTAGCCTCTAAACCCCCAAGATTTAATTACCAAACCCAAGACTTCTGCCCCCCAACCCCAAAGATTTAATCCTCCAACCCAATTAGCCCCAAATCCCAAGTGGTTTAGCCCCACTGCCTGTGACAGATTCCAGCCTGGCAATGTCTGGCTGGGGATGCACAGCTTGGGTTGCAAAGGGCATCTTGTCCACCCCACCCTGCACTCAGCAGGGACATCTCCAACTGGATCAGGCTGCCCAGGGACACATCAAATCTGACCTTGAATGTCTGCAGGGATGGAGCCTCCACCACCTCCCTGGGCAGCCTGTCCCAGCGTCTCACCAGCCTCACTGTGCAGACTTCCTCCTGATGTCCAACCTAACTCTGCCCTGCTCCAGTTCCAAACCCTTGCCTCTCATCCTATCCCCACAGGCTCTTCTGAACAGTCCCTCCCCAGCCTCCCAATGTCCAATCTCAATCCAGCTTCCTCCAGTCTGAAGCCACCATCCCTCCTCATCCTGGCGCTCCCAGCCTTTGCCAGAAGTCCCTCCCCAGCTTCCCTGGAGCCTCTTCAGGTACTGGAAGGCAGCTCTGAGGTCTTCCTGGAGCCTTCTCTTCTCCAGGCTGAGCAGTCCCAACTCCCCCAGCCTGTCCTCACAGCAGAGGTTCTCCAGCCTCTTCACCATCTCTGTGGCCTCCTCTGGACCCCCTCCAGCACCCTGTCAGCCTTTAAGGTATCTCAGCTGCTGATGGTTTTAAGGAGAATTAAGACACCCAAGGATCTTCTTCAGCTTGGGCATCACCTCCATGACTGGTCCAGAAATGGGATCCTGGAATGGGAAGGAAAATGCCCAAAGACATGTGCAGGGAAGGGGCAGCACAGAGTCTATCTCAAAGCCAGGGGAGCAGCTGCTGGGCCAGGGTGAGGGATTTCTAATACCTCCTGAGCTGGGCTGGGTTTGGGTCCCTGATGAAACGATCCCTATGATCTTAATCCTGATTAATCCTTTGTGCTACTGGGTCAGAGCTCTGGAAATCATTGGGAGCTGGAACATTCTCTGTGGTGGGGAAAGGCTGAGAGAATTGGGGCTGTTTAGTCTGGAGAAGAGCAGCCTGAGAGGGGGAATCTCACCAATGCTGATCGACACTTCGAGGGTGGGTGTCAGGAGGGTGGCACCAGGCTGCTTTCAGTGGTGCCCAGTGACAGCACAAGAGGCAACTGGCACAAACCTGAGCATCAGAAGTTCCACCTAAACATGAGGAGGAACTTCTTTAACTGCATGCCCACTACAGGCAGCAGCTCTTTGGGGATAGATCTGAGGGATGCCTCATCCCAAAGCTGGGACTGAGAGCAAGGAGAGAGGAACAGCCTGTGAGCAGGGCCTCTTCCCAATCACAGAATGATAAGGTTTGGAGGGGCCTCTGGAGATCATCCAGTCCAGTCCCACTGCCAGAGCAGGGACACCCAGGGCAGGTCACAGAGGAACACATCCAGATGGGTTTGGAAAGTCTCCAGAGAAGGAGACTCCCCAACCTCTCCAGGCAGCCTGCTCCAGGTCTCCAGCACCCTCACACCAAAGAAGTTTCTCCTCCTACTGAGGTGGTTCCAGCTTGTGCCCATTGTTCCTTGTCCTGTCCCTGGGACCACCAAACAGAGCCTGGCACCTTCACCCTCAAGTATTGATAGACATTGATCAGATCCCCTCTCAGCCTTCTCCTCTCCAGACTAAACAGCCCCAGGGCTCTCATTCTTTCTTCACCAGCAGAGATGTTCCAGGACCTTCAGCATCCTCAGAGCCTCCCCTGGACTCTCTCCAGCAGGTCTCTGTCTCTCTTGAGCTGGGGAGCCCCAAACAGGACGCAGTATTGCAGCTGTGGTCTCAGCAGGGCAGAGCACAGGGGGAGGAGAACCTTGACCTGCTGGCCACCCTTCTCTTCATGGTTAAATTAAGATCTAACCACCCACCAGAGAAGATCAACCACTCAGGCCAGTGTGCAGTCATGGGAAAGCACCTACCTTGGTGATCATAGAATCAATAAGGCTGGGAAAGACCTCAAAGATCATCAAGTCCAACCTGTCACCCAACACCTCATGACTAACTAAACCATGGCTCCAAAGGCCACTTCTGATCCCCTCTTGAACACCTCCAGGGATGGGGACTCCACCACCTCCCTGGGCAGCACATTCCAGTGGCCAATTCCTCTTCCTGGGAAAAACTTTCTCCTCACCTCCAGCCTATACTTCCCCTGGCACAGCTTGAGACTGTGTCCTCTTGTTCTGGTGCTGGGTGCGTGGGAGAAGAGACCAACCCCCAGCTGGCTCCAACCTCCCTTCAGGGAGTTGTAGAGAGCAATGAGGTCTCCCCTGAGCCTCCCCTTCTCCAGGCTAAGCAACCCCAGCTCCCTCAGCCTCTCCTCACAGGGCTGTGCTCCAGACCCCTCCCCAGCCTCGTTGCCCTTCTCTGCACACCTTCAAGTCTCTCAATGTCCTTCTTAAACTGAGGAGCCCAGAGCTGGACACAGGACTCCAGGTGTGGCCTAACCAGTGCTGAGCACAGGGGGAGAATGAGCTCCCTGCTCCTGCTGGCCACACTGTTCCTGATGCAGGCCAGGATACCATTGGCCTTCTTGGCCACCTGGGCACACTGCAGGCTCATGTTCAGCCTCCTATCAACCAGCACCCCCAGGTGCCTTTCTGCCTGGCCGCTCTTCAGCCACTCTGCCCCCAGCCTGTAGCACTGCCTGGGGTTGTTGTGACCAAAGCCCAAGGCACCAGCGCTAGGGCTGGATGATCTTGAGGGTCTCTTCCAACCTGGATTTATTGTATTGTATTGTAAGTGGATTTTGCTGCTGCTGGGGGGTTTGATGTGCCCTGGTTTGATGTGGTAAAGAGCTGTGGGCTGAGAACAGGGGCAGGAAGGTGGCTGGGAGCTGCAAGTGGCACTTGCTGGGGAAGAGAGGGGCCTGCCAAACCATCCAACCCTTTCCTGAGGTGGGGGGGGGAAGATGTGGAGAAGGAAGTGGAGCACCACACCGGAGGAGCTGCATCTATGGCCGAGTTTATTTATACTGAACAGCTTTAAAAATACAGAATAAAATAGCTTTATCTACTATTATTCACAACATCTGGTCCAAATAGTACTTTTTTTTTTCTTCTTCTTCTCCTCCTTCTTCCTTTCTTTTAAATATTTAATTGTTGAATGAAGCAATGTTAGAAATGAAAGGGGGAAAAAAAAACCAACAAAGGAATAAAAAAGAGAAAGAAATAATAAGAAAGGGGGGGGGGGGGGGAAGATCCATAAAAGAATTACACAAAGAACAACAACAACAAAGGTGAAAATAACCCAAGAACAAAAACCCCTCCTGCTGTTGAAGGAAGAAAAAAACAACAGATGAGAGAGAGTTTGAGAGCCAAAGAGCCAAAGTCAGTCACCAACACCTGGGAAAATAAAAGGCCAACTGAAATCCTATTTATCCCCACTGCCAAAGAACAGTCAAGAGTTGGTCATGCCAAAGGGAGTTCTCAAGAGGCAAAGTAGAGGAGCTTGGGCTGGCAGCAAGGTGGTGGAGGACACAAGGCAAGGCTGAGAGACCTCTGCTACCAACACCTCCAGATGCCAAGGCACAGGGCCCAGCCAAAAGGAGAACCAGCCAGGATGAGCGTGGGTGGCCTTGAGGGCAGAACCCCTGCTCCCTGCATGCCAGAAGCCAAAGGCCAAGAAGGCCAATGGCATCCTGGCCTGCATCAGAAAGAGTGTGGCCAGCAGGAGCAGGGAGGTCATTCTCCCCCTCTACTCCAGGCCTCCAACACTGCAAGGGTCCAGGGTGAGAGCACAGGGTGCCTGCCCACCCCGGGGCACAGAGGCCAGCAAGGAGGGGCTCAGGTTGGAAGGACCTCAGAGGGCATCTCCTCCAACCCCCTGCCGTGGGCAGCGATGCCTCTCAACTAGACTTAGTTGCCCAAGGCCTCATCCAACCTGGCCTGCAACAGCTCCAGGGAGGGGGCAGCCCTAGCCCTGAAACTAAGGAACATGCCCCAAGCAGGGATGCTTTTGGGTACAAATGAGTGAGCCCCCAGGCCCCACCTGCCCTGGAAACAAAAAAAAAGAGAAGAAGCTGCTTTTGGTTTCAGAAGGCCAGGTCAAAGGAAGCCTGGAGGTCGTGCTGGGCTGTCACCTGCATCTTCTACACTGATGGACACAGTGAGTCAAGCACAGCTTGGATTAGGCCGTGTGGAACATCCAGTGGCTCCCTCCAACCAGCAGGCACAGAGCCACACAATTGGGGCTGGAAGAGACCTCAAAAGCTCATCCAGTCCCAACCCCCCTGCAGAGCAGGATCACCTAGAGCACATCACACAGCAGCAACACATCCAGGGTGAGGAGGGGGCTTGGATAGCTCTAGAGAGAGAGACTCCACAACCCCCCCTGGGCAGCCTGCTCCAACCACACTGCCCCCAGCCCAGTGCCAGCAGCGGGGGACACAATCCCCAAACCCCTCCCACGGAGGAGCTCTGACCCAGCAGGGCTGGGTGGTGGGAAGAGCCTCGAGGAGTCCAACCTGCAGCGGGGGAGGGGGAAGAGTGCTGAGATCTCAAGGTAGGGAGGGATGGAAGAAGTGAAAGAAACCTCTCTGGGGGTTCTTGGTGGTTTGGTTGCTTGGTCAGGACCTCACAGATGGGGAACTAAAGCTATCCACAGCTCCCAGAGACTCATCAGTGAAGAAACTCTACCATCACATGACATTGTCATGACATTCACACCACTCCCTCCCAGGAAAAAAAAAATCCAACTCTGATCCTGAGTGGAAATGTTCTTTTTTTTTTACTTTTTTTCTCCTTTTAACCTTTTTTTTGGTTGTTTTATTTTTTTTTTTTCCCTATTTTCCTTTTTTTTTGGTTGTTTTTAGTTTTCCTTTTTTTCCCCCTGTTTCTCTTCTCCCCCCCCCCTTTTTTTCCTCTCCTTATTTTTCCTTCTTTTTAGTTATTTTTATGGTCTCTTTTTTGTTGGTTTTCTTATTCTTATTTTTCCTTCTTTTTTGTGGTTTTTCCTCCCCTTTCCCCCTTATTTTTTTGCCTCCTTTTTTCCCCTTTATTTTTCCTCCTTTTTCCCCCCTTATTTTTCTCCTTTTTCCCCCCCTTATTTTTCCTCCTTTTTCCCCCCCTTATTTTTCCTCCTTTTCCCCCCCTTATTTTTCCTCCCTTTTCCCCCCCTTATTTTTCCTCCCTTTTCCCCCCTTATTTTTCCTCCTTTTTCCCCCCCTTATTTTTCCTCCCTTTTCCCCCCCTTATTTTCCTCCCTTTTCCCCCCCTTATTTTTCCTCCCTTTTCCCCCCCTTATTTTTCCTCCCTTTTCCCCCCCTTATTTTTCCTCCTTTTCCCCCCCTTTATTTTTCCTCCCTTTTTCCCCCCCTTATTTTTCCTCCCTTTTCCCCCCCTTATTTTTCCTCCCTTTTCCCCCCTTATTTTTCCTCCTTTTTCCCCCCTTATTTTTCCTCCTTTTTCCCCCTTATTTTTCCTCCTTTTTCCCCCCTATTTTTCCTCCTTTTTCCCCCTATTTTTCCTCCTTTTTCCCCCCCTATTTTTCCTCCTTTTTCCCCCCTATTTTTCCTCCTTTTTCCCCCCTTATTTTTCCTCCTTTTTCCCCCCTATTTTCCTCCTTTTTCCCCCCCCTATTTTTCCTCCTTTTTCCCCCCTATTTTTCCTCCTTTTTCCCCCCTATTTTTCCTCCTTTTTCCCCCCTATTTTTCCTCCTTTTTCCCCCCTATTTTTCCTCCTTTTTCCCCCTATTTTTCCTCCTTTTCCCCCTTATTTTCCCTCCTTTTTTCTTATTTCTTTTCCTTCTTTTTCGTTATTTTCCCCTTCTTTTTTGTTTTGTGTTTTTTTCTTTTATTTTTATTTTCTTTTTTGTTCTTTTCTTCTTTTTATTTTCTTTTTTTTTTTTTCTTCTTTTATTTTAATTTTCTTTTCTTTTTTTTTTTTTTTTTTCCCTGTTCTTTTGCTTTTCAACCTATGGAAATAAAATCCTGCCACCTTTCCAGCCCCTGTTTGAAAGTCAGCAGTACAAAATAAAAAGTCCAAACCCCAAAGGCAAAGAAAAGCAAATCCTGGGGGGAAGGTTTGAAAGCTCTGAGCGAGGCTCAGCTTCGGCTCGAGTTCCCTCTGCTGCTGCAAGGAGGTCAAGCAGAGGGTTTGTGGGGGTTTTTATTCTAAGCTAGTGACCCTAAGTTCCTAGAGGCATCACTGGCTTTAGAAAAGGTCTTGGCAAGAATCCTGAAGCCCACAAAACCACAACAGAATCTGCAGTACAGAAGGCCCCGGGGTGGGCTTGGTGCTGCGGCACGGCGCCGCCGCCGCCTCCGAGATGACAAAACGATCCTCTCTCCCCTGAAGTGTTTTGCCCTTCCCTCCCTGGTGGGAACATCTCATCCTCCCCCTTAACCACCTTCTCAGGTGTGGTTGGATTTAGTGGAGCTGCCTGAAGGGCGGGAACAGCTCAGGCTGGCCAACTCCAGCCACAGAATCGCAGAACACCAGCTTGGGAGGGACCTCAGGGAGCAGCTGCTGCAACCTTTCCAGTCCCACCCTGTTCCCAAGTCTCTGCCATGGATTTCTGAGGGCCCAAGACTGGGACAGGAACACCCAAGGCCATGGGAAACTCTGCTGCTGCTGCTGACATGATGGTAGTGAAACCTCCAGCCCAGGGCACGACCCCCAGCCCCCCACATCTGCCCTCTGCCAGAGCAGATCCAGGCAGTGCTGTTTGGAGGCAGCACACAGCCAGAGCACTCACAGAGACAGGGGGACATGGGGACAAGGAGACCCTCCTCTACAAGCTGCTCCTGCTCTCCCCTCAGCTCAGAGCCTTCCTCCTGCCCTTCTGGACTCCAGCAGCAGTGCCAACCACTGCATTTGCCAACCATGGAGGTGCCAGAGCAGACCTGCAGTCAGGCTTCTCTATCCAGCCACCATCAAAGCCTGCAGGTAAGCAGCGACCACGAAGCATTTCAGTGCTCTTCAGAGCTGCAGACAAATCCTTCACAGGTGGCAGCAGCTCAGGCTGTGCCCCCTGCTCCCTGCTCTGCCAGCACCTCACAGCAGCTAGCACAGTGCCAGTGGGGAGAAGGATTTCAGGTCCTCAAGGCAGAGTCAGTGCCCACACAAAGAACAACTCTGCACCTCCTCCCAGCAGCTCTGGGGTGGCTCCAGCTGCACTGGGAAGAGAAGGGAGCTCCCAGGTGAGCTCTTCCCAAGCCCCCCTGCACCAGCTCCAGCTCACCCTGCAGTGCTGGGCAGCCACCAGCCCTGCCAGGTCCCCTTCACTACACTCCAGGATCTCCTTCACAGACTCATAGAATCCCAGGTTGGAGGGGACCTCAGGGGATCTCCTTGCCCAATCCTTCCTGGCAAGGCTTCTTTCTTGAGGGCTTCTTGCAAAGTCCACAGAGTGGTCTTCACCATGAGGGTGGTGAGACACTGGAACAGGCTGCCCAGGGAGGTTATGACCACCTCATCCCTGGAAGTGTTTAAGACCAGGCTGGAAGAGGCTTTGAGCAACCTGGGCTGGTGGGAGGTGTCCCTGCCCATGGCAGGGATGATCTTTAAGGTCCCTTCCAACCCAAGTCATTCTATGATTCTCCAAGCCAAGGCTCATCTTTAACCATTCATGTTCATGAGGAGGTGGAGCCAGTTGGCAGATGTACAAAGTGGGCTACAGAAGTGCCTCTGTCCATGACCTGGTTTAGTGTCATCAAGGTAAGTGGCTGGAGAAGTGAAGGCGCCAGCCAGGCACTGCCCTCAGCCAGCCAACAGCATCAGCATGGAAGCCACAACAAGAGTGGGGCAGAGCAACTGGGTTTCACCTACTGGGACAGTCCCTGCTGCAAGAAAGGAGAAATGTTCTGCTCTGGGGAGGGATAAAGTCACCTGGGACACATTGCCCTGGGGTGTGACTGAAGGGTCTCGGCAAGAAGGCACCACAGAGCCTGGCTGAGGTGAAGCTCTGCAAAGGGCAGGGGACAAATGCTGCTCCTCATCACCTCAGCTCCTGAAGCACTGAACTCATCCAAAGAGTATTTGGGGGCAGAAGTGAGGAAAGCCTTGGGACACAGGTGCCACTGCCACACTCTGCATTGCTGGACCTGACATCTCACCCCCAGTCCTGAGGTGGGAGCTGCTTCAGAGAAGAGCTTCTGCCTCCCCTTCTCAACCTTGCCAGCCAGCCAGCTTTGGCATTTTCCAGCAGCACAGCCACCCTGGGCAGCTGCTTTGTTTGCTTCCTTCTCTATAGATACAGATTTTTAACCCCCTCATGTCTCCCACACCTCTTTGGTTGCACATCAAGTTGGGAAATTTGGAAGCTTTGTGCCACTGCTCAGAGGTCTCCAGACCCAACCTAGCTGCGAGTGGAGGTGGGAACCATGGAATCGTGGATTTGTTTTGCTTGGGAGAAACCTTTCAGACCACAGAGTCCAACCATTCCCCCAGCACTGCCAAGCTCACCGTGCCCCTCAACAAGGCCTTCATGGATGGGGACTTCATCATTGCCCTGGGCAGCCTGTTCCAGAGCTTGGCAACCCTCAAGGGGAAGAAATTGTTCCTCATGTCCAACCTATACTTCCTCTTAAGGAGAAACCGAAGGGGGATACAAATGACTCTTGTCCCCCAGGCAAACCAACCTTGCCTACTGCACAATAAACTCTTCCAACCAGCTCTGGGAGATTGTCCAACTGACAGCCAGACTGCAAAAACTACTGAAAGCTCCCTGAAGCAGGAGCAAACACAATGCTGTGTTATGGCAAAAGCAGGATGAACGTGGCTGGGCCCAGCCGTGGCATGCTGAGAACGATAGCCATGGAATCAACTCCCACTCTACACTACTCAGGATTGAGCCATGAAGCTCTTTCCTTGCCCTCCCCACCCCCAAACCCCCCTTCCATGCTTTTTAAACAACCCAAAGAACAAAGCTCACCTGGATAGCAGACTCAAGGGGAAATAATAACCAAGAGAGAGAGAGAGAGTTCCAGTAGCCAAAAGAGTGAGAAAGAAACGAACGAGTTCCAGGATCCACAGGAGGTTTGCTCCAGGAACATAAAATGCAAGCACCAGAGAGCAGTTACTGGCCTTGAGGAATTTACACCACACTACATTTCCCTGATGATCTCCACAGCTTAAAAATGCTTTTTTTTTCTGTGGGTCTTTTTTGTGTTTGGTGGGGTTTTTTATGGGGGGGGGGAAGGGGGCCGGGGAAGTCCACACTCGGAAGGTCTAAAAACTAACTTGCAATAGTAAGAACATTAAACATGAAGAAAAGTTTTAATGATTGAATGCATGATGAGCATGAACACCCACATCATAACAGCAGAGCTGAGACTGTGCCAGGAAAAAGGGGAGAGGGGGGGGGAAAAGAGAGAGAGAGAAAAGGGGAAAAAAGGAGTCTGGTTGGTGCCCTGACTGGGCCCAACACCTGTGAAAGCACCCAGGGGGTGAGGACTTCAAATGTAGTGTCTCTGCTGTCCAAGGGCATCTCTGCAGCCCCAGTGAGGTTTTTGTAAGGCCCAACCAGGAGACAAGAGGCAACTCAACAGGAGCAGGCAGCACCTTGATACCCCAGCAGGGGAATCCTGCACAGAACTGCCAGCAGCTTCTAACCCTTGGGCTTTCCCTGCCTGTCTCTGCTGCCCAAGCTCCTCTCTGCAGCCGTAAGGAGGTTTTGTAAAGCCCCACCAGGAGACAAGAGGCAACTCAACAGGAGCAGGCAGCACCTTGATACCCCAGCAGGGGAATGCTGCACAGATCCAACCCAGTGACTGCTGCATGTCCTGACCCTGGGCCGTCCCCTGCCTGTCTCTGCTGTCCAAGGTCATTCCTGCAGCCCCAGTGAGGTTTTTGCAAAGCCCAACCACAAGACAAGAAACAACCCAACATAAGCTGCTTGTAGGCAACATCTTGATATCCCAACAGCAGAATTCTGCACAGATCTAACCCAGCAACTGCTGGGCATCCTGACCCCTTCCCTCCCTGTCTCTGCTGCCCAAGCTCACCTCTGCAGCCCTAATGAGGCTTTGCAGAAGTCCCTCCAAGAGAGAAAAGGCAACTCAACATAAACTGCTTGTAGGCAACATCTTGATACCCAAACAAGAGATTTCTGCACAGATCCCACCCAGTGCCCCCAGGGCTTTCCCTGCCTGTGTGCAGACATTAGCTGTTCAGAACTGCTCAACTGTTCAGCCTCTTCGTGCAGGATATAGGCACTGCACAAGCTGCTGCTGGGCCTCATCTGGAGGTTAGGAGTTTCCCATCCCTGTAAAACTGGAGCTACCTTGTGTCCCTTTGAAGCAAACCTGCACCTGGGCCCTGGAACTGAGTGGCTGAAGAGCAGGCAGGAGAAGCAAACAGTTGAAAACTGTGACCTGAGCAGAACGAAGCAGCAGCTCCTTCTGCAGCACTCAGCTGGCAGAAGTCGTAGTGTTCATGGGCAAAGTTCTCACAGAAACTTTCTGTCTCAGCACAGTCAGTAAACAGCTCCTGACCTGCCAGTGTCACAGCTTCACAGATTGCACTGGGATGGAAGGGAGTCCCAAAGCTCATCCTGTCCAACCCCCTGCACTCAGCAGGGACACCTCCAGCTAGAGCAGACTGCCCAGGGACACATCCAGCCTGATCCTGAATGTCTCCAGCTGAGCCTGGTCTCCAGGGGAAATCTGGAATGTGCAAATCAGTGACTAGAAAACAAAACATCTGGGATTTGACCTGACTAGGAGTAAGGTTTCTGTAATTCCCTCCCCTCCCTCTTTCTCACAGGATCCAAATTCTTCTGCCGTAACCAACGCTGCCAGCAAGCAACACAACAAAAGCAAAGACTTCAATAAAACCTCACATCAACAGCTGCCAGCAGCACCTCACACTGCCAGAGCCAGCCTGGGCTGCCTGGGCATCCCCAGGAGAAAGCAAAGAGAGGAGGGAATTCCACAGATCCACAGAATGGTTGGAAGGGGACCTTCAAGATCATCCAGTCCCGACCCCCTGCCATGGGCAGGGACACCTCCCCCCAGCCCAGCTTGCTCAAGGCCTCATCCAGCCTGGCCTTGAACACCTCCAGGGAGGAGGCAGCCACAGCCTCCCTGGGCAGCCTGTGCCAGTCTCTCCCCACCCTCACTCTCAAGATTTTCTTCCTCCCCTCCAGTCTCAATCCACCCTGGCAGAAGCTGGATTGAGATGGAACATTAGGAAGAAATTCTTCCCTAGGAAGAGTGGTGAGGCACTGGCCAAGGCTGTCCAAAGAAGCTGTGGGGGCTCCAAGCCTGGAATTTGCCAGCTTGACCCAGAGACACTAAATCTGCCTCCACCACCCACAACAGGAAAGTTTTGGAGCTTTTCCCCCCCTCCCCCCTCTTCTTTTTTCCAGCCCCCCTTGGTTTTTTTTTTTTTCCTCCTCTTACCTCTGTCTCAGCTCTGGTTCCAGAATTTCAATGCAGATATACAAAACATAGAATTATTTTCTTTTTTAATGCTTCTTAATCAGCAAGAAACTGCAAATACATCTCTGACTACCACTAGATAATAGACTTTTCAGCTAAGGCTATACTGTAGCTTCTGAATCTTCGTCTGAACTCCTGCAGCTGCTGCTTTTCCTGAAGCCTTTCCAACGTGTAGCCCAGGAAGGTTGGGCTGATGGGCAGGAAGCTGAAACATCTGTATTTTTTAATGAGGTTCATGCCAAAAGGCAGGTCATAGGTTTCCATCCCATCCAGGGACTTGCTGCCTTTGCCAACCCCCTTCTTCCATTTCCGGATGCCCCTTTCTTCAGGGCTTCCTGGCAGGCAAAAGAAAAAGGGGGGGGGGGGAATAACATAGGTAAACATAGACATTGGTAGCAGAGAGTAAGAGAGGAGAGAAAACCTCAGACAGAATCATGGATCCCAGAATCATTCAGGTGGGTTAAGAGCCTTGAGATCATGAACTCCAAGCACTGACCCTGCTCAAGCGAGCTGACCCCTAAACCGTAGCCCCGAGCATGACCTTTACCACATCCAGGTTTGGCGACTCAATCACCTCCCCAGGCAGCCTCTAGACCATGGAATGATTTGGGTTGGAAAGGACCTTCAAGATCATCCAGTTCCAACCCCACTGCCATGGGCAGGGACACCTCCCCCCAGCCCAGCTTGCTCAAGGCCTCATCCAGCCTGGCCTTGAACACTGTCAGGCTTGGAGCCTCCACAACTGCTCTGGGTGAGCTGTTCGGGTCCTCACCAACCCTCAGGTACAGAATTTCTTCCTGATCTCCAATTTCAATACAGCTTCTTCCAGTCTGAAGCCAACCCCCCTTGTCCTATCACTAGACACCCTTATGAGAAGTCCCTCCCCAGCTCTCCTGTTGTGGGAGAAGGTAGTCCCCTTCAGGTACTGGAAGGCTGCTCTAAGGTCTCCCTGGAGCCTTCTCTTCTCCAGGCTGAACAGCCCCCAGTCTCTCAGCTTAAACCCTACAGGGGAGGTTCTCCAGCCCTCTGATCATCTTTGTGACGTCCTCTGGACCCTCTCTAACAGGAGCAAACATTCATCAGTTCAATTCTGTGATCCATTAGATGAGGATGGAAAGAGACCTTAACCTGTAGAAGGGTCCAAGGCAAGCAAGGCACACAGGTGTCCAGTACTCTGCTCTGGGTGTTCAAGGAGCCACCAACCGAAGCAGCATCCCAGAATAGTCTGGGTTGGAAGGGACCTCCAAAGGTCATCCAGTCCAACCCCTCTGCACTCAGCAGGGGCATCCTCAACTAGATCAGGTTGCCCAGAGTCCTGTCACTGTGAATACCTCCAGGGATGAGCCCCAACTACCTCCCTGGGCAACCGGTTGCAGCGTTCCACCACCCTCAGGGTGCAGAACTTGTTTCTAACATCCAATCTAAATCTGCTCTGCTCTACTTTGAAGCCATTGCCCCTGGTCCTGCCCCTGCAGGCCTTTGCAAACAGTCTCTCTGCACCTTTCTTGTAGCCCCTTCAGCTATTGTAAGGTCATTATTAGGTCTCCCCAGGGTCTCCTCTTCTCCAGGCTAAACACCTCCAGCTGCCTTCAGCCTGTCCTGTAGCAGAGCTGCTCCAACCCCCTGATCATTTTTGTGGCCCTCCTCTGGAGCTGCTCCATCAGGTCTATATCCTTCCTCAGGTCCAGGATCATCTCCTGCCTCCACGGCCACCTGGCTATCCACACCCAGAAAGCAGTTACTGTTTCAGACCCAAGGAGAAGCTCAGCTGCTGACCTGGAATGGTGTTGTCCAAAATGAAAGCCACACAGCCACCAACAAACATGGCAGTGGTGAGCAGGACATTCAGCACCTGATCGATGCCTGTGATTCCTAGGAGGAGAGGGACAGAGGGGTTTGGAACTCAAATTTGTATTGTCCACACAACACACCTGCTACAGGACCCCATGGAGAAGAGCCTGCCCCCTTCTCCTTGCTCCCCCACCCTTCAGATATTTGTAGCCATTGATCAGATTTCCCCTCAGGCTGCTGCTCTTCTCCAGGCTCAACAGCCCCAGGGCTCTTTTATCACCTCCAGAATAACAGAATGGTCCAGGCCAGAAGGGACCTCCAAAGCTCATCCAGTCTAACCTCCCTGCAGTCAGCAGGGACTTCCCCAACTAGATCAGGCTGCCCAGGGCCTCCTTGAGCCTGACCTTGAAACTCTTCAGGGATGAGGCCTCAACCACCTCCCTGGGCAACCTGTTCCAGTGTTCCACCACCCTCACGGTGCAGAACTTGTTCCTAACATCCAATCCAAATCTGCTCTTCTCCAGCTCAAAGCCGTTGCTCCTGGTCCTGTGACTGCAGGCCTTTGCAAACAGACTCTCTCCATCCTTCCTGGAGCCCCTTTCAGGTACTGGAAGGCTGCTATTAGGTCTCTCTGGAGCCACCTCTTCTCCAGGCTGAACAATCCCAGCCTGGAGAAGAGGAGGCTCCAGGGAGACTTAGTAATACTTTGGGTTTAACCCAATTTACCCTTTCCATCACTTTGCACATGCAGAAGAGCAGAAGGCAACAGAATGCTTGATGGCACTGAGCAGAAACACTTACCTGTGACCAGTGGATTTTGTTTGAGATAGCTTGGAAGGACAAGTCCAAAGAAGATGGAGAATCCAAGGACAAAGAGGTTACGAGAGGAATTCAGATCTATGAACTGGAGGTTGGACAGGCCCACAGCTGTGATCATCCCTGGATGAAGATAAAACCAATTTCAACACAGGATCCCAGAATGCCAGGCAGGAAGGGATCCCAAGGATCAGCTGGTGCTGGTGGACTTGAAAGCAGCTGGCCCAGCAGCCTGCCAAGCTGAGTCTAAAACTGCCCCATGGAGGGGACTGTACTGCTTCCCCTGGGAGATGATTCCAAAGTCCAACTGTCCTCATGGGCAAACATTTCCCTCTGGAGTCCAAAGAGAATCTCCCCAGTAGTAACTTGTCCCCAGCAACCCTTGCCTTTGCCATGGGACTCCTTGGAAAGAGGGAGTTCTCATCCTCCTGGTAGCCATCCCTGATGAATAGGTCCATGGCAATAAGGTCTCCCCTGAGCCTTGCAGAATCATAGAATTGTTTGGGTTGGATAAGGCCCCTGAGATCATCAAGTCCAACCAGCAACCCAACACCACCATGGCCACTAAACCCCAAGAGCCATGGCCACAGGTTTCTTGAACACTTGCCTCCAGGGATGGGGACTCCACCACCTCTCTGGGCAGCCTCTTCCAATCCATGACCACTCTTGCAGCAAAGAAATTGCTGCTAACCTCCAACCTAACCCTCCCCCGGCACAATTTCAGTCCTGGCCCATTCCATTCCATTCCATTCCATTCCATTCCATTCCATTCCATTCCATTCCATTCCATTCCATTCCATTCCATTCCATTCCATTCCATTCCATTCCTTCTCTCCTCTTCTCCTATCACCTGATCCTAGAGAGAAGAGCCCAGCCCCCACCTGGCTCCAGCCTCCTTTCAGGGAGTTGTAGAGAGCCAGAAGGTCTCCCCTCAGCCTCATCTTCTCCAGGCTGAACAATCTCAACTTTTCCTCCCATGGCAGAGCTTCCAAGGCTCAGCTTTTCTCCAAGTCTCTAAAAACCAGCCAGCAGCAGAGCCAGCAGCACAGCAGTGAAGCTGCTGCAGAGCAGAGGAGCAGCAGCAACCCAAGGTACCTTACCAAAGAGGGTGCAGAAGAGGGCACCGAGCACGGGGTCAGGCAGCGAGGCGAAGAGGGCACTGAACTTGCCAACCATCCCCAGCAGCAGCATGAAGGCTGCTCCATACTGAATGACCCTGCGGCTCCCCACCTGCAGGAGAGCAACAAGGGAAGGAGCTTGGAGGAAGTTCACACCTGGGGGAGCTGCATGCCTTCCATTAAAGTTCTCCACGGGACAGCAAAGTGCCCTTGTGGCCAAGAGGGCCAATGGCATCCCGGGGGCATCCAGAACACTGTGGCCAGCGGGGCTAGGGAGGTTCTGCCCCTCTGCTCTGCCCTGCTGAGACCACACCTGGGGCACTGTGCCCAGTTTTGGGCTCCCCAGTTCAAGAGAGACAGAGACCTGCTGGAGAGAGTCCAGGGGAGGCCATGAGGATGATGAAGAGACATCACAAGTGACACAGAGAGGCTGAGAGCCCTGGGGCTGTCTGGTCTGGGGAAGAGAAGGCTGAGAGGGGATCTGAGCCATGACTATCAATATCTGAGGGGTGGGGGTCAGGATGATGGTGCCAGGCTCTTTTGGGCCGTGCCCAGTGACAGGACAAGGAACAAGAGGTACAAGCTGGAACCAAGGAGGGTTCTCCTCTACCTGAGGAGAAACCTCTTTGGTGTGAGGGTGCTGGAGGCCTGGAGCAGGGTGCCCAGAGAGGTTGTGGAGTCTTCTTCTCTGGAGACTTTCCAAACCCATCTGGATGCATCCTCTAGTGACCCTACTGTGGCAGGGGGGTTGGACTGGATGCTCTCCAGAGGTCCCTTCCATCCCCTGCCATTCTGTGATTCTGTTTTGTTATTCTCTGCCTGCACATAAAGCTTCTTTGCAAGCTTCCATGCATGTTGTGGTGGTGTCCAACACTGGCTGCTGAGCCTTTCCAAATGTCTGGGAGGGCTCAGCTGTAAGGTGGCTCTGCTCCAGCTCTAACATAACTTGCTCTGATTATGTTTTCAGTGACATGAAGTCATCTCTGAAACCATCTGTAACTGCTAAAGCCACAATAACCATGAAACGTGGAGCACTCTCATCTACAATAGAGAAAACAAACAGACCATAATAGCTCAATTAGGATGCAGATGGGGGGAAAAATAAAATCCATGTGTTGCTGCCTTGCTGCACAAGAACATCTGTAGGAGCTCAGCACCACACAGCTCACTGCAGGCTTTCCAGCCACAGTCATCAGCTGGCTCTACAATACCTCAGGACTGAGCTCAGAACCAAGCCACAGAGTCACAGAATGGGCTGGGCTGGAAGGGACCTTAAAGATCATCCAGTTCCAACCCCCCTGTCATGGGCAGGGACACCTCCTACCAGACAACCTTGCTCAAGGCCTCATCCAACCTGCCCACGAACACTGCAGGGCTTGGAGCCTCCACAACCTCCCTGGGCAGCCTGTTCCAGTGCCTCACCACCCTCATTGCAAAGAATTTCTTCCTAATGCCCAATCTCAATCCAGCTTCTTCCAGTCTGAAGCCACCACCCCTCATCCTGGCACTCCCAGCCCTTGTCCAAAGTCCCTCCCCAGCTCTCCTGGAGCCCCTTCAGGTACTGGAAAGCTGCCCTGAGGTCTCCCTGAAGCCTTCTCTTCTCCAAGCAGAACAGCCCCAACTCTCAGAGAGCAGTCCTGTGAACACTGAAGATTTCCTCTCCCAAACAAGCAGCCAAGTGTCTAGATGCCAAAAACCCAATCTGCTTTAAATTGAGGTGACAAAAGGATTGGCTTCTTAGGCTTGCTTCTGCAGACAGCAACACACAACAAAACACTGGAGCCCAACCACCCAGCTGTGCCTGGGTTCTTCCAGGCTGTGCTCTGAACACTCCTCATTGTAGTTAACTCTGCTTCCTGCACCAGCTGCCACTTCAGCCTTCACTTTCACTGGGCCAAGGCAAAAAGTGCCCTGATTTCTGTGGGCTGTGTATTAAACAAAGTGCTCTTTGCTCACATGGACTCCTAGGAAGCACCACTAGAAAGGGAACAGAAGAGAAGAAACCTTTCTTCTAAGGATTTCTTTCCCTAAGCCAGAATTTTCTTCCAGGGAATTTCCATCAGGCCCTGGAAGCAGAGGTGCACAGACACCAGATGGTGCTCTCAGTATTTGTATTGCACCCTAAAACCCAACAGAACCCTCCTGTGGGCAGAGAATAGAAATGGCTTAGGAGAAGAACGTCTGTCTTTGGACTGAGTCAGAGGGAAGGGTTGTTGGAAGTGAAGAGCAGAAATTCTCTGCCTCACGGAATGGAGGGGGTTGGAAGGGTCCTTTGGAGAGCATCCAGTCCAACCCTCCTGCCAGAGCAGGGTCACCCAGGGCAGGTCACACAGGAACACATCCAGATGGGTTTTCAGTCTCCAGAGAAGGAGACTCCACAACCTCTCTAGGCAGCCTGTTCAGGCCTCTAGGACCCCCTACAACAGCGACGAAGTTTTCCCTTCTGTTGCCACGGAACCTCCTCTGCTCCAGCTTGCCCCCAGTGCCCCTTGTCAGCACCCTCAGCATATAGAAGTTTCTCCTCATGTTGAGGTGGAACCTCCTGTTTTAAGCTGTCTTCCAGCTTGTACCTGTTGCTCCCTGGCCTATCCCTGGGCACCACCACAAAGATCCTGGCACCTTCATCCTGATCCCCATTGACCAGATCCCCTCTCAGCCTTCTCCTCTCCAGACTAAACAGCCCCAGGGCTCTCAGTCTTTCTTCACAGCAGAGGTGTTCCAGGACCTTCAGCATCCTCAGAGCCTCCCCTGGACTCTCTCCAGCAGGTCTCTGTCTCTCTTGAGCTGGGGAGCCCCAAACAGGACGCAGTATTGCAGCTGTGGTCTCAGCAGGGCAGAGCACAGGGGGAGGAGAACCTTGACCTGCTGGCCACCCTTCTCTTCATGGTTAAATTAAGATCTAACCACCCACCAGAGAAGATCAACCACTCAGGCCAGTGTGCAGCCATGGGAAAGCACCTACCTTGGTGATGCCCAAGACACCAATGTTAGGGCTGGAAGAAGTGGATCCATTCCCTGTCCCAAACACTCCATCCAGAACACAGGAGAGACCCTCAATGAAAATCCCTCTGGAAATCACAAATAGAAAGAGTCAAGCTTGGCTGAGTGGACAACTCACTTCAGACCCTGCTTTAGAAGTTCTGTTTTCTGTGTCTTAGGTACCCAAGTGTTTAAGGTGAGGAAATCACAAAGTACTTCAAGTTAAACACAGAACTACTTTGTAGTCCTAAAAACTGTACTGCAGGTGAGCTTGCCAAGGTATCATGGAATGGCTCAGGTTGGAAAGGACTTCAGAGATCATCTACTCCAACCTCCCTGCAGCAACACTACACTGGGTTACCCAAGGCCTCATCCAGCCTGGCCTCCAACACCCCCAGGCAGGAGGCAGCCACAGCCTCCCTGGGCAGCCTGGGCCAGGCTCTCACCACCCTCACACTGAACAACTTCCTCAGCTCCACTCTAACCCTGCTCTGCCTCACCTTCAAACCATTCCCCCTTGGCCTGGCTCTAGACCCCCTCAGCAAAAGTCTCTCTGCAGCCTTCCTGCAGGATCCCTTCAGCTCCTGGCAGGCAGCTCAGAGGTCCCCCTGGAGTCTTCTCTTCTCCAGGCTGAACACCCCCAGCTCCCTCAGCCTGTGCTCCCAGCAGAGCTGCTCCAGCCCTTGGAGCATCTTTGTGGCCTCCTCTGGCCTCACTCCAGCAGCACTCTATCCTTCTCCTGCTGGGGAAACCAGAACTGGAGGCAGGATTGGAAGTGAGGTCTGAGCAGAGCCATGGGGCAGAATCCCCTCTCTTGTCCTGCTGCCCACACTGCTCTGGCTGCAGCCCAGCACCCAGCTGCCTTTGGGTTGCAGGAGGGCACAGCTGGCTCCTGGGGAGCTGCTCAGCACCCAGCACCCCCAAGGCTGCTCTCAACCCACTCTGCACCCAGCCTGGAGTTGTGCCTGGGGTCAGCCTGAGGCAGCTGCAGGACCTCACACTGTGACTTGTCAAACCTAATGCAAGTTCTGACTCCAGAACTGCCTTAGAGCTCTGTCCTGAGGGAAACTGTACCATGAACTTCCATGAAACAGGCCTGAGCCTCCAATGGTCCATTTGCAAGAAAGCAATTCCCCATGACAACTGCAGCTTTCATTTCTGACTCTTGGCCTCACTAAACTGGACCATTTCAGCTCCCAGCACTTTCCTGCCTTACCCCAAGGCAAAGTCAAAAAATAAAGAGAGAAAAAGAAAAAAATTCTAGTTTTTCCCCCTCACATACCTGTTTATTGCATGGATGGGTGGAGGAGGAGCACAGGACAGCCTGGCACAGGCATAGTAATCTCCTATGGACTCGATGATGCTGGCGACGACGGCGCTGAGCATTCCGATCACCCCTGCAGCTGAAATGGTTGGCAGTCCCCACTGAACTGTGAAGAGGAGAGAACTGAAACCTCCTGTGCCACAGCAAACCACTCAGCTAGCAAAACACACAGCAGCTGCATGGAATCACAGGCTGGGTGGGGTTGGAGCAGCCCTCCAAGAGCGTCAAGCCCAAGTGCTAACCCAGCACTGCCAGGGCACCACCAACTCACGGCCCTCAGCACCACATCGTCAGTGCTCTGAAAGCCTTCCAGGGATGGGGACTCCACTACTGCCCTGGGCAGCCTGGGCCATGCCTTGACAACCCTCAAGGGGAGGAACTTGTTCCTTATGGCCAACCTAAACCTGCCCTGGCACAATTTCAGGTCATTTCCTCTTGTTCTATCACCAGAGACTAGGGAGAAGAGACCAACCCCCAGATGGCTCCAGCCTCCTCTCAGGGAGTTGTAGAGAGCAACGAGGTCTCCCTCAGCCTCCTGTTCTCCAGACTGAACAATCTTACCTCCCTCAGCTGCTACTCTCCAGCCCTGTTCTCCAGACCCTTCCCCAGCTTTGTTGCCTTTCTCTGGTGCTGCTCCAGCCCTCAATGTCCTTCTTGGAGTGAGGTCCCCAAAACTGAACCCAGGACACTCAAGGCGTGTCCACAGCAGTGCCCTATCCAGGGAGACAGTCCCTGCCCTGCTGCTGTTGGCCATGCTACTTATACAGACTTGCTGTGGCCCTGGGCAGCCTGCTCTGGTTGGAGGTCTCCCTGCTGGCTGCAGGGGGGGTCAGCCAAGATGCCCTTGGAGGGTCCCTTCCAAGCTGATGCAATCTGTGAGTCTTCAATGGACTCAGCAAACTCCCTTCACAGTAACAGAGTCTGGCAAGTTCAAGTAGATGAAAGGAGCAGAGGAAAAAATGCCCAACCAACTGCTTTGATCTTGCTTGGAAAAAACCCAAAAAACCCTCTAAACTACACCAAAAGAAGAAAAGAAACAAATCAGAGAAGGAAGGAATCTGAAAGAAACCAACTCTGCCCAGGGAGCTGAATGCCACTTCATTAGCACTGCTCTGAAAAACCCTCAGCCTTTGGTGACAAGTGGAGTCCACCAAAGGGAAGGGCCCAAACACCCTGCACAAAACACCTTCCCCCCCCCCCCCCTTCCAAACTTCTGCAGAAGGAGGGAAATCAGATTAATTTAAGCCTCTAAAAACAAAAACCAACCCAAAAGAAAAAGCTGGGCAGCTGTTGCCCAGCGATTGCCTGGCTGCTTTTATCTCCTTGGAGCAGATGAGCCTCTCCCAAACAAAAGCAACTTTGAAGTCCCACAAAGGTGAATGAACAAAGCTTAGGCACTGAGAAAGGTCTGAGCAGGGTGGGGAAGTTCTCCTCCTCTTCTTTCCCCAAAGCTTCTATTGTCCACCCTGCCAGAGCTGCTTCAGAAGTGGTTTCTATTAAGAGCTAATAAGAACTAAAGCGTAAGGGAAACCACAATGAGCTCTGCCTCAGGACAAGGCAGTGGGAGTGCCAAAAATGTCTGTGGGTCTACTCCAGTTGTTAATATTAATCATCATCATCACAATACCAATACCAATAATAGCAATACCAATACCAATAATAGCAATGGCTATATGGTTTAGTTTGTCATGAGGTGTTGGGTGCTAGGTTGGACGTGATGGTCTCTGAGGTCCTTTCCAACCTTATTATTGTGTAGGGTGTCCCTGCTCATGGCAAGGGGATTGGAACTAGATGATCCTTGTGGTCCCTTCCAACCCTGACTGATACTATGATAAGAATAGAATTAACCAGGTTGGAATAGACCTTCGAGATCATCGAGTCCAACCTACCACCCAACACCATCTGATCAACTCAACCATGGCACCAAGTGCCTCATCCAGGCTCTTCCTAAACACCTCCAGGGATGGGGACTCCACCACCTCCCTGGGCAGCACATCCCAATGGCCAGTTTCTCTTTCTATGAAGAACTTCTTCCTAACATCCAGCCTGAACCTCCCCTGGCATAGTGTGAGACTGTGTCCTCTTGTTCTGGTGCTGGGTGCCTGGGAAAAGAGACCAACATCCACCTGGCTACAACCTCCCTTCAGGGAGTTGGAGAGAGCAATGAGGTCTCCCCTGAGCCTCCTCTTCTCCAGGCTAAGCAACCCCAGCTCCCTCAGCCTCTCCTCACAGGGCTGTGCTCCAGACCCCTCCCCAGCCTCGTTGCCCTTCTCTGGACACCTTCAAGTCTCTCAATGTCCTTCTTAACCTGAGGGGCCCAGAACTGGACACAGGACTCAAGGTGTGGCCTAAGCAGTGCTGAGCACAGGGCACAATGACTTCCCTGCTCCTGCTGGCCACACTATTCCTGATGCAGGCCAGGATACCTTTGGCCTTCTTGGCCACCTGGGCACATTGTTGCTATTGATTAGATGGTGTTGGATGATGGGTTGGACACGATGATCTTGAAGGTCTCTTCCAACCTGGTTTATTCTATTCTATTCTTACTACTAATAAATTATTATTGCTGCTGCTGTTGGGTCTGTTATGGGTATTACTAATTACATGATGTTGTTGCTGTAACATCATTATTAGATTATCATTAATGAGATGATAATACTGATATAATAAAAACTGGTGTTTGTATCATTATACCACCATCATCACCACCTTCTTCTTCTGATTCTTATTCTTCTTACCATCATCATCATCACAGTAGGAGTTGTCTTATTCCATCATTATGATTGTTTTATTCTTATGAGGTAATCACAGAACGGTTTGGGCTGCAAGGGAGCTGAAAGCTCATCCTGTTCCAGCCTTTGCCATGGGCAGGGACACCTCCCATCAGCTCTCAAGGCCTCATCCAGCCTGGCCTTGAACATCTCCAGGGAGGGGACATCCACAACCTCCCTGGGTAACCTGTTGCAGTGTCTCCCCACCCCCACTCTCATGAATTTCTCCCTAATCTCCAGCCTCAATCTGCTATCTTCTAGCTCAAAGCCATTGTCCCTCATCCTAGCACTACAAGGCTTTAAACACTTGCAGGCTTGGAGCCTCCACAACTTCTCTGAGCAACCTGTTCCAGTGTCTCACCATCCTCATGGGAAAGAATTTCCTCCTAATATCCATTCCCAATCCAGCTTCTTCTAGCTTGAAGCCACCATCCCTCATCCTGGCACTCCCAGCCCTTGGGAAAAGTCCCTCCCCAGCTCTCCTGGAGCCCCCTTCAGGTCCTGGAAGGGAGCTCTAAAGTCTCCCTGGAGCCTTCTCTTCTCCAGGCTGAAGAGCCCCAACTCCCTCAGCCTGTCTTTGTAGGAGAGTTCTCTGATCATCTTCATTGCATCCTCTGGACCTGCTCTAACAGTTCCATATCTGCTTAGTGTTGCTTTCATTTTCATGAAAACATCCACAAATAATCCCTCACAAACCCCAGGGAAGAAATTCTTCCTCATGTCCACTCTCTATCCAGCTTCTGCCAGCTGGAAGCCATCAGCCCTCATCCTCTCAGTCCATGAAAGGTCCCCAGCCATGACATCTTTAGGTGAGTGCATGCTGAAGTGCATCAGAATCCAGCACTGAGAGAAACCCAGCCAGGCTTCTGAAGAGTGGAGAAATTAACCTCAGAGGCACATCACAGAAATCACAGAAACATTCAGGTTGGCCAAGACCCTCAGGATCACCAAGTCCAACCATTAACCCTACTCTACAAGGGTCACCCATAAATCATAGCCCCAAGCACCACATCCAAACCACCTTTAAACACATCCAGGGTTGGGGACTCCACCACCTCCCTGGGCAGCACATTTCAGTGCCTGACCACTCTTGCTGTGAAGAAATTTTTCCTGCTGTGCAGTCTAAACCTACCCAGACACAGCTTGAGGCCATTCCCTCTTGTTCTATCACTGTGAGAAGAGACCAGCACCAACCTCTCCACAACCTCCTTTCAGGGAGTTGTAGACAGCCAGGAGGTCTCCCCTCAGCCTCCTCTTTTCCTATCTAATCATCCCAGGGCTTTCAGTCTCTCTTCATCAGATTTATTCTCCAGGCCCTTCCAGCTTCCTTGCCCTCCTCTGCCCTGGCTCCAGCACCTCCACATCTCTCTTGCTCTGAGGTGCCCAAAACAGGACACAACACTCAAGGTGTGGCCTCACCAGAGCTGAGTCCCAGGGGACAATCCCCTCCCTGCTCCTGCTGGACACAGCATTGCTGATCCCAGCCAGGAGGCCTTTGGCTTTCTTGGCCACCTGGGCACACTGCTGGCTCCTATTCAGCTGTTTGTCCATTAGCACCCCCAGGTCCCTTTCTGCCAGACAGCTTTCCAGCCACGCTACCCCAAGGAATTCAGTGGACAAGCAGCCCCTGGAGCCCTCCATACTTACAAGGATATGGAACCTTGAACCACGGAGCCACCAGCAGCACCCCTCGGCGCGCGTCCGTGCGGGCGTAGAAGCCATACTTGGAGCTGTCAGGGGGAAAGACGTCTGTCACAGTGAAGATGAAGCAGAGCAACCAGGACACCAGGATAGCCAAAATGATCTGTGAAGGAGGAGAGAGCAAGCTGGATGAAATCGGCTCCCCCCTAGCAATGCTCACCTGCAGCAAATAGGTCCTGCAGGGAGTGTCTGTTATGCACAGAGCTGCATGTGAGCTCAAGGGCACTGTGAGGTCTGAGGAAGCAGAAAATCCAGGAGTAGGTCCCTTGGGATGCCTGCATCCAGGTCTGGAGCCCTCAACACAGGAAAGACATGGACCTGATGAAGCAGGTCCAGAGGAAGGCCATGAAGATGATCAGAGAGCTGGAGCAGCTCTCCTGTGGAGACAGGCTGTGAGAGTTGGGGCTGTTCAGCCTGGAGAAGGGAAGGCTCAAGGGACACCTTAAGAAGTGCATTTCAATATCTGCAGGGGACCTGCAGGCAGGCTGGGGAGGGACTGTTCAGAAGGGCCTGTGGAGTAGGGGCAATGGCTTGAAACTGGAGCAGAGTTAGGCTGGCCCTCAGGGGGACGTTCTGCACAGTGAGGCTATTGAGACACTGGGACAGGCTGCCCAGGGGTGTGGTTGAGGCTTCCCCCCTGCAGACACTCAAGATCAGACTTGGTGTGCCCCTGGGCAGCTTGATCCAGTTGGAGATGTTCCTGCTGAGTGCAGGGTGGGGTGGACAAGATGTCCTTTGATGACCCCTTCCAAGCCAATGCCAGGTGTGAATGAGTCTCCATCAGAGATGGAGAGCAGAATGGGAACTGGCAAGACTACCATGAGACCACTTCCTGTGGCAAATGAGCTTCCAAAAAACCTATTTAAGCTTATCCAGAGTCACGGATTGCATTGGGTCAGAAAGGTTCCTCAAAGGTCATCTTGTCCAACTCCCCTGCAGTCAGCAGGGACACCACCAACTGGATCAACTATCACACACCTTTGTCATTTGTTGAATTAAGAACAATCAAAACCAAGTGAAAAAACAACCTCCAAAACACAAACTCTGAGGTTTTCTTGCCCAACTGAAGAATAAGTTCAAGTACTTACAGGGAACATCTTGAAGAGCTGCAGCCTGTATGCTGTCCATCCTTTCTTGGATTTGTAAATGGGTAAGGGAAATTTGACATTCCTGGCATACTGAGAGAACAACAAGACCAGGAAAATAGTCCTGAGAAAATAGAGAGAGGTGGGACAAGAGAAGGAGGTCGTTAGCACCACTGCGTTAAACATCACAGCAGGGCAAGAGAGGAGATACTGCCCCTTGGCTCTGCTCTGCTCAGACCTCACCTCCAATCCTGCCTCCAGCTCTGGTGTCCCCAGGAGAAGGACACAGAGCTGCTGGAGTGAGGCCAGAGGAGGCCACAAAGATGCTCCAAGGGCTGGAGCAGCTCTGCTGGGAGCACAGGCTGAGGGAGCTGGGGGTGTTCAGGGGGGACCTCAGAGCTGCCGTCCAGTACCTGAAGGGATCCTGCAGGAAGGCTGCAGAGAACCTTTTGCTGAGGATGTCTAGAGAGAGGCCAAGGGGCAATGGGTTGAAGGTGAGGCAGAGCAGGGTTAGAGTGGAGCTGAGGAAGAAGTTCTTCAGTGTGAGGCTGGTGAGACTCTGGCACAGGCTGCCCAGGGAGGTTGTGACTGCCTCCTGCCTGGGGGTGTTGGAGGCCAGGCTGGATGAGGCCTTGAGCAGCTGAGTTTGGTTGAGAGCTGTCCCTGCCCATGGCAGGGGGGTTGGAGTAGATGATCTCTGAGGTCCCTTTCCACCTGAGCCATTCTGTGAACTCATTCTCAGCATAAACATGTTCAGGCTCTTCAGAGCCAGAGTTCTTCTCCCTGTACATTTTCCATGCAGCATGAGACAAGGCAGCAGCAGACATCTGTCTTGACATCATTATTCCACAAAAGCCAAACCAGGGTAATTTGTATTCTGAAGTGCTGCAAAAGCAGCCCAGCAGCAAACAGGGAAATGAAAGCAGGAAAATGGATCAGACTCCAGAAAGCTCTTCAGAGCTCAGAAGCCATTAGCAAAGGGCTGCACTGCTCTGCCTGCTCCTTCTCCAGGAAGAATTTCTTCCCCATGAGGGTGGTGAGAGACTGGCACAGGCTGCCCAGGGAGCTGGTGGAAGCCTCATCCTTGGAGGTGTTTGCAGCCAGGCTGGAGGTGGCTGTGAGCAACCTGCTGTAGTGTGAGGGGTCCCTGCCCATGGCAGGGGAGTTGGAACTGGCTGAGCCTTGAGGTCCCTTCCAACCCTGACAATTCTGTGATTCTCCACTCTGGCTGGCCCAGCTCTGCTCAGCACCAAGGTTGCTGCCAGCAAATGGGGAAGACACAGGGAAGCTGGAGGCCAGCACAGAATCAATTTTGCATGTCCAGATTTGCATAAAAGTGCAAAGCACTTGAAAAATGTCTGTCAAGGGAAATTCTTTCTTCTTAAGAAGAGCTGAGAGTCTTCTTAAGAATCTCAGTTATTTTTTTGCCTGTCATTCTTGCACTAAACAGCTTTAAACTGAGCAAAATAAAGCTCCTCCAACCCAGGACTCTCTTGAAGTGCAGGTCACCAGGAACTTAGATTATTCCACTTCTTAGATGCCTTAAGCATTACCTATTCCCTCCCCCAGCCAATCAAAACTGCCCAGCTCCTCTCTACATTCAAAATGAATCCAACTCCCCAGCTAAAATAAGGAACCACAGCAATGAAAACTAAGAAGCCAGGGCAGGTTGCTCAGCTCTGAAATAGCCAAACCCAGCTCTGCTTGGAAAAGAGCTGCACAAAGAGTCAAGCTGCCTGCAACAGCGGAGCTCTGCTGCAATCTGAGATAATGTTTTTATCAGCTGACAGGATTTGAAGCTTCCCTCCCTCCCTTTTCCCCCCAAGCTCAGTTTCAGGCTGTAAGAAACAAAACAGAGCTTTATTCTCCCCCAGGCTGTAGGAACAAAGAGCTGTGCACAAGGAGGGTGTCATTTAGAGCCGGTACCTCCCACCAGAGCAGCAGGATAAAAGGAACTTTGCCTTGCCTTCAGGGAGGGCTTTGGCATCTTTCACAAGGGCCATCATGAGAGGATGAGCTCTGCTCCCTCCCAGCAGCTACCCCACCAGGCCAGCCCTGAGGACAGGTGCTTTGGGATTTGCATTTTACTACAGAGTTCATAGATCCATAGAATGGTTTGGCTTTGACCCTAAAGCTCCCACCAGCCCAGGTTGCTCAGGGCCTCATCCAAACTGGCCTTGAACACCTCCAGGGTGGGGACATCCACAGCCTCCCAGATTTGCCCCTCTGCTCTGCTCAGACCCCACCTGCAGCACTGCCTCCAGTTCTGGGGCCCCCAGCACAAGAAGGGCCTGGAGCTGCTGGAAAGGGTCCAGAGATGACACCAAGATGATCAGAGGGCTGAAGAACCTCCCCTCCCTGTGGGGACAGGCTCAGGAAGCTAGGGCTGTTCAGCCTGGAGAAGAGAAGGCTCCAAGGAGACCTTAGAGCAGCCTTCCAGTACCTGAAGGGGCTCCAGGAGAGCTGGGGAGGGACTTGTGACAAGGGCTGGGAGTGCCAGGATGAGGGACAACGGATTTGAGTTGGGAGAGGGGAGACTGAGTCTGGAGGTGAGGAAGAAATTCTTTGCAGTGAGGGTGGGGAGACACTGTCACAGGTTGCCCAGGGAGGCTGTGGATGCCTCCTCCCTGGGGATGTTCAAGGCCAGGTTAGATGAGGCCTTGAGCAAGCTGGGCTGGTGGGAGGTGTCCCTGCCCATGGCAGGGGGTTGGAACTGGATGATCTTTATATGTCTTACCCAACCCATTCTGTGATCCTATGAATCTATCAGCCTGGCACCTGCAGAACAAACAGGTCAGGAAATAACTGTTGGGCCAGCTGAGAATCCTGTCACAGAGCATCTGCAGCTCAGGCAGGAGAGCAGCTCTGGCACAGGAAGCATTCTGCTGTGCCAGCCAGCAGTGCAGCAGTTCTGCCTCATCAGAGCAGCCCAGCCAATTTCAGGTGCTACATCAAGTTATTTTGGAGTGGCTCTGGATGGCTGTGGAGCTCTCTGCAACTCTCCAGTGCACATTTTTGCCTGGCAGAACAGCCAGCAGTACTGACAGGGTCACATTTGAATCCTCATCCCAAATGGATTGATTTCCTTTATTTCTGCTTTTTCCATCTGCAAAATGTCAACTTTAATTGCAGGTTTCCATGTCCAACTCAACAAAGGTCTGCTGGATTGATTTAACAGCAGTCCTAACTTGCAGAGAATTTGTTTAACAGGGAAAGAAAATCCTTCCTTTGGGTCAGCTGCTGGATGTAATGGAGTTACAAAAGTAGAACTGATGCTGACATCCAAAAGAAAAAAGAAATGAAAGAGCCCTCTTCATCATAAGCTGCACTCACAGAATGCTTTGTGTGTTCAAAGTGCTGTGCAAACAGATTAGACAGAGCAGAATCAAACCATTCACAGAATCACTGAATAGTTTGGGTTGGAATGGACCTTAGAGATCATAGAATCATAGAACTGTCAGGGTTGGAAGGGACCTCAAGGCTCAGCCAGTTCCAACCCCTGCCATGGGCAGGGACCCCTCACACTACAGCAGGTTGCTCACAGCCACATCCAGCCTGGCCTTCAAAACCTCCAAGGATGAGGCTTCCACCACCTCCCTGGGCAACCTGTGCCAGGCTCTCACCACCCTCCTGGGGAGTAACTTCTTCCTCACATCCAAGCTGAATCTCCCCACTTCCAGTTTTGCTCCATCCCCCCCAGTCCTATCCCTCCCTGGCACCCTCAAAAGTTCCTCCCCAGCTTTCCTGTAGCCCCCTTCAGATCCTGTAAGGCCACAAGAAGGTCTCCTTGGAGCCTTCTCTTCTCCAGACTGCACAACCCCAACTCCCTCAGGCTGTCTCCATAGCAGAGCAGCTCCATCCCTCTGCTCATCCTCATGGCCCTTCTCTGGATACCTTCCAGCACTTCCAGATCCTTCCTGAAACAGAGACTCCAGAACTGGACCCAGCTGTGGTCTCAGCAGAGTGCAGCAGAGGGGGAGAATCCCCTCCCTGCCCTGCTGGCCACACTTCTCTTGCTGCAGCCCAGGCTCTGCTTGGCACTGTGGGCTGCAAGTGCTCCCTGCTGGCTCCTGTTGAGCTTCTCCTCCCCCAGCACCCCCAGGTCCTTTTCTTCAGGGCTGCTTTCATCATCCAGCTCCAACCCCTGCCATGGGCAGGCTCACCTCTCACCAACCCAGGTTGCTCAAAGCCTCATCCAAGCTGGCTGTGCACCAGTTGCGTGAATGGTGGAATTCAGGTGAACTGAGAATTGGCTGCAACCCTTCACTACTTTCCCAATCCATCCTTCTTGGCTTTAGTTAAAGTTTTACCTTTGTGCAGGCCTGCAGAAGCCCTGACATGTAAGGCAGATGATGTTAAATCCACTCTTAGTGCTTCCAGAGCCAGCAGAGAGTTGGTTCCCATACACTGAATAGAGCAATTCTCTGCAGTTCCCTTCAGCCAATTCCCTGCTCTCTACACTCTGATTTCCACCCCTCTCTGGCTGCTGAGACACAGCACCTCCCAGGAAGCTTTTGTCTCCTCTTCATCTCATTCTTCCCCTTCACACACCAGCACAGGTATGATCTCAGGAGGTCCCCTCCAACCCCTAACATCCCCTGATCCTGGGAAATTCACTCTCAAAGACTTTTTGTCTCCTAAACAGGAATCTGTCTGCTTATGCCTCATGAGTGATGCCACTCATGGACTTTTCCATGCTCTCTTGCTTGCTGGTAAGCAAAGCAGTAACAATGACAAATGGGCCACTGCCATCAGTGGTATTTACTGTTGCAGAGTAAGCAGCACAGACAACAGCATCATAAAAGCAGAACTGAAGTGTTCCCTGTTCTCTCTTTCCTACAGTACTGAGCTAGCCCCAGCCAACGACTTCACTCTGCCCCAGTGAGGCCTCAGCTGGAGCACTGTGTCCAGTTGTGGGCTCCTCAGCTTGAGAAGGGCAGGGACATGCTGGAGAGGGGACAGCAAAGGGCTGTGGAGATGGTGAGGGGCCTGGAACCTCTCTGTGATGGGGAAAGGCTGAGAGGATTGGGGCTGTTTAGTCTGGAAAAGAGCAGCCTGAGGAGGGATCTTTTAAATGCTGAGCAATACTTCAAGGGTGGGTGTCAGAAAGATGGCTCCAGGCTTTGTTCAGTGGTGCCCAGTGACAGCACAAGGGGGAAGTGGAACAAACGGGAATATAGTAAGTTCCATCTGAACATGAGGAGGAACTTCACTAATTGAAGAGTGCCAGAGCAGGCTGCTCAGGAAGGTGGTGGCCTCCACCTCTGGAGAGATTCCAAACCCACCTGGATGTGTTCCTGTGTGGCCTTCTCTAGGTGAGCCTGTGGGTTTGGACTGGATGATCTCCAGAGGTCCCTCCTAACTCCTACCATTCTGATTCTGTGACTCCCTGGCAATGACTTTTTAGTACAATCCTCTGCCTCACTTCCAGCTGTGTCCCTTCCTGCCTCCTTGAATTCATAGATTCATGGAATGGTTTAGGTTGGAAGGGATCTCGAAGATCATCCAGTTCCAAACCCCCTGCCATGGGCAGGGACACCTCTCACCAGCCCAGGCTGCTCAAGGCCTCATCCAATCTGGCCTTGAACACCTCCAGGGAGGAGGCAGCCACAGCCTCCCTGGGCAACCTGTGCCAGTGTCTCTCCACCCTCACTGCAAAGAATTTCTTCCTCTTATCCAGCCTCAGTCCCCCCTGCTCTAGTTTCAAGCCATTGCCTCTCATCCTATCACCACAAGCCTGTATAAAAAGTCCCTCTCCAGCTCTCCTGTAGCCCACTTCAAGTACTGAAGACCCTCCAGAAGCTGAGACCCTTCCCTGCATCCCCTCGGCCCTACAGTGCAGAGGGAGCCTGGCCCCACTCGCAGCCACAGTCTCAAGCTGTGCCAGGGGAGGTTTAGGCTGGATGTTAGGAAGAAATTCTTCCCTGAAAGAGAGATTGGCCAGTGGGATGTGCTGCCCAGAGAGGTGGTGGAGTCACCATCCCTGGAGGTGTTCAACAAAGGCTTGGATGTGGCACTTGGAGCCATGGTTTAGCTGTCAGGAAGTGTTGGGTGACAGATTGGACTCGATGACCTCTGAGGTCTTTTCCAACCTTATGGATTCTACGATTCCACAGCCTCCCTGGGCAACCTGTCCTGGTCTCTCCCCAACCCTCTCAAGAATTTCTTCCTGATCTCCACTCTGAACCTCCTCTCCTCAAGCATAAATCTGCTCTCCCTACTCCCTATCAGCCCCCTGACCCCAGTCACCCCCGCTCCCCGCCCTGCAGGTGGTTGCGCTCCCAACGCTGAGCAGCCTCTAGCTTTTCCCTGGCGCTCCACGCTCCCTAGCTGCCCACCGACCCACAGTGCCCCTCGAGCAGGGCTGAGCCAGGAGTTCCCCCTCAGCAGTACTTACAACATGGCGATCCCCCAGTGTTTGCCTGCTCTCTCCCCAGCAGCCTGGAAGCCCGAGAGGCCGATGAGGGCGACGGTGGGGGTGATGGTCAGGGGTCCGATGTAGCGCAGCAGGGCCCCGGGCAGGCCGAGCAGGCCGATCACCACCTCGATCAAGGAGGACATGATGATAGCCCCTTGGATCTGAACACACAAGAAAGGGGAGGGGGGAGGAAAGGAGACAGCTCAGTCAAACCCATTCCAAGCAAACCTCAACCATTTCTTTTATATATTTTTTTTCTCTCTCTCTCTCTCTCTTTTTTTTTGGTTTGATTTTGTTTGTTTGATTTTTTTGTTTGAATTTTTGATTTGATTTTTGTTCTGATTTTTTATTATTTTTTTTTTCTTTCTGCTCTGGATTAACAAAAGAATTCAGTGAGGCAGAAGAACTCAGCCAATTGGGTTTTGGTTTAGCTTTCTGCTTGTCAGAAAAAAATACCCCAGCTCAGCAGTAAGTGACTCGATTGCTGTAAGCATAACGCTCATGGTTTGGTTTAGTTATTGGTTTGGTTATTGGTTTTGTTTTTCTTTGTTTGATTGTTTTTGTTTTTGTTTTTTTTTTTCTCCACAAAACTATTCCACAACAGACCAGTGGGCCAGTCTGGTAGTTGTGTGGAAAGCACATCACACTGTCAGACAGGAGACCTGGGTTCCAGGCTAACCTTTAAGCTCTCAGATCGAACCGGCAAGGGTTGCTGGCGCCACGGAGGTGATGCTCCTAGCTCCTAGGGGCAGAGTGTGTGCTGCATTGTTCACAAGTGCTCCTTAGAAGCTGGTATAGAGCAGCGTTGTGGTCTCAGGAGACTGTCAGCCCTCTTGGCTGCAGGGCTCTTGGCAGGATGTAGCTATGGTTTGAACATGGGGAAGAGAGAGGGGTTTGTTTTTAATTAAGAAAAAGCTTGCAGCCCAAAGCAACGGGATGGGAGATAAATTCCATGACACACGCCCTGAGTTGGACTCCTCTATCTACCACTCTCGGTGTGATGCCTGGGCACAACCCTCAGCCTGGGCTCTGCAGAGCATGAAGGAGTTCAGAACTGCAGTGCTGCGAGTGGAGAAGGAGTTGGCTCTACTCCAGCAAAGCCTCTCGGGAGAGTCAACGTCTTAGCAGAATGGGCTCCAACTTCAAGGCGCCTGGGGACGCTCCCCAGATGGGCTAAGAGCACATTCACCTTCCACGGGGCAGCCTGCTGAAGAGTGCCAGCAGGCAGGGGTCTGGGAGCAGCTGCAGCGCTGCCGGTCAGCACAGAGCACCGAGCACTCGCCTCAGCGCCGTGCATCGCACTGCGCAGCTCTCGCAATGTGGTCACTAACTCCTGGAATTCTCTGTCCGGCCACGAGCAGGTGGAGAAGGTGAAGGCTTCCATGAGATGAGCACAGGTGTAATAGTCACATGGAAATTGCAGTGAAAAGGGAGGAATTACCAACTCAAAAGACGAGAGAACACACAGATGGGGAGGTGAGAAACTCAACTGGAATGGGACAGAGCAAGAGCTAAAGGCTGCTCCCACATTACCTCTCGGATTCTGGGATACCAGATGTGCTCAGTGTGCAGCAGCTCTGCTGTTCCGTTTGTAACTGTTAGATCTTACAAAGAGCAGAGGAGAAGAAACAAAACAAAAAAAAAAAAACAAAACACAGGCATTTACTGATTGGTTGGGTGCTCAGCCACTCTGCCAGCACTTAAGACTAAAGCACAGACTCAGAGAATCCTAGAATGGCTCAGGTTGGAAGGGACCTCAGAGGTCATCTCCTCCAAGCTTCACGTCACGGGCAGGGAACAGCTCTCAACCAGACTCGGCTGCCTCATCCACCTTGGCCTCGAACACCCCCAGGCAGGACGCAGCCACAGCCTCCCTGGGCAGCCTGGGCCAGACTCTCACCACCCTCACAATGAAGAGCTTCCTCCTCTGCTCCATTCTAACCCTGCTCTCCCTCACCTTCAAACCATTCCCCCTTGGCGTGGATCTAGACCCCCCTCAGCAAAAGTCTCTCTGCAGCCTTCCTGCAGGATCCCTTCAGGTACTGGAAGGTAGCTCAGAGGTCCCCCTGGAGCCTTCTCCTCTGCAGGCTGCACACCCCCAGCTCCCTCAGTCTGTGCTCCCAGCAGAGCTGCTCCAGCCCTTGGAACATCTTTGTGGCCTCCTCTGGCCTCACTCCAGCAGCTCTGTGTCGTCCTCCTGCTGGGGACAGCAGAGCTGGAGGCAGGATTGGAGGCGAGGTCTGAGCAGAGCAGAGCCCAGGGGCAGAATCCCCTCTCTGCCCTGCTGCCCACAGTGCTCTGGCTGCAGCCCAGCACCCAGCTGCCTTTGGGCTGCAGGAGGGCACTGCTGGCTCCTGGGGAGCTGCTCAGCACCCAGCACCCCCCAGGCTCTTGCTTCAGGACTGCTTTCAACCCATTCTGCACCCGGCCTGGAGTTGTGCCCAAGGCTGGCCCAACCCAGCTGCAGTAAATCTCTCCTTAAGCTGCTTCTGACAGATGAGCCTTGATTTACACAGAATGGAAGTTCTGCAGGGCTGCAAATCAAGAACTTGCTGGGGTCCCCTGGGAGCTATCCACTAATGTAGCCACTGTTACAAAGGGAGAAAACAATCTTCCCTTTTGGAAAGGTTGGTCAGTGAGGAGGAGGAAGTTGGAGCAGATGATCTCTAAGGTCCCTTCCAACCTAAGCCATTCTGTGATTCCATGAACCCCAATTCTCTTCCCACTCCAGTAAATGGATGAATAGGGAATTGCTCAGCTGCACCCCAGGAATGGAGTGCTCCAGCATTTGGTGGTCAGCAGTTTAGGTCACCTGCTGAATGACTAAGTGACCTATGGTGACAGCCTCATCTGACACCTTCTGAGGGTTAAAAGGGTCAAAAGCAAGATGCAGCAAAGGCTCTTTCTGAAAAGCTGAAGTAGTGGGAAGAAATTGCTGTGCCATCAGAGGGTACCAGACAGCAAGGGGTGGATGAGGATTCATAGAACCACAGAATGGTTTGGGATGGAAGAGACGTTAAAGATCATCCAGTTCCAAGCCCCTGCCATTACCAAGGACATCTTCTATTAGACCTGGCTGCTGAAGGCCTCATCCAATGAGGCCCTGGACATCTTTTCCATGTTTCCTTGCTCAGTCCTTCCAGTTTCTATCCCCAGATGTTTGGCAGTTGCACTACAGGTGATTTCACAGCTCAACAAATAGGAGTGACACTTACCTGTACTGTTACATTTCCACTTCTCCAGGGAGAGGATTGCTCTAGCAGGTGCCAAGAAGGCAAAAGCACTTGCTTGGAACAAGGGTAACCTGGTGGGAAGGCAAAGAAGAGATGTTGATGTTTCTCCACGTGCAGTGTCAGGCTGTCAACTGCAGCTTGGTGATTAATCATCCTCCAAACCATCCTTGACTGGGGGTATGAACAATGGGAAAGAGGGAGACTTGCTGATCGAGAAGAACAGGCACAGAAATACTGAGCTTGGACAAACCAGAGGTCTAACAGAAGAATCACAGAATGGTAGGAGTTGGGAGGGTCCTCTGGAGACTGACCAGTCCAATCCCACTGCCAGGGCAGGGGAACCTAGGGCAGGTCACACAGGAACACATCCAGAGAAGGAGGCTCCACAACCTCTCTGGGCAGCCTGCTCCAGGCCTCCAGCACCCTCACGCCAAACAACTTTCTCCTCATGTTGAGGTGGAACCTCCTGGGCTCCAGCTTGTTACCATTGTTCCTTGTCCTGTCACTGGGACCACTGAGATCCTGGCCCCTTCACCCTGACACCCACCCCTCAGTTATTGACAGACATTGATCAGATCCTCTTCTCAGCCTTCTCTTCTCCAGATTTAACAGCCCCAGGGTTCTCAGCCTTTCTCCACTCCCTTCAGCATCCTGGTAGCCTCCCTTGGACTCTCTCCAGCAGCTCTCTGTCTCTCTTGAGCCCGAGGTTATTACCACAACAGCTATAACAGACAACCCAGACACTGATGCAGGGCTTTGACTCAGCAGCACAAGGACACAGATGTCCCTTCTGATGTAAGCAGCAGGCAGACTGCTGAAGGTGCAGCTTTTACCACTCCAGCAGATGTAAGCAGCTCTTTGGGAGCGCAGTGTGCGGTCTGCAGGCTCCGTAGCTCTGCGTGACTCCAGCTGCAGTCATCCACACCCTCAGCCTGGAGTGTAGGTGTGAAGAACCAGGAGGTTGAGAGCAGCAGATTAGATGTTCCAGCTGCCTCCCAACAACCACAAAGGCTGCAAGAATCTCAAGAGGACATTCTTAGCATTGGTGTTTACACTTCCCAACAGCTTTAAGATCTGCAGAGCACCCAGCAGGGATTTCTTGCACCACCCCTGGCTGGCACAAAACATCACAAACCTCCAGGTCAGCCAGCTGCAGGGGTGGTGGTGCACTTTGAACTCTTCTATAAATACCAGACTGAAATCACATTCTCTTCAACAGCAGCTCCCAAACTGCAACCCATGGAACAATTACTCCTGCAGCTACTAGCTACTGCCCTGTGGTCAGGGCTGGGTTCCAGCTGTGGTGCAGGGGCTCCATGCCAGGCAAGCATCACGAAAGGAGAAAGAACTGCAGCAGGTTCAGGTAAAGATCAGGAAAGGAACAAAGAAGGGGGAGGAAAAAACCTGAAACTGTGTGGAGAAAAGTCCTGCACACACTGAACACCAGGGCAACCTGGGGGAAAAGGATAGAACAGATCAAACTAGAAGCATGTTACTAACAGTAGTAAAGTTTACCAGCATGGAGATAGAAGAGTTGAGCTACCACAGAATCACACAGGCCCAGCGTGGCAGGGTGAGAACTCTGGGGCTCAGCCAGTCCAACCCCCCTGCTCCAGCAGGGCACCCACAGCAGCTTGCCCAGCAGCACAGTGCCCAGGGGGGGTTGGAAGCTCTCCACACCAGGAGACTCCACAACCTCTCTGGGCAGCCTGCTCCAGGCCTCCAGCACACTCACACCAAATAACTTTCTCCTCCTCTTCAGGTGGAACCTCCTGGGTGTCAGTTTGTGCCCCTTGTCCTGAGCAGAGTCTGGCCCCAGCCTCTTGCCCCTCACAGCTCCTTTAGCTCTTGCTGAGCATTGCTCAGCTGCCCTCTGGGGCTGCTCTGCTGCAGGCTCTCAGCCTTTGCTCCTCACAGAGCTGCTCCAGGCCCTTCAGCATCCTTGTGGCCTTTGGCTGGGCTCTCTCCAGCAGTTCCCTTTCTCAAACTGGGGAGCCCTGAACTGGACCCAGGATTGCAGACGTGCTGGGACTAGGGCAGAGTAGAGGAGGATGAGAACTTCCCTCACCCTGCTGGCCACACTCTTTTCTCCATGCCCCCCAGCAGACCACTGACCTCCTTGGCCATGAGGGCACACTGCTGGCTCCTGGGCAGGTTAACTCCTAACCTGCACTGCTGCCGCATGAGGTTACCCCACTGGAGAAGGGTTTGGGGTCCTGAGCAATGCAGGATTGTGACACACCTTCTGCAGACTTCACACAAGACAGGAGCCTGCTGAGCACACCTGACTGGCATGCAAGTCCCTGCCAAGCTTCTTCAAGCTCAGCTCAAAGCTTTATCTCTGCTAAGCAGGGGTTGGTAGCAACCAGGGCATGATTCACCTTATTTTTCAAGGTGCATTAAGCAAACTGGGCAAGGTGGTGCCCAGGGCAGAATGTGTAAAACCTGAAACAAGCTGTTACTCCTCTGTACCACCCACACAGGATTGTGTGTCCCCCACAGAGGTGTTGTAAATACACCCTACAAACACATTCTCCAGCAATGAAATCAGTCAGAGCCAGACCTGGATGCAGATTGGGAGCTGTGTACCACCTAAAATCCCCTGCACACAGCTTGCATCAGAAGGTCTTAGAAGGTCTGGCTCAGCTGCCTGCTCAATATTACTGAGGAAGAAAAGGGATGGGGAGCAAAAGGGGCATGAGGGTCAGAATTGTGCCTCTGCTCTGCCTAAGCAGGAAGAAAAAAGCCTTTCTTTTTTGGGTTGGTTTTTAAAAACTTAGAACCAGGCCAAGGCCCATGGGATGAGGTTCAACAGGGCCAAGGGCTGGGTCCTGCCCTTGGGCCACAACCACCCCAGGAAGGCTCCAGGCTGGAAAGTGCCCAAAGGAAAAGGCCTTGGGGGTGCTGGGTGCCAGCAGCTGGAGATAAGCCAGGGGGTGCCCAGGTGGCCAAGAAGGGCACCAGCAGCCTGGCCTGGGGCAGCAGTGGTGTGGGCAGCAGGAGCAGGGCAGGGATGGTGCCCCTGTGCTGGGCGCTGGGGAAGCCCCAGCTTGAGGGCTGGGCTCAGGGTTGGGCTCCTCAGTGCCAGAAGGACTTTGAGGGCTGGAGCAGGGCCAGAGAAGGGGGCTGGGGAGGAGCAGCTGAAGGCCCTGGAGGTGTTGATCCTGGGGAAAAGGAGGCTGAGGGGAGACCTCCTGGCTCTGTACAGCTCCCTGAGAGGAGGCTGGAGCCAGGTGGGGGGTTGGGCTCTTCTCCCTAGTAACCATTAAAAGGCTGAGAAGAAACAGCCTCAAGTTGTGCCAGGGAAGGTTTAGGTTTGGCACGAGGAACAATTTCTTCACTGCAGGAGTGGTTAAAGCCTGGAATAGGCTGCCCAAGGAAGTGGTGGAATCTCCATCCACACCATGGAGTTGAGCTGAGGGCCACAGTTCAGTGGTGGTCTGGCAGTGCTGGTTAGGACTCAATGATCTTGGATGTCCTCTTCAGCCTCCATGATTGTACTGTTCTGTGAATCAGCCATCCAAGCTCAGTCCCTTTCTGCAGTTTGGAGCACAACTTACAAAGCACTCTGCCCACTGCTGTGCCAGGCACTGGTTTCTAGCTGGGTACCACCAGCCTACCACTGGGCATCACTGGAATTTCCTGTGTAAAAGGTGACACTGCTCAACTTTGGCACCAGCTCTGCTGAGCTCTCCCCTGGTGACACCACACCTGGAACACTGGGTCCAGCTCAAGAGAGACAGGGACCTGCTGGAGAGAGTCCAGGGCAGGCTGGGAAGATGATGATGGCCCTGGAGGGCTCCTCTCTGTGAGGAGCAAAGGCTGAGAGCCCTGGAGAAGAGTAGCCCCAGAGGGAATCTGAGCAATGCTCAGCAAGAGCTGTGGGGGGCAAAAGGCTGGGGCCAGACTCTGCTCAGTGGTGTCCAGGGACAGGCCAAGGGGAAATGAGCAGGAAGTGGCACCCAGGAGGTTCCACCTGATCAGGAGGAAGTTGTTTGTTGTGAGGGTGCTGGAGGCCTGGAGCAGGCTGCCCAGAGAGGTTGTGGAGTGTCCTTGTGTGGAGAGCTTCCAACCCCCCCTGGGCATCGTGCTCCTGGGCAAGCTGCTGTGGGTGACCTGCTGGAGCAGGGGGCTTGGACTGGGTGAGCTCCAGAGGTCCATTCTCAACCCTACCATGCTGGGATTCTGTGAAACTTTTGATGCAGTGAAAACTTCCAGGAAATGTCTTCATTACCTTCCCATCCCACACAGATGTCAGAATGCTCAGCACAGATGGGCACAGTAACCAGGCTGAGCTGTGGAGGTGTGAAAGCTGTGGGTGATTGTCTCAGTCACTAATTACCCTGAAGCCTGGCCAAATCTTTTGGCTTATTACCTAATCTGATAAATAGCTTGAATTCTTCACATTAGCATGGGGACCAAATTGACCACAACTCCATCTCATAACTGAGCTAAATCCATCCCTAAGGACCTTGAAACCCTGGAATTTGACCTTTGGGAACGACAGAGGATTTCTCTGCTCAAATGCTTTGCCCTGGACAGACTTGCCAATAAGTACTTGAAAATCTTGTTTCAAGACCATGGCTGCTCCAGCCCCTTCCCAACCTTGCACAGAGCCAGAACCCCAAGTTCTAAATGTTCAGCCATGGACACTTCCTCCTTAAATACAGAATCACAGAATTGTTTGGGTTGGAAAAGACCTCTTAAGATCGAGTCCAGCCAGCAACCCAACACCACCAAGGCCACCAACCATGGCCACAAGTGCCATGGCCACAGGTTTACACAACACCTCCAGGGCTGGGGACTCTTTCACCTCCCTGGGCAGCCTGTGCCAATCCCTGACCACTCTGGCAGCAAAGACATTTTCCCTCCTCTCTAGCTTAACCCTCCCCTGGCACAATTTCAGGCCATTTCCTCTGCTTCCATCACTTGATACTAGAGAGAAGAGACCAACCCCCACCTGGCTCCAACCTCCTTTCAGGGAGCTGTAGAGAGCCAGGAGGTCTTCTCTCAGCCTCCTCTTCTCCAGACTAGTCAATCTCAGGTCCCTCAGCTGCTCCTCCCCAGCCCTGTTCTCCAGACCTTTCCCCAGCTTTGTTGCTCTTCTCTGACCCTGCTCCAGCCCTCAATGTCCTTCTTGGAAGTGAGGAGCCCAAAACTGATCCCAGCACTCAAGGTGTGGCCTCCCTAGTGTCCAGTCAAGGGGGACAATCCCTGCCCTGTTCCTGCTGACCACACCACTGCTGATCCAAGCCCTTTATTCCCAGATCCAAACTTCCCCACTTCTTTTCAGACCCCAACACAGCTGACTCTCCAGTCTAACAACATCCACTTCCCACTGCAAGTGGGATTTTCCCCTTTCAGTGGCTGCCAAAGCAGCAGGGAGGGCAGAGGTGGCATTATACAGAAGGAAAAGAGCATTTCAGACTGGTGGGGACCACATCAGCTTCTGAAAGAGTCCCAGGTGACTCTGCAGTCAAAGAGAAAGGGCCCAAGATTAGTCAGGGAAAGAGTCCCCAAATCTGACAAACTTTAGGTCTCAGGATCTCACCCCACAAAGGACATTGAAGTGCTGGAGAGGGTCCAGAGAAAGGCAACAAAGCTGGGGAAGGGTCTGGAGAACAGGGCTGGGGAGGAGCAGCTGAGGGAGCTGGGGGTGTTGAGGCTGGAGGAGAGGAGGCTGAGGGAGACCTTCTGGTACTCTGAACTTCCAGACAGGAGGCTGGACCCAGGTCGGGGTTGGGCTCTTCTCCCACTGAACAGGTGATAGGACAGGAAGTTGAGGCCCCGTCCCTTGAGGTGTTTAAGACCAGGCTAGACGAGGCTCTGTCCAGCCTGATCTAGGTGAGTGTCCCTGCCCATGGCAGGGGGGTTGGAACTAGATGATTCTTGTGGTCCCTTCCAACCCTAACTGAAACTATGAAACTATGAAACTATAAGTGGCCTCAAGCTGCCCCAGGGGAGGTTTATGTTCAACATTAGAAGAAACTTCTTCACTGAAAGGATTCTCAGAGCCTGGCCCAGGCTGCCCAGGGCGGTGGTTGAATCCCTGTCCCTGGAGGAGTTTCAGAGCTGCAGAGGTGTGGTGCTGAGGGCCATGGTTTAGCCCCAGCCTTGGCAGAGCCAGAGGATGGTTGGGCTGGATGAGCTTAAATGGCTGTTCCAACCCAAACCATTCTGTGATTCTATGACATCCAGGTCTCAGGAAGCATAACAAAAACACTTTCTCTGATAAATGTGAGGCAGCAGAAGAAAGCTGGCAGGAGCACAGGACAACCCAGCTCCCCTTTCAGCTCATCTCCACCCACAGCTCTGCACTGCTCCAGAATGGGAAGATGCTCACTGCAGTGACCCCAGGGAGGACAGACTCCATGCCAAGCAATAAAGTGCTTCATCTCCCAGGCCCTGCCTAGGCCAACAATCCTTTAACTCCCTACAGAAAGCACAAATGGAGAGGGCTGGGCGGGAGGAAACCCATCACTACTCTTATAGCAGCCTTCCAGTACCTGCAGGGGCTCCAGGAGAGCTGGGGAGGGACTTTGGACAAGGGCTGGGAGTGCCAGAATGAGGAACAATGGCTTTGAGCTGGGAGAGGGGAGACTGAAACTGGAGATGAGGAAAAAATTCTTTGCAGTGAGGGTGGAGAGAGACTGGCACAGGTTGCCCAGGGAGGCTGTGGCTGTTCCCTCCCGGAGGCGTTCAAGGCCAGGCTGGATGAGGCCTGGAGCAAGCTGGGCTGGTGGGAGGTGTCCCTGCCCAGGCAGGAAGTTGGAACTGGATAACCTTCAGGCTCCCTCCCATCCCAAACCATCCTGTGACAGAAGAGAGAGCTTCAAAACTCCAAAGGGCACAACTCTGCTCCGGGCTCCTTCAGAAGAGCTGCTTCTCAGTGCCTGACCGGGGCTAGAGGCCAGCTGCTGGAGGAGCACAAAGAACTAATCAGGCAGAAAAGAGGATTGTGAACTGCAGGGAGGCTTGGCTGAAAGGAAATACCTTGGGGGAAAGAAAGTTTTCTCTTTCAACAGTTTTCCTTGTGCTGCTGAGTCAGCAGAATGACCTCTTCCTAGCCAGCAGCAGAGCCCTTCTGGAAGTTGAGCAAGACATTAAAAATAAAAAAAAACAAAGGTTTTTTTTTCCTCCAAGGACAAAAGGTAAGAAAGGTAACCAAGGAGAACTCAAAGTAAGATTACATTGGAAAGCCTCAAGGCTTTGGCAGAGCTGTAGATGAGAAGCTGATCTACCCACAGACCTACTGTCAGCCTGCCTTTTGCTCCCCGCTGACAGAGCTCTTCCAGCCAGAGATTCTATTTCTTAGACAAATCTTGAGCAGTGGAGAGGGTGTTGGTCCATGTTCTGTTGAAATCATAGAATGGTTTAGGTTGGAAGAGACCTCCAAAAGTCATCCAAGTCCAACCCCCCTGCAGTCGAGAGGGATATCCTCCACTGGAGCAGGTTGTTCAGAGCCTTGTTGAGCCTCACCTTGAATATCTCCAGGGATGTGGCCTCAACCACCTCCCCAGGCAACCTGTTGCAGTGTTTCACCACCCTCGTGGTGCAGAACTTGTTCCTAACATCCAATCTGCTTCTTCCCTCATTTCAAACCACTTCCCCTGGTCCTCTTACTGCAGGCCCTTGGAAACAGTCCCTCTGCAGCCTTCTTGTAGCTCCCTTCAGGCACTGAAAGGTTACTCTAGGGTCTCCCTGGAGTCTTCTCCAGGCTGAACAGCCCCAGCTCTCTCAGCCTGTCCCCACAGGGGAGGTTCTCCAGCACTCTGATCCTCTTTGTGGCCTCCTCTGGACCCTCTCCATCAGGCCCATGCCCTTCTTGTGCTGGGGGCCCCAGACATGGATGCAGTGCTGCAGCTGGGGCCTCAGCAGAGCAGCGGGGCAGAACCAGCCCTCCAGGTACTGGAAGGCCACCCAACAGCTACCTGCTCCTATCAGCATCCCAACAACTGGAAACAAATCCCAAGCCTCACCTGCAGCCAAACGTTGTTTGTAACAATGTAGTGATGCCCACACAGAAGAAAATGGTCCCAATCAGCTGGCTGGTGGCCCACTGGTCAAACCCCACACACATGGCATCAGCTAGCAGAAAGGGCACTGCTATGGTTCCACTGAAGCAGGTCAGGTAATGCTGTGGAGAGAAGAAAGCCTGGTGAGTACTGCAGCCAGTGTTGGCAAGCAAGTCACTTCCTGACCACCTGTGCTTTTGCAGTTGGTATTTTTGCTGTTGAATTGCCCCCCCAGAGCTCTCCCTTCCTGCTTCTTCCACCCTGAGCTACCACTAGGCTGTTGCTAGTTGAGCACTGCCTCTGTGGGAGCAACCCAGGGATTTACACAGCTGCAAGGCCACTGCTCTTGAGGAGGTGTCCAGGTGACTGAGCTGAAAACAGCTTCTAACTCAGACAGAAAATAACTCCATTCATGCCCAGCCATGTGAAAAACCATCCCCTAACAAATGCACCCAGAGTACACAGAGCTGGGATGTAAACAAAGCTCCCAAGTGCCAGAAACCAGGCAGCCTTCACTGCCCTTCAGCCCAGATCCATGGAGCAAACAAACAGTCTCCATGGTCATGGCTTCATGGAATGCATTGAGATGGAAGGGAGCTCAAAGCTCATCCAGTTCCACCCCCATGCCATAGGCAGGGACACCTCCCCCCAGCCCAGCTTGCTCAAGGCCTCATCCAACCTCGCCTTGACCACCTCCAGGGAGGAGGCAGCCACAGCCTCCCTGGGCAACCTGTGCCAGGGTCTCCTCACCCTCACTGCAAAGAATCTTCCTCATTTCCAGTCTCACTCCCCCCTCTCCCAGCTCAAAGCCATTGTCCCTCAACCGGGCACTCCCAGCCCTTATCAAAAGTCTCTCCCCAGCTCTCCTTTGAGGTCCCAGAAGGCTGCTCTAAGGTCTCCCTGGAGCCTTCTCCATGCTCAACAATGCAAGCAAAAACATCATCCCTACTGAACTGCCTGTCCTGGAGGAAGGGCAGGGTCGAAATTAGGCTGCAGGTGTTTGGAATGTGTGTGTTTGGAGATCTCCACATACTTCACAGATGTGGCTGGCATGCTCAGCATTCCTGTGGGACAGGTTACTGCCATGAGAGAGGGAAAGCAGCTGGAAGGAGCTGTTCTGCTTCACGTGAGTGAGTGGCTGAGCTGGAAGTAGGGTCCAGCTCCCCACAGAATCCCAGCAAGCTGAGGTTGGAAGGGACACCTTTGGAGATCAGCCAGGCTGGATGAGGCCTCAAGAAACCTGATCTAGTGGGAGGTGTCCCTGCCCATGGTAGGGGTGTTGGAACTGGGTGATCTTCAGGGTCCCTTCCAACCCAACCCATTCTATGAATCTATCAGTCTAGGAAGTTCTGCACAGTGAGGCTGGTCAGACACTGGGACAGGCTGCCCAGGGATGTGGTTGAGGCCCCATTCCTGGAGACATTCAAGATCAGACTTGAAGTGTCCCTGGGCAGCCTGCTCTAGTTGGAGGTGTTCCTGCTGAGTGCAGGGAGATTGGACAAGATGCCCTTGGAAGGTCCCTTTCATCCCAGTGCCATCTATGTGCATCACTACCAACACAGCAATCTTTGTGATGAACTTAAACTCAGTGCTTCAACCATTTGAGGGCATGTGGACAGTAAAATGGTCACAGAGAGGTGTGGGGAGAGACTGGCACAGGCTGCCCAGGGAGGCTGTGGCTGCCTCCTCCCTGGAGGTGTTCAAGGCCAGGTTGGATGAGGCCTTGAGCAAGCTGGGCTGGTGGGAGGTGTCCCTGCCCATGGCAGGGGGGCTGGAACTGGATGAGCTTGAAGCCATTCTATGAATCTATGAGGAACTGCATGGAAAAATCTAAACAAGGCCTGAAGGTTAGAAAGGGCACCATGGCCTCTGCTTGCAAACTACCTGTAGGCCCAAAAAGATGCAGAGATACCAAGGAGGGACATCCTCAATGGTGTAAATCATGTCAGTTCTCTGGGCATCCAAACTGCCACTGCTGTCCAGCGTCTCTGCCAAGGAGCTCTGTTGGGATAGAGAGGGCAGAAAGGTTGGGAGGGTAAAATAAGTGGGAGAGGACACAGCCAGCAACAGCAAGTTACTGTTAGATGGCAACACACTGAACCTGAGCTGTCAGCCAACTCCCAGGTACACCAAGGCTGGTAGAACAGAATCACAGAACTGGTGGGGTTGGAAAAGCCTTTGAGACCATGGAGTCCAACCAGCAACCCAACACCACCATGGCCACACATTTCTTGAACGCCCTCAGGCACAGTGACTCCAGCACCTCCCTGGGCTGTCTGTTTCAATCCCTAAGCACTCCTACAGCAGAGAATTTTTCCTCTTCTTCAACCTAAATCTCCCCTGGCACAATTTCAGGCCATTTCCTCTTGTTCTGTCACCTGATACTAGGGAGAAGACACCAACCCCCCCCCCCAGGCTCCAGCCTCCTGTCAGGGAGTAGGAGAGCGCCAGAAAGTCTCCCCTCATCCTCACTAATCAGTCCCAGCTCCCTCAGCTGCTCCTCCCCAGCTCTGTTCTACAGACCCTTCCCCAGCTTTGTTGCCCTTCTCTGGCCCTGCTCCAGCTCTCAATGTCCTCCTTGCAGTGAGGAGCCCAAAACTGAGCCCAGCTCTCAAGGTGCAGCCTCAGCAGCGCTAAGTAGAGAGGCACAACCCCTGCCATTGCTGCCCACACCATTGCTGCCCCAGGCCAGGCTGCTGGTGCCCTTCTTGGCCACCTGGGCACCCCCTGGCTCATCTCCAGCTGCTGGCACCCAGCACCTCCAAGGCTTTTTCCACTGAGCAGTTTGCAGCCACTCTGCCCCAAGCCTGGAGCCTTCCTGGGGTTGTTGTAACCCAAAGGCAGGACACAGCCCTTGGCCTTGTTGAATCTCATCCCTCTGTTTTCAAGCCACGGACCCAGGCTGGCCAGGTCCCTTTGCAGAGCCTTCCTACCCTCCAGCATTTCAACACTGCCACCCAGCTTGGTGCCATCTGCCACCTGACTGAGGGTGCCCTCAACTCCCTCATCCAAAGCATTGATAAAGAGAACAAAGAGAACATCAATGCTCATTTGTTCTACTTTAAAGCCTTTTACCTCTGCTGATGAGCTGCCACCACTCAACTTGCATCATTTAACAATCATTGCAACATTTACCTCTGGAAGCCATTCCCTGCTTCCTTCCTCTGACCACTGCTGCCTTATCACCTAAAAATTTGGCAGCCATAAAGTGTCCCTAAAAAATAGGGTTATTAGGGCAGAACTATTAGAAAAAATAAAGAAAGGGGGGGGGGGGGGGGGGGGAAACAAAAGGGAAGAATGGAACTAAGTGGAAGAGTTGGCACTGGCTGCTGCCCAAGCAGAATGGCTGCCCTTGCAAGAGAGACCCAAGTGGCAGGCAAGGAAGCTCCTCCTCACAGTCACTGCTCCATCCTCACTCATTTGCAGTCTTGGTTAACCTTCTCCAACCACAACAGTTAGTGGTTTGCTTCCACTCCACGCTGCAGCAGTCAAGACAAATGCTAATCATGACAACTGAACACATCCCCAGCCAAGAGGGCTTCCTCCAGCCCGGCAGCAATTGAAGCAAGGCCACATCCTGGCTTCCCATCTGCTCTGATTTGCAGGCAGCTGACAGAGAGCTGACCACAAACAGCCACAGCTCCAAATCCCTGCAGAATTCAGAGATTCACAGAATGGGTTGGGTTGGAAGGGACCTCCAAATTCATCCAGTTCCAACCCCCTGCCATGGGCAGGGACACCTCCCTCCAGCCCAGGCTGCCCAAGCCTGGCCTTGAACACCTCCAGGGAGGAGGCAGCCACAGCCTCCCTGGGCAACCTGTGCCAGTGTCTCCCCACCCTCACTGGCAAGAATTTCGTCCTCATCTCCAGTCTAAAGAATTCCCACTCAAAAGAAGACTCAGCTCAGCCACCTCCTCTTCACCACTAAGTGCAATCATTTTGTTCAAGCTCTCTGGTTTCCAAATGCCTGTGAGAACACAAAGCCAATGCTCCAAGCCCCAAAGTCCAGCAACAAAAGCAAGGAGGAAGTATCAGATTTTAGACTTTCAGCTCAACTAACCAAAAACTACCCTTATGCAAGGAGTGCCCTGCCCTAAGCCCCAGCAGAACATCACAAACTCATCTGGAGAAGGCTTACACAAAGCTCAGGCACTCTGCCAGACACATGACTTTGCCTCTCATAGTTTTCACTTCTCCAAATATCACAACAAGTCCACGAGTTATGCTTAGGTAATCTTAAAGAAGGCTCCAGGAAGACCTCAGAGCAACCTTCCAGTAGCTGAAGGGGCTCCAGGAGAGCTGGGGAGGGACTTTGGACAAGGGCTGGGAGTGCCAGGCTGAGGGACAATGGCTTTGAACTGGGAGAGGGGAGACTGAGACTGGAGATGAGGAAGAGATTCTTTGGAATAAGGCTGGGGGGTGATGAAATTGAGAGCAGCCCTGCAGAGAAGGACTTGGGAATGAAAAGCTGGACAGGAGCCAGCAATGGGCACTGGCAGCACAGAAGGTCAAGGGCAGCTTGGGCTGCATCCAAAGCAGTGTGGCCAGAGCTGGAGAGAAGGGATCCTGCCCCTCTGCTCTGGGGAGACCTCACCTGCAGGGCTGTGTCCAGCTGTGGAGCCCCCAACACAAGAAGAACATGGACCTGCTGGAGATGGTCCAGAGGAGGCCACAAAGGACTGGAGCACCTTCCCTGCAGGGACAGGATGAGAGCTTTGGGGCTGCTCAGCCTGGAGAAGAGAAGGCTCCAGGCAGACCTCAGAGCTGCATTTCAATACACAGCAAAGACTGAACTGAAGCAGATTTGGTCTCCTTAAGGAGATTTCTCATCTATCATTCACAGCTCCACCACGTGGATCAAGTGGAAGGGAGAAAAATGAGGTCTGGTTGAAAGCAGGCCATGAAGACAGGCTTTGATGTCTAGAGATCACTTATCTTAGTTGCACAATTTCACCCTGACACCTTCTGCTCAAGGCTTTTATCAGATTGTTATCTCTCCACTCCAGTCTGAGCGCTGCATAAGCTCAGCCATCGAAGACAGGAGCAGATCAACAGCTGCCAACATCTGGCCATCAAATATCAGCAGCATCAGGATGGTTGTAGATGTCCTTGGGACATAGAAGCAAATTGTCTGGAAGAGACAGAGGATGTGACAGCACATCCTGGCATTCCTCACCTTCTTTTCAAGTGTAACAGCAACAGAGCTCTGTCAGAATCACCTCTTTAAGGTCTGTTTTAAAACTGAAACTCAGAGAACCTCATGAGGTTCAATAAGGCCAAGGGCAAGGTCCTGCACTCAGGTCAGGTCAATCCATGCTGGGGCGTGGTGAGATTGAGAGCAGCCCTGCAGAGAAGGACTTAAGGGTGCTGGTGGGGGAGCAGCTGGGCAGGAGCCAGCAATGGGCACTGGCAGCACAGAAGGCCAAGGGCAGCTTGGGCTGCATCCAAAGCAGTGTGGCCAGAGCTGGAGAGAGAGGGTATCCTGCCCTCTGCTCTGCTCTGGGGAGACCTCACCTGCAGGGCTGTGTCCAGATATGGGGCCCTCAACACAAGAGAGTCATGGACCTGCTGGAGAGGAACCAGAGGAGGACACAAAGATGATCCAAGAGCTGGGAAACCTCTGCTATGGGGACAGGCTGGGGGAGCTGGGTCTGTTCAGCCTAGAGAAGAGAAGGCTCCAGAAGGACCTTAGAGCAGCCTTCCAGTACCTGAAGAAGCTACAAGAAGGCTGCAGAGGGACTGTTCTCAAAGGTCTGGGGGGGGGGGGGTGGAAATCACAACTAAATTGGTCTCCTTTGAGGCCTCCCCTGGGTTCTCCTGACCAGCTGTGATACAATCATCATTGCTCTAAGGAAACTATTCAATGAGAGCTGGACAGGCTGGAGAGCTGGGTGGGGAGAAAGTGAGTGAAATCCAACCAGGCCAAGTGCAGATTCTGGCAAGTACAACCCCATAGACCAACAGAGGTTGAGGACTGACCTGCTGGAAAGCAGTGCAGGGGAAAGGGACCTGGGGGTCCTGAGGGGCGGAAGGATACCCATGAGCCAGCAATGTGCCCTGCTGCCCAAGAAGGCCAAGGGCATCCTGGGGTGGATTAGAAGGAGTATGGTTGGTAGGTCCAGAGAGGTTCTTCTGCCCCTCTACTCTGCCCTGCTGAGGCCACATCTGGAATATTGTGTCCAGTTCTGGGCCCCTCAGGTCAAGAAGGGCCTCAGGGAACTGCCTGAGAGAGTCCAGCACAGAGCCAGTCCCCAACCTATCCTGCTCCATGGGGCTGTTCTTTCCCAGGTGCAAGACTCTACACTTGCCCTTGTTGAACTCCATTACATTTCTCCCTGCCCAGCTCTTAGCCTGCCCAAGTGCTGCTGAGTGGCAGCACAGCCCTCCTGTGTCAGCCACTGCTCCCAGTTTGGTGCCGTCAGCAAACCTGCTGAGAGTGCTCTCTCTGTTCCCTCATCCAAGAACCAAGAACTGAAGTCCAGACAGAAAGACCTTGCTGGGGGAAGCATGCAGAAGGCTCAGTGGAAATGAAGAAGTCTAGAAATGGCCTCTTCTGAATGTTGGTGCCAAGTCAGAGTGCACCACCAGCTCCTACGGTTTGCTGAGTCACTCCCTCCCCGTGCTCCGCAACCAAACTGTGTGACCAGTCACGAGGACAGAAATGCCCCAGGGCCTGCCTGCAAGTCAGCAGCTTTGATCAGAGACACAAAACCTCTCAGTCAAGTGGGCAAATGGCAGAAGTGGAAGAGGCAGGATGGGTTCTGACCACCTACCTTCTCTGCTATGCCATTCTCTGTAGTGTAGATGGCCATCAGCTCCGTGTCTTCTGTATCCTGATCACCACTGGAGGTTGCTCCACCATTTATCACCACCTTAACAATGAAACAAGAAAGAACTCCCACAGGGTCTTAAAATAACCATGGGCTCTGGGCTCACACCCCAGGGCACTCAGTTCTATCCCTTGGAACTTGGCTTGTTGTCAGAAGCATCCCAAGCAGGGTGAGGAACCACTGTTGTAACAGCATGGCCAGGGAAGGCATCACAGCCTGGGGGAGGGAAGGCTCCAGGGGGATCTCACAGCTGCCTTCCAGTAGCTGAAGAGATCCTGCAGGAAGGCTGCAGAGAGACTTTTAATGGGGGTGTCTAGAGCCAGGCCTAGGGGGAATGATTTGAAGCTGAGGCAGAGCAGGGTTGGACTGGAGCTGAGGAAGAGGTTCTTCAGTGTGAGGGTGGTGAGAGCCTGGCCCAGGCTGCCCAGGGAGGCTGTGGCTGCCTCCTGCCTGAAGATGTTCAAGGCCAGGTTGGATGAGGCCTTGAGCAACCTGGAGTAGTGGGAGGTGTCCCAGGGCCCCATGGCAGGGGGTTGGAACTGGATGATCTTTGAGGTCCCTTCTAACCCAAACCATTCTATGAATCTAGGACAGACATCACACAGCTGCTCAAAGCCTGGCCAGTGCCAGCTGGGGATGAGAGGAAACCAGCAGCAGCCCAACTGGCAGAGCTCTTAGGATGCAGACATAACAGTGATGCACCTGAAAGCTGAGTGAGGAGAAGACAAGGTGGCTGCATCCATAGCAGCGTAGCCAGAGATGGAGAGAGGAGATTCTGCCCCTCTGCTCTGCTCTGGGGAGGCCTCCCCTGCAGTGCTGTGCCTAGCAGAACCCCCAACACAGGAGGGACATGGACCTGCTGCAGCAGTTCCACAGAAGGCAACAAAAACAATCAGAGAGCTGGAGAACCTCTGCTATGGGACAGGCTGGGAGAGTTGGGGCTGCTCAGCCTGGAGAAGAGAAGGCTCCAAAGCAGACTTTTGAGTTGCATTTCAGTATCTGCAGGGGACCTACAGGAAGGCTGGGGAGGGACTGTGCAGAAGGGCCTGTGGGGATGGGACTAGGGACTATGGTTTGAAACTGGATCAGAGGAAGTTTGGGTTGGACATTAGGAGGAAGTTCTGCACGGGGGGGTGGTTAGACACTGGGACAGGCTGCCCAGGGCTGCCCTGTCCCTGGAGACATTCAAGATCAGACTGGATGTGTCCCTGGGCAGCCTGCTCCAGTTGGAGATGTCCTTGCTGCCTGCAGAGGGTTTGACAAGTTGACCTTTGAGGGTCCCTCCCAACCTGATGCAATCTGTGACTCTAAAGTGCTTCCTCACTGTCAGCTGCTGCTCTCAGGGCATGGCAGGGGCTGGTGGCTCTGCACTGGGACATCCACTGCTCAGCCATGGTGCCTGGGGTGTCACGTGTCCTGGGAACAGCTTTGGAGCAGACGTGGGACCAACCACAGACAACACAGAAGAGTTTTGGTTGGGAAAGACCTTGAAGACCATCAGCCCTTTACTCAGCACTGCCAGGGCACCACCAAACCATGGCCCTCAGCACCACATCTCCAGGGCTTTGAAACCCCTCCAAGGATGGGGACTCCACCACCACCACGAGCTGCCTGGGACATGCCTTGACAACCCTCAAGGTGAAGAAATTGTTCCTCATGGCCAACCTAAACCTCCCCTGGGGCAACTTGAGGCCATTCCCTCTGGTCCTGTGGCAAGTTTCTTGGGAGACCAACCCCCACCTGGCTCCAGACTCCCTTTAGGGAGTGGTAGAGAGTGGTCTCCCCTCAGCCTCCTTATCTCCAGGCTCAACACCCCCAGGTCCCTCAGCTGCTACTCCCCAGCCCTGTCCTCCAGACCCTTCCCCAGCTTCATCACTCTACTTTGGACCTGCTCCAGCATTTCTCTTGCAGCAGGTGAACAGCTTATGCTCCTGCTGGGAACACAAAGACACCTGAGGGCTGGAGACAGGATTCCATCCCAACCCCACTGCTCTTCTTTCTAGGTAAGGAAGTGGCAGAAGAGGTTTTACTGCCTGCTTGTGGTTCGTACAATGCAACCATTGGGTGCTTCCCCCAGGCAGCACCTGAAGCTGTTACTTACAGGCAGGGTGAAGAAGGTTGGATGCTTGGACTCCTCCTCATATTTGCCTTCAGCTGAGCCTCCTGCCTCCACCGATTTGGAAGTGGTGTTCTTCCCAATCCCCATCGTTTCCAGGACGTCAAGGACTTGCATGCAGCACCCAGGAGGATGCTTCTGGGATGCCAGGCCAAGCACTAAGGACAACTCCTGATTTTAAGGGCAGCAGCTCCAGGAATCAGGGACGGGCTCAGCAATCCAGCTGGGACATGAGGGTTGCTTCTTTAAGTAGCATCAAGGGCACCTGGAATGGAGGAGAGAAATCAGTGCTGGCTTGATCCTCCCCAGGGTGCTTGTACAACCACACCCCCTGCAGCCTGGGGTCCCTGACACACTCATGGCTGTTTAGTCTGGAGAAGAAAAGGCTGAGAGGGGACCTCAGCAGTGCCTATAAATATCTGAGGGCTGGGTGTCTAGATGAAGGGGCCAGGATCTTCTCTTTGGAGGTGGCCAGTGGTAGGACAAAACAACAGATACAAGCTACAACCCAGGAGGTTTCACCTCAACATGAGGAGAAAATTCCTTGGTGTGAGGATGCTGGAGGCCTGGAGCAGGCTGCTCAGAGAGGCTGTGGAGTCTCCTTCTCTGGAGAGATTCCAAACCCACCTGGATGTGTTCCTGTGTGACCTGCCCTGGGTGGTCCTTCTCTGGCAGGGAAGTTGATATTCACATTCTGTGAATATCATCATTAAACTGCCACCTTAACTGGACTCTGATCTCCTCAGTGTATGCAACAGGCTGAGCTCTCATGGTTCTGCAGCCATCTGGGAAAGCCCCAAAGGTCCTGGGCTGGCTCTGACAGGGGTCATAGAATCATAGAATCAGCCAGGTTGGATAAGACCTCAGAGACCATCAAGTCCAACCTAACACCTCCTGACAGCTAAACCATGGCTCCAAGGGCCACAGCCAAGCCTTGTTTGAACACCTCCAGGGACAGTGACTCCACCACCTCCCTGGGCAGCACATCCCAGTGGCCAATTCCTCTTCCTGGGAAGAACTTTCTCCTCCCCTCCAGCCTAAACCTCCCCTGGCACAGCTTCAGACTGTGCCCTCTTGTTCTGGTGCTGGGTGCCTGGGAGAAGAGACCAACCCCCACCTGGCTAGAACTTCCTTTCAGGTAGAGGGTCCTGCCCTGGGGTGCTGTGGAAGTGCTCAGCTTGCTCCTGGGAGCTCTGCCATCCTGTGCTCCTGCTTCTTGGCCAGCTCCTTGCCCAGCCACACCTGTTTGCTGCCTTCAGGAGTGTTCCCTTGCACAGCAGTTCAGGGCCAACAAATGTAGGTCAAGTCCTCATATGCTATGATTGAGGAGGTAAAGAGAGTACCTTAGGTAATGATTAACTGTTTGACACTTCCACTGCCACAGAATCACCTCATCCTCTGGTTGGGAAACACCTTTAAGGTTGTTGAGTTCAACCATTCTCTAACTCCACCAAGCCTGGTGCCAAACCATGTCCCTCAGCACCACATCTCTGTGGCTCTGAAACACCTCCAGGGAAGAAGGCATCCACACTCTCCCCGGGCCTGTGCCAGCATGCCCCATCCACACTGCAGGGGGGGAGTTGGACAAGATGACCTTTGAGGGTCCCTTCCAACTGCCTGCAGTGTGTGAATGTGGAAAATCAGGCACTGCCCTGCTCCAGGAAGCAAAGATTTCCTCCCCTCACAACAGCACATCTCCAGACACCACCACCAACTCTCTGCTTTGGAGCCTGCACAGAAGTCTCTGGTGATGCCTCAAACACCTGCAGGAATGATCCTCAGTGGTTGGACCTGAGAATCTTAGAAGAATTTTCCAACCACAAAGAGGAGAGGGAATGGAATGAAGCATGAGGACAGGCTTTCAGGCTATCAGGTAGTGATAGGACTAGGGGGAATGGAATGAAGCTGGAGGTGGGGAGATTCAGGCTAGAGGTGAGGAGGAAGTTCTTCCCCATGAGAGTGGTGAAGCCCTGGAATGGGTTGTCCAGGGAGGTGGTTGGGGCCCCATCCCTGGAAGTGTTTAAGCCCAGGCTGGATGAGGCTGTGGCCAGCCTGCTCTAGTGTGGGGTGTCCCTGCCCATGGCAGGGGGGTTGGAACTAGATGATCCTTGTGGTCCCTTCCAACCCTGACTGAAACTATGAAACTATGAAATTTAGACTGGAAATTAGGAAGAAATTCTTTGGAGTGAGGGTGAGGAGACACTGGCACAGGTTGCCCAGGGAGGCTGTGGCTGCCTCCTGCCTGGAGATGTTCAAGGCCAGGCTGAATGAGGCCTTGAGCAAGCTGGGCTGGTGGGACGTAGCCCTGCCCATGGCAGGGGGGTTGGAACTGGATGATCTTGGAGGTCCCTTCCAGCCCAAACCATTTGCTGCTGCTTTGACTGTGATCCTCTCCAAGGTGCCTGTGCAGGTCTGAGAGGTGACATGGACAGGTTAGAGAGATAGCAGTTGAAGGTTTGGGGCTAGTGCCCGGGGTAGGAGTCTTTGAGTGGTTCTCTTTGCTTTTACTGGAGAGGCACAAAGGAATTTTTTTTCCAAGCACACAAGAAGGAAGAAGGAAAAAAAAAAAGAAGAAGAAAAAAAAAGCACACACACAACAAAAAGAACAAAGCAAAGCAGCTGTCCTTTTCTGTCCATGCTGACAGATTTTATCCTCCAAGAACATCAGTGCTGGAGACAGGCGGAGCTCAGGCTGGCAGCTTCATCACCTCACACTGGAAAGGAAAAGGGCAGGAGGACACCTCCCTAACCAATGCAGCCAACAAAAGCCCAGGGTGAGAGTCAGAGCAGCAGGACCCCTGCCATGCAGGGAGCTGCTTGAAGGTATCCTGGCATTGCTAAGCTTTTTAGTGAGCATTAAGCAGCATCAGCACTGCTGCAAAGGAAAGGCCACGCAAATCCTGCTGCGCTTGGGACTGCAGAGCAGGCTGCTGCTGGCTGCTCCCAGGAGATCTGGCTGCTGCTGGGGAGTTGGTCTGGAGAGCTCCATCAGAGGAGCATGCAACCAGCTGCTGGAGCAGGTCCAGAGGAGGGCACCAAGATGATGAGAGGGCTGCAGAACGTCTCCTGTGGGGACAGGCTGAGAGAGTTGGGGCTGTTCAGCCTGGAAAAGAGAAGGATCCAGGGACACCTTAGAGCAGCTTTCCAGTACCTGAAGGAGAGCTGGGGAGAGACTCACTCCAAGAAAGACACTGAGGTGGAGCTTGCCCAAAGAAGGGCAACCAAGCTGGGGAAGGGTCTGGAGAACAGGGCTGGGGAGGAACAGCTGAGGGAACTGGGGGTGTCCAGCCTGGAGAAAAGGAGGTTAGGGGAGACCTCATTGCTCCCTACAGATCCCTGAAAGGAGGTTGGAGTGAGGTGGGGGTTGGGCTCTTCTTCCAAGGAACAAGTGACAGGACAAGAGGAAATGGCCTCAGGTTGCCCAAGGGGAGGTTTAGGTTTGACATTAGAAGAAACTTCTTCATTGACAGGGTTGTCAGAGACTGGCCCAGGCAGGTGGCTGAATCCCCATTCCCGGAGGTGCTTCAGAGAGGCAGAGCTGTGGTGCTGAGGGCCGTGATTCAGCCTCAGCCTGGGCACAGTTAGAAAATGGTTGCAGTGGATGACCTTAAAGGCCTTTCCCAACCAGAACATTTTTCTGAACCTGTCACTGATGACAAAGAAGCAACTCCACATCAAGAAGCAATGTGGCAGTTCTGGCAAGAGGCAGTGTCTGAGCACCCAGGGGCACACAGTCCAACCCCTCACACACACAGCAGGGGAGGGCAGGGAACCCACACCGAGGAGAGGAAGTCTCCAACTGGCTTCTACCTGAAGGTGTTCAAAAAAGGCTTAGATGTAGCCCTTGGAGCCATGGTTTAGCTGTCAGGAGGTGTTAAGTTGGACTTGATGATCTCTGAGGTCTTTTCCAACCTGGTCGATTCTATGATTCTACTGAGCAATGAAACTTGCACCCAGCGGCACTGGTGACAATGAGAGATTTTCAGGAGACTCTTTTCTTCTGCCATCAGAAGTGTCAAACTGAACCAGAGACCTCTAGGGAGCAGCAGCTGAGGTTATCTGAAGGATAGGATTCTTTATCAGACCTGACCCCACCAAGTGAGCAGAGCTAAAGGAGATGACTCAGGCATTTTATAGCCCTCTGTAACGAATCTGACTGCTCAGAAGATGAAAACTCCTGTGAAAAAAAAAGAGATAAAAATCATTCCCCAGCAGCTGGGGACACATTACAATGGATTAGCTGCTGCCTTGGATCAAATGGAAAGGCCAGGAGTGAAATTTCCTTCAGGACACTGATGAACATTCACCACTTTGTACACCCAGTTCCCTCCACGGCTCACAGATGATTGACCCTGGAGCACCAAAAGCTGGCAGGGGTTTAAGAGTGCTTGAGATAAGATTAGGATCTAGACAAGCAGCCAACTGCAGGGGAGAGCCCAGCTGCAAATTCACAGGAGAAAACCTTCCTCAAAGGGGAAAGGCCACTCTGCATCTACAGCACACTTAGGATCACTGAGTGGTTTAGGTTGGAAGGGATCTTAAAGATCATCCAGTTCCAAGCCCCTGCTATGGGCAGGGATACCTCCCGCCAGAGCAGAGCACAGTTGCTCCAGGCCTCATCCAACCTGGCTTTCAACACTTGCCAGGCTTGGAGTCGCCAGAGCTTCCCTGGGCAACCTGTTCCAGAGCCTCACCACCCTCCTGGGGAAGAATTTCTTCCCAATGTCTAATCCAAATTGAGGTTCTTCCACTTTGAAGCCATCACCTCTCATCCTGTCACTCCAGGCCTTTGTCTAAAGTCCCTCCCCAGCTCTCCTGGAGCCCCTTCAGGTACTGGAAGGATGCTCTAAGGTCTCCCTGGAGCCTTCTCTTCTCCAGGCTGCATAACCTCAACTCTTTCAGCCTGGCCTCACAGCAGAGCCCTTCCAGCCCTCCCAGTATTGCTGTGGCCTCCTCTGGCCCCTCTCCAACAGGTCCCTGTCTGCTGAGGACTCCAGGGCTGCCCCAGCACTGCAGGGGGGGTCTCAGCAGACCACAGCAGAGGGGCAGAATCCCCTCCCTGCCCCTGCTGCCCACACTGCTGGGAATCAGCCCAGGCTGGGGCTGGGCTGGCAGCACTTGGTGCCAGCTCCTGTCCAGCTTTGTACCCCCAGCAAGTCCTTCTCCTCAGGGCTGCTCTCCAGCCATTCCCCAACAGAGAACTCTCCCCAAGCCTGTTTTCCAACAGACAAATGGGATTTGGTACAGAGCTGGTGCCACTGGGACAGGACACACAGCTGCAGGAGGGTTTGGTGTGCCACAAGCTGGCAGCTCTCACACTCTGCACTTCCATCAGCACTAATCCCAACTGTTCTCTCCCCCCAAGGTAGCTCCCATGTTGTTGAAACAATTTTCACTGGAACAACAAAAAAGGACAAATCCCATCAGAGATGGAGATGTCCAGTGCCAGCCTACAATTAGAGGCACTTTTTATTTGCTTCCTTCAGTTTCTGCCTGTGGAGCAAGCTCTTCTTACTGTGAAGCCTCCACCACAAATTAAACCACTCAGTGGGGTCTACAGCAGCTTTGCCCCCACAGAGAGATCTGCCCTTTTGCCAGGAGGGGCTGCACAAAAAGCTGGTGCTTCTCAAGATGCCAAACCATGCAAATCTGGCTGACAGAAAAAGTCATTTTAAAACCTCATCTGCTCAAGAGGCAGAAACACAGCAAGGCTGAGAGCTTGGTGTCTGAGAGGTGTTAACAATGCAGCCAGAGGTTAGCAAGGGGCTTAAAAATTCATGACCAAATCCCAAGCAATCAGAAGAGCAGCAACTTTGCTCCTCTCCAAGCTGGCCAAGGAGTTGCTTCATGTTTTCCCACAAAGCAAAACCACCCTCCCCATCTCAAAGAATTAGTCAGTAAGCATCTCCCCAGCCAGGCTCAGAAAGCCCAACCGTGATGCAGCCCAAGTGCTGCCTGCAGCCCCACGACCACAAGGACAATCCCTGCACAGTGCTGACCAGGAGCATGGCACCTCCAGATGGCTACTGGCATGACATGGGATAGAATAGAAGAGTAGAGTAGATAGAATAGAATAGACCAGACCAGACCAGGTTGGAAGAGACCTTTGTGATCATCGAGTCCAACCTATCACCCAGCACCATCTAATCAACTCAACCATGGCACCAAGCACTCCATCCAGTCTTTTCCTAAACATCTCCAGGGATGGGGACTCCACCACCTCCCTGGGCAGCACATCCCAATGGCAAATCTCTCCTTCTGTGAAGAATTTCTTCCTCACCTCCAGCCTGAACCTCCCCTGGTGCAGCTTGAGACTGTGTCCTCTTGTTCTAGTGCTGGGTGCCTGGGAGAAGAGACCAACCCCCACCTGGCTCCAACCTCCCTTCAGGGAGTTGGAGAGAGCAAGAAGGTCTGCCCTGAGCCTCCTCTTCTGCAGGCTAAGCAACCCCAGCTCCCTCAGCCTCTCCTCACAGGGCTGTGCTCCTCCCCAGCCTTGTTGCCCTTCTCCGGACACATTCAAGTCTCTCAATGTCCTCATTAAACTGAGGGGCCCAGAACTGGACACAGGACTCAAGGTGTGGCCTAAGCAGTGCTGAGCACAGGACAGAATGACCTCCCTGCTCCTGATACAGGTCAGGATGCCATTTGCCTTCTTGGCAACCTGGGCACATTGCTGACTTACGTTCAGCCTACTATCCCAGTAGCTTCTCTAGCCCAGGAGCTGCTCTACACATGTAGGTGTGCCCCAAGGGTGTTTTTTTTATAACCTTCCAGAGCATTTTGTCCATCTTCCAGACATGAAGACAGCTGCACAGTGCCTGTACTTAATCTTCTGTTGCTACATGCAGAAATCAGCTTTCTGCTGTAGTCTTAAGTGGAGTTTTCCCTCAGGCTACTTGGAAACTGAGGCTCTCTGGGCCAAAAAAAACCCCACCACTCCTGAGTTGTCTTGTAAGGTGCTTCTTGCACCCAGTGCCTCCCTAAGAAGTGAAATGGTGCTGAAACGTTGTCATGCCCTGACAGGACACAGAGATTTCCCCTCTCCGTTCCAGAGTAAGCTGCATCCACACTTGTCCTGCTCTGAGCTACAGCTAAAGAAGTGTGCTTTAGATTGCTAACACATTGCTACATGGAGACAGAGGCACAGAATGGAGGGGTGGAAGGGACCTCTGGAGATCATCCAGTCCAAGCCCCCTGCCAGAACAGCATCACCCAGGGCAGGTCACACAGAACACATCCAGATGGGTTTGGAATCTCTCCAGAGAAGGAGACTCCACAATCTCTCTGGGCAGCCTGCTCCAGGGCTCCAGCACCCTCACATAATCACAGATGGCATTGGGTTGGAAGGGACCCTCTAAGGGCATCTTGTCCAACCTCCCTGCAGTCAGCAGGGACACCTCCAACCAGAGGAGGCTGCCCAGGGACACAGCAAGTCTGACCTTGAACATCCCCAGGCAACTGGCCCAGCATGTTGAGATGGAACCTCCTGGGTTCCAGTTTGTGTCCATTGCCCTTCATCCCATCACAGGATGCCACTGAAATGACACTGCCCCCTTCTTCCTGACACCCACCCTTCAGATCTGGTGACATCATTTCCCTTTAACTGCAGCAACAAACAACTGCTAAACATTCACAGAATCACCAAATGGTTTGGGTTGGAAGGCACCTCATAGCTCATCCAGTTCCAACCCCCTACCATGGGCAGGGACACCTCCCACTACATCAAGGCCTCATCCAACCTGGCCTTGAACACCTCCAGGGAGGGGGCATCCCTGGGTATCCTGTTCCAGTGTCTCCTCACCCTCACTGCCAACAATGTCTTCTTAATCTCCAGTCTCAATCTATGCCCAAACTTGTAACATGCAGGTTTTAAAGCCCAGGAGTTGAAGGGCACTTTAAGAAGTTTCAGCCCTGAGTTGGCTTCTCCCCTCACTTCAAAGCAGGTCTTCAAAGCACAACCAGACTCTTTGCTTTGGAGGCTCTAATGAATTTTTAAGTAGTTGGTATTTTGACTGCCATCCAGAACAGCTCCTTAACAAGTGACCAAGGTTGGGGCATGTCTGCACAGACACAGGCTGGGAAGTTCTGCCCAGCTCAAGCCCTGCCCTGATGGAAAGCACATTAGCTAAAGCTCATTAACCTCCTGGCTGAATGAGCCTGTCGAGGAGAGGACCTAAAGCCAACTGAATGAGATGGAGAACAAAGGGTCTCTCAGCATTCAACAACTACATTGGCTTACTGCAGTTATTAAAAGGAAAAAAAGCTTCTTTGGGCTTCAGTTCTGAACAAAAATACCTGAGCTGGGAATACTGCCAGGGAGTATAGGAGCACTGAATGGTTTGGGGTGGAGGGACCTTGAAGCTCATCCAGCTCCAACTCCCTGCCATGAACAGGGACACCTCCCACCAGCCCAGGTTGCTCAAGGCCTCACCCAACCTGGCCTTGAACACTGCCAGGCTTGGAGTCTCCACCGCTTCCCTGGGCAACCTGCTCCAACGTCTCACCACTCTTACTGGAAACAATTTCTTCCCAATGTCCAATCTCAATTCAGCTTCTTCCACTTTGAAGCCATCTCCCCTCATGTTGTCACTCCAGGCCTTTGTCCAAAGTCCCTCCTCAGCTCTCCTGGAGCCCCTTCAGGTACTGGAAGGCTGCTCTAAGGTCTGCCTGGAGCCTTCTCCAGGCTGCACAACCCCAACTCTCACAGCCTGGCCTCACAGCAGAGCCCTCCCAGCACTGATGTGGCCTCCTCTGGCCCCTCTCCACCAGGTCCCTGCCTGTGCTGTGGGCTCCAGAGCTGCCCCAGGGAAGGGAAGGTCTCAGCAGAGCACAGCAGAGGGGTAGAATCCCCTCCCTGCCCCTGCTGCCCACACTGCTGGGGATGAGCCCAGGCCAGGCTGGGGCTGGGCCGGCAGTGCTTGGTGCCAGCTCCTGTCCAGCTTTGTACCCCCAGCACCCCCAAGTCTTTCTCCCCAGGGCTGCTCTGCAGCCATTCTCCACCAAGCCTGGATTTGTGCTTGGGATGGTCCCAACCCAGGTGCAGGAGCTTGCACTTGGCTGTGTGAACTCATAGGCTAACAGTGGCTCACCTCTCCAGCCTGCCCAGGTCCCTCTGGATGACATCCTTCCTCTCCAGCATCTCAGCCACACAACCCACACTGGAGTGGTGCCCAGCATGCAGGTGAGAGTGCCTCAACCCCTCTGCCCATGCCACCAAGGACATTAAACCTCACCAGTACAGGTCACACTGAAGGGGCTTGTGTCAAACCTATTCTTGGTCAAGCTCATCTCTCACCCCCTCCCACTTTCATTTTGTTGTTCCCATAGGCAACAGCTTTGCCCAATTCCTGTGCAGGGTGTATACCACACACAGCAGATCCCATCAACAGGAAGGGCATAAGGCATAAGAGGGACACGGAAGTGCTGGAGAGGGTCCAGAGGGAGCCAGGAAGATGATCAGTGCTGGAGTGCCTTTCCTGTGGGGACAGGCTGGGAGAGTTGAGGCTGTTTAGTCTAGACAAGTGAAGGAGACTCCAAGGAGAATTTAGAGCTGCCTTCCAGCTCCTGAAGGGGCTCCAGGAGAGCTGGAGAGGGACTTTGGGTAAGGGCTTGCAGTGACAGGATGAGGGACAATGGCTTTGAGCTGGGAGAGGGGAGACTGAGACTGGAGATGAGGAAGACATTCTTTGCAGTGAGGGTGGGGAGACACTGGCATAGGTTGCCTAGGGAGGTTGTGGATGTCCCCTGCCTGGAGGTGTTCAAGACCAGGCTGGATGAGGCCTGAGCAGCCTGGGCTGGTGGGAGGTGTCCCTGCCCATGGCAGGGGGTTGAAACTGAGTATCTTTAAGGTCCCTTCCAACCCATTCCACAAATCTATGAGCGTGTATGCAATGGTCTCAGTTAAAGAGTCAGAATGAAAGACCAAGAAAGAAATGCAGAGAGAAAGCCCCAAGATTACACTTGAGAAGTGCAAGCAAAAGCCAGGAGATAAGAGTTTTACAGCTGGAGATCAAACAGCAGTTATCAAGTGACACCTGCAGTGCTCTCGAGATAGCAGTGACGCTCGTGGCAAATCAAACTGGAACAGAGCATCCTGGGTCCCTACAGACACATCACCACTTCCTGGCCCTCCTGGCAGCTCAGCACACTCAGTGTTTATAGCAGAGAGTACAGAGTCACAGGATGGTAGGGGTTGGGAGAGATCTCTGGACACCATCCAGTCCAACTCCCCCGCCAGAGCAGGGGCACCCAGGGCAGGGCACACAGGAACACATCCAGATGGGGCTTGAAAGTCTCCCCACAAGGAGACTCCCCAACCTCCCTGGGCAGCCTGCTCCAGGCCTCCAGCACCCTCACACCAAACAGGTTTCTCCACATCTTCAGGTGGAACCTCCTGGGTTCCAGCTTGTAGCTGCTGTTTCTTGTTCACCACTGGGCACCACTGAGAAGATCCTGGCCCCTTCATCCTGACCCCCACCCCTCAGATATCAATCAGATCCCCTCTCAGTCTTCTCTTCTCCAGACCAAACAGTCCCAGGGCTCTCAGCCTTTCTTCACAGCAGAGCTGTTCCAATCCCTTCAGCATCCTCTGAGACTCCCCTGGACTCTCTCCAGCAGATCCCTGTCTGTCTTGAACTGGGGAGCCTCAAACTGGACACAACATCCCAGGTGTGATCTCAGCAGGGCAGAGTTCAGGGGGAGGAGAACCTCCCTAGCCCTGCTGGCCACACTTTCCTTGATGCACCCCAGGATCCTATTGGTCCTCTTGGCCACAAGGGCTCTTATCTTGGTTTCTACCAACAGCCAGCCCTTGCAGTCTCCATGAACACCCCAAGCACTGAGCTCCCTCCCTGTTACTCTGGATGTTAACAGACTCTTCATTCAGCTGCCTCCCAGCACTCCAGGAGCAACCTGAGCACGCAGTGCTGCTTTCCCCAGCTTGCTCTGTACTTCTCTTTGGCACTTTGAGAAAAGCTACTCCCCACCCCCCACCCCAAGACCTTAATCACATTAAAATGAAGGTGAAGTTAAGAGCCTCAGCTAGGAAAAAATCCATTTATTAAGCAAAGCAGGGGAATGTGCCAACTCAACTGCTTCAGCTCTGAATATGAAGCTCCTTTCCACAGGCTCAGGCATTCCTACACCTACTCCTGAAACTGATACTCCTTGCTGAAAGGGAACAATTTAGCCCAGTTAGCAATACAAAACCAGGACAAAACTCTAGAACACCAGCACAAAGCCCTAGAAAACCAACACAAACCCAGCACAAAGCCCTAGAAAACCAACACAAACCCAGTGCAAACCATCACAAGACCAGCACAAACCCTACAAAACCAATACAAACCCCTACAAACTCAGCACAAAACCACACAAACCCAGCAGAAACCCAACACAAAATCATCCAAAACCCTACAAAAGCAGCACAAACCCAATACAAAAGCAATACAAACCCAGCACAAACCCCTACAAAGTCATCAGGAACCCAGTACAAAGCCACCAGGAACCCAGTACCTGATGGCACACTTGGCACAGTTTACACTGAGTTGATCCATGAGACTCATTTTGAAAGAAGTATTTCCACTTGATTTGGAATTTAGGAAGCTTTCCAAACCTCACCAAGATGCTGTTCTTGGGGGTGAGAGGGCTCAAGCACTGTTGGGGAAAAAAAAAATCTCCTTTTTGCAACATAAACCTCATGGAGATTTCTTCCCTACTGAACATTTCCAAGGAAGCCAAAGTTTAGGGGTGAAGAGAGGAAACACTTTGGAGTGTCTCTTCAGAGGGACATCACTGTTTTGAATGCAAAATTAAGTCATCAAACCTTTCAGATATTGGAACTTAGTTATTAAGACCCTGAGCTTGCCAGGTTTGAGTTTTCTTACTAATGTCATCAGACCTTGAAGATACTGAAAGTTAGTTACTAAAAACCTGAGTCTTGACATCAGATACTTGAGTTACTAAAACCTTACTGAAAACCTGAGTCTCTGAGCTTGCCAGGTTTGAGTCTTCTTACTAATGATATCAAACCTTTAAGATACTGAAAACCTGAGTTACCAAAACCTCACTGAAAACCTTAGTTATTAAACACCTGAGCTTGCCAGGTTTAAGTTTTCTTACTAATGACATAAAACTTTAAGGTACTGAAAACCTGAGTTACCAAAACCTTAGTTACTAAAACCTTGAGCTTGCCAGGTTTAAATTTTCTTACTAATGACATCAAACTTTAAGGTACTGAAAGCCTGAGTTACCAAAACCTTACTGAAAACCTTAGTTACTAAAACCCTGAGCTTGGCAGGTTTGAGTTTCCTTACTAATGACATCAGACCTTTAAGGTACTGAAAGTTAGTTACTAAAAACCTGAGCTTGCCAGGTTTAAGTTTTCTTACTAATGACATCAAACTTTAAGGTACTGAAAGCCTGAGTTACCAAAACCTTACTGAAAACCTTAGTTACTAAAACCCTGAGCTTGGCAGGTTTGAGTTTCCTTACTAATGACATCAAACCTTTAAAATACTGAAAGTTAGTTACTAAAAACCTGAGCTTGCCAGGTTTGAGTTTTCTTACCAATGTTATCAGACCTTGAAGATACTGAAAGTTAGTTACTAAACCCTGAGCTTGCCAGGTTTGAGTTTTCTCACTAATGACATCAAACCTTTAAGATACTGAAAACCTGAGTTACTAAACATCTGAGCTTGCCAGGTTTGAGTCTTCTTACTAATGACATCAAACCTTTAAGATACTGAAAACCTGAGTTACTAAACATCTGAGCTTGCCACCTCTACATGATAAACCTGAGTTAGTTAGTTAAAACACCTGAGCTTGCCAGGTTTAAGTTTTCTCACTAATGACATCAGACCTTTAAGGTACTGAAAGCCTGAGTTACCAAAACCTTACTGAAAACCTTAGTTATTAAACACCTGAGCTTGCCAGGTTTAAGTTTTCTCACTAATGACATCAAACCTTTAAAATACTGAAAGTTAGTTACTAAACCCTGAGCTTGCCAGGTTTGAGTTTTCTTACTAATGACATCAGACCTTTAAGATGCTGAAACTCAGTTATTAAGAACCTGAGCTTGGCAGGTTTAAGTTTTCTCCCTTACTAACGCCAGCAGTCAAGCAGCTGACTTTCTGTGCTCCTCATTAACCTCTGAATTCCAAGCAGCTCTTACCTGCCCCAGCTTCCAGAGATGCTCTCAGCCAACTCCTCCACCACCTTCCCCCCCACTTCCAGCCTCAGCTCAGAGCAGCAGTTGGCGTTGCAAGCCGCAGCCTGAAAGGATGCAGACATGGTGAAGGAGGATTTTTATAAGCCGCTGGGGCTGCCGACATTGTATAACCGCCGGGTGTCCAATCACCAGCCCTGCGCCTTACACAACGCCGGCCGCGGGGGGGAGGACGCCGCACGGCCGCGAACTGCCACTGCAGCGCTCTGCCGGAGCTGCCCCGAGCCAGCCAAGGCAGCCCGTGAGTTACGGCGGAGTGAGCACACATGGCTGCAACGGCCAGGTTCAAGTGCTTTACGTAACCTCCTTCGTGGAGAGAAGCCGGCCGGCCAGCTCCCCCCGCCCCCCAAATTCAAGTTGCATAAATATTTACATGCCTGGCTCCAGCAGATGTCATCGGCATCAGGATTTTCTCCACCAAGTGTTGTACTTCCCTAAGTCCTGGTTGTGCAACTTGCAGGGAAATGTTTTTATGAGCAATGGAGCTGGTTCTCAGGAGGTCCCAGATCTCCACACTCTGTTCCATAAGACAACGTTTAGCATTACACAACCTCCCCAGGAAATGAAATTGTAGAATTATGGAACGGGCTGGGATGGAAAGGCCTTAAAGCTCACCCAGCTCCATCCCCCTGCCATGGGCAGGGACACCTCCCACCAGCCCAGGCTGATCAAGGCCTCATCCAACCTGGCCTTGAACTCCTCCAGGGAGGCGACATCCACGGCCTCCCGGGCAACCTGTTCCAGTGTCTCCCCACCCCCACTCTCAACAATTTCTTCCTCATCTCCAGTCTCAATCTCCTCTCTCCCAGCTCAAAGCTATTGCTCCTGGTCTTGTCACTCCAAGCCCCTGTGCCCTGGAGCCCCTTCAGGTACTGGAAGGCTGCTCTAAGGTCTCCCTGGGGTGTTCTCTCTCCAGGCTGAACAGCCTCAACTCTCCCAGCCTGTCCCCACAGGGAAGGTTCCCCAGCCCTCTGACCATCACACAGTCCAATGTAACCTGAGCTGTACTCATTCACTTTGCTCATGGGAAAAGCTTCATAAAAGTGATGTTCAGGGCTGCAGAGCAAAGGGAGATGGGGACAGAAAGGAGACCAACAAAAAGCATTAATCAGCAATGGAATGAAGCTTGAGGAAGACAGACTGAAACTGGGGATTAGGAAGAAATTCTTGAGAGTGAGGGTGGGAAGACACTGGAACAGGGTGCCCAGGGAGGCTGTGGATGTTCCTTGCCCGAAGGTGTTCAAGGCCAGGCTGGATGAGGCTTTGAGAACTGGAGGGAGTTGGAACAGCATGGGCTTTAAGATCCCTTCCACCTCAAACCATTCCATGAACCTATGAAGGTGCAGTCCTTCTGCATTAATCTTTTCTTCCCCTACTCTGCCTCTGCAGGACAGTGGCAGTCTGAAGGCTTCCCTCACACCTCTCAACACCACTTCATAGCCCTGCCTCAAGTCACCACTTGCCATCAAGCTGGTACCTCATCCCCACCCCACAGGGGAAGCAATTCCCTCCCCAAGTACACCATGTGCTTGCTGACACACCATCACTCCTCCGACCCACCCCAGCGGCGCTCATAAAACCAGGCCACCAGAAAGCAGCACCCAGCTGCCCCGGGCTGCCCACATCTGTACCCTGAGCCTCTGCCACCTGCGTGCAAGCAAAGAGCTGGCCAAGAGCACAGGGCTGCAGGGCAGAGGGATGAGCTCATGTTACCTAAAAGGCACCTTTTGAACCCAAAGTGGAGGCAGGAGCAGGCTGCTGGCGCCATCTAGCTCCCCTCACTCCGTCAGCAGGGCCAGCGTGACGCAAGCCCAGGGGTTTGTCATCGCCCCAAGCTTGCCCAGCTGTCAGGAGCTGAAAGCTGCGAGCAGCAGCAGCTCAGCCACGGGCATCTGCTTGTTCTTGCATCAAAGAACCGAGCAGGGCATGGGGCATGTTGGGCTGGGAGCTGCCACCGGTGACGTGCAACACTCAGTCATCACCCACCAAGAACACAGGGCAGAGAGGCAATGACCTATGCTGATGTTGTGGGCACAAACCCAGCCCAGGTTCCAGCCTTTCATCTCCACTGCAAAGAGATGCCGAGATGTTTCCTCCTCCACTGGCTCCTTGTCCAGTTCCAAGATTCTCTCCTTTGCCCTTTGCTCTTCTGAACCCCCAATGTTTCATGACGTCAATATGGAGAAAGCTGACAGCACCGCATGCAAAGTACAGAAGCACTGAGTAGCAGGGGTTGGAAGGGACCTCTGGAGATCATCCAGTCCAATCCCACAGCCAAAGCAGAATCACCCAGGGCAGGTCACACAGGAACCCATTCAGATGGGTCTTTAAAGTCTCCACAGAAGGAAACTCCCCAACCTCTGTGGGCAGCCTGCACCAGACCTCCAGCACCCTCACAGCAAACAAGTTTCTCATCTTCAGGTGGAACCTCCTGGGTTGCAGTTTGTGTCTGTTGCTCCTTGCCCTGTCACAGGACACCACTGAAAAGAGCCTGGGCCTTTCTTCTTACCCCCCACCCCTCAGATACTTGGAACCATTGAGCAGATCCCCTCTCAGGTTGCTCTTCTCTGGGCTAAACAGTCCCAGGTCTCTCAGCCTTTCCACGTCACACTGATATTCAAAAGTCCCTTCAGCATCCTCATAGCCTCCACTTGACTCTCTCCAGCAGTTCCCTGTCCCTCTTGAACTGGGGAGCCCAGAACTGAACAGAATACTCCAGATATGGTCTCAACCAGGGCAGAGTAGAGGGGGAAGAACCTCCCATGACCTGCTGGCCACTCTCTCCTTAATGGCACCCCGAACATCACCACAATTTCAGTTTTGAGACCATAAACCCAAGCTGCTGTAGACAGGTCCAGAGACTGCCTGCCAGATGACTCAGCTACCACCCTTTGGAGGAACATGCTGGAAATTACTTTGGATTGAAGGCATCTGCTGTGCTCACAGGGAGCTACAGGACCAAGGCAGTAATGTCAGGAAGGAGTGAGGAGCACCTGAGGGACCTGGGGTTGTTTAGTCCAGAGAAGGGGAGGCTGAGGCGAGGGGAGGCTCATTGCTCTCTAGAGTTCCCTGAAAGGGGGCTGGAGCCAGGTGTGGGTTGGGCTCTTCTCCTAAGTATCAGGTGATGGAAGGAGAGGAAATGGCCTGAAATTGTGCCAGGGGAGGGTTAGGTTGGAGATGAGGAAAAGCTGCTTTTTCTGCAAGAGTGGTCAGGGATTGGCACAGGCTGCCCAGGGAAGTGGTGGAGTCCCCATCCCTGGAGGTGTTCCAGAAACCTATGGCCATGGCACCGGAGGCCATGGTTTAGTGGCCATGGTGGTGTTGGGTTCTGGCTGGAGTGGATGATCTCAGAGAGCTTTTCCACCCCAAACCATTCCTTGCTTGTGTGATTTCAAAGCCATGAGCTGTTTGCTCTTTCACACCATTCTGCAGGATGCATTTCTTTAAACAGCTGCATTACACGAGGCCAGGTCTCACTCACTGCCTGCCCTGACTATCAGAGTTCAAAGTATCAGCTGGTTGAAGGTGAGCAGCATGATTCAAGTCCCCAGTTAACCCAGGCCTATTCACCTTCCAATTCAAACTAATGGCTGCAGCACTCAGAATTTCAAAGGATTCCTTTCTGATTACTTTGTATTTACACTCAGTAATTCAGCTCAAATTTATCACCCACATTTATCTGGATGCCTCCACGTCAAATCCAGCTGCCATGATCTATGGACTGGGCAAATCTGAGCACAGGTTGGCTGCTTACAACCCCTCCAGTGACTGGGCAGCTCCTCAGGGACACACCTGAGATGAATCTCCTGCAACTGCAGCTGGAGACAGGGCAGTGTTTTACAGGCTGAGAGAGATGAGGCTGCTCAGCCTGGAGAAGAGAAGGCTCTGGAGGGACCTTAGAACCATAGAATGTTAGGGGCTGGAAAGGACCTCCAGAGAGCAAGTCCAACCCCCTTACAATGCAGGACCCCCTAGGGAAGGTGACACAGGAATGCATCCAGGTGGGTTCTGGAGATGTCTAGTGAAGAAGACTCCACAGAAGCAACCTTCCAGGATTTGAAGGGGCTAGAGGAGAGCTGGAGAGGCACTGTTGACAAAGGCATGGAGGAAGAGGATGAGGGGTGATAGCTTCAAACTAGAAGAAGCTGGATTGAGATTAAACATTAGGAAGAAATTCTCCCCCTGGGGCTGTGAGATGGGAAACAGGGATGGAAGTGAGAGTTTGAATAGCAAAAAGCATTAATCAACAATGGATTGAAGCTTGAGGAGGGAAGATTGAGACTGGAGATGAGGAAGAAATGCTTGAAAGTGAAGCTGGGGAGGCACTGGAACAAGTTGCCCAGTGAGGTTGTGTCCCCTCCCTGGAGGTGTTCAGTGCCAGGTTGGATGAGGCCTTGAGCAGCCTGGGCTGGTGGGAGGTGTCCCTGCCCATGGCAGGGGAAGTTGGACCTGGATGAGCTTTAAGGTCCATCCCAACCCCTTCCATGATTCTATAATTTCAGTTCCTGGGGAGGTTGTGTAATGCTAAACTTTGTCTTATGGAACAGACCTTGGCAGGAACTGGATGAGCTTTGAGGTCCATCCCAACCCAAACCACTGGATGACTCTGTGATTTTACAGACTACTGTGAAGGATAGGTGGAATGAAGAGATGAGCAGCTCTGTGCTCTGCTGCACTTCAGTGATGGCAGTGGAAGCAGAGCAGACAAATGTCTCTTGCTCTCCTTGAGCACAGGAAGCACTGCCAAGCTCAGCCTTCACAGCCAGGCTCCTTTTATTACCTGCTTGATACCTGGAATGGAAAGCGACAGGAGCATTCCTCTTGCTGGAGAACATCCCCCTAGAGGAGCTGCCTTCTGATTAGCAGGGGAAACATCCAATGTGTTGCCTTCTCTGCCATGCAGTGCTCAGTTTGGGGATGAAACAAACACCTCTGAGTGCCCCAGCCAGGTTACAAATGTTTGCTGCTAGAGCCACTTTGCTAGCCTGACAATTTCCAGGCAGCCCTCAGAGTCTGCTCACCCTGAGGCCCTGCTGCCCAGCTCTGCTGCACTCAGGACAAAATTCTTCTCTGAAGTCACAAATGCATTGAGTGCAGGGGGATGGCACAGCCTACAATGGCTTTGGATGGAAAAGAACTTCAAGATCATTGGCTCTAACCAGTCTCTAACTCTGCTAAGCCTGGTGCTAAACCATGGACTCCAGCACCACAGCTCTGATTATAACCAACAATAACATGACCCAGTGCCACCTGGCAACAGGATCCTGCCCTTGAACCTTCAGATATTACAGCTCACAGAATGGGTTGGGTTGGAAAGGACCTTGAAGATCATTTAGTTCCAACCCCCTGCCATGGGCAGGAACACCTCCCACCAGCCCAGGTTGCTCAAGGCCTCATCCAACCTGACTTTCAACACTGCCAGGCTTGGAGCCTCCACAACTTCTCTGGGCAACCTGTTCCAGTGCCTCACCCCCCTCAGGGAGAAGAATTTCTTCCTATTGTCCAATCTCAATCCAGCTTCTTTCCATCTGAAGCCATCACCTCTGGTCCTGTCACTCCAGGCCTTTGTACAAACTCCTCTCCAGCTCTCCTGTAGCACCTTCAAGTCCTGGAAGGCAGCTCTAAGGTCTCCCCACAGCCTTCTCTTTTCCAGGCTAAACAACCCCAACTCTCTCAGCCCAGCCTCACAGCAGAGGTGAGATGAGAGGCCTCCTCTCCCTAGTGTCCAGTGGTGGGACAAGAGGAGATGGCCTTATGTCACAGCAGGGGAGGATTAGGTTGAATGTTAGGAGAAGTTCCTTTGATGCAAGAGTGGTCAGGGATTGGCACAGGCTGCACAAGGAGGTGGTGGAGTCCCCACACCTGGAGATGTTAAAAAACCTGTAGCCAGGGCACTTGGGGCCATGTTTTAGTGGCCATGATGGTGTTGGGTTGATACTGGACTAGATGATCTCAGAGGGCTTCTCTAACACAAAGAATTCTGTGACTCTATTTTTGAGGCTGCAAAGAGTTTCTGTTAAGAAATAAAAGCCACCAGAGTGCTCTTGCTCCAGGCTGTGCAAGGAACAGGGAAGGTTTTTAGCTGAAGTTGTTATTTTCATTTCCTAAAGGCAAAACAAGTTGATGTCAAAGCTTCTCCTCATCCACTGCTGAACTCAACACATCATTACAGGCCTGGAGCCCTCAGTGTAGGAAGGACATGGACCTGATGGAGCAGGTCCAGGGGAGGGCCCCGAGAATGATCAGGGGGTTGGAGCAGCTCTGCTATGAGGACAGGCTGAGGGAGCTGGGGGGTGTTCAGCCTGAAGAAGAGAATGATACAGGGAGACCTAATAGCAGCCTTCCAGTACCTGAAGGGGGCTACAGGAAGGATGGAGAGAGACTGTTTGCAGAGGCCTGCAGTCACAGGACCAGGGACAATGGCTTCCAGCTGGAGAAGAGCAGATTTAGATTGGATGTTAGGAACAAGTTCTTTACTATGAGGGTGGTGGAGCACTGGAACAGGTTGCCCAGGGAGGTGGTGGAAGCCTCATCCCTCAAGATATTCAAGGTGAGGGTGGACAAGGCCCTGGGCAGCCTGATCTAGTTGGGGATGTCCCTGCTGACTGCAGGGGGTTGGACTGGATGAGCTTTGGAGGAGCCTTCTGGCCCAGACCATTCTGTGATTCTATGATTTGCTCAGCTGCCTCAGGCTCCATCTGCACTCAGCAGCCAGCTTGCAAACTGCAAATGTTTTCAACTAGGGGGGAGGGGGGGGGGGAGAAGAGCAGAGCCAGAGGTTCACATCTCAGCAAGCAGCAAATGCAGCTTCACAGCACTGCCCAACTGCTCCAGCAGCCACATTCCTCCTCCTCACCCTCCCACCAGTCCCAACCTCCTTCCTTGGAAACGAAAAAGCCTTTTTAATCTTCAAAGCATGGCCAGGAGTCAATCCCCAACTTAGCACACTTTTTAATTTTCTTTTTAATTATGCAGCTGGGAGAGCTCTGCCCTGCTTGCTCCCTGACCTTTCACTCCTTCAAGAGTATTTCAAGCAATCTTTCCTGGGAATAATCAGCAAATTTGTAGCACTTGCAGAGGGAACATTTTGAGGCTTGCAGGCATGGGGGAGAGGAGATGGAATGATTGCTGGTGTGCAGGCAGCCTTTGCTCTGCTCCACAGTAGCCTCACTCACAATCACAGAATTGATTTTGTTGGAAAAGCTCTCTAAGACCACTGGGTCCAGCCACCAAACTCCTGCAGGTCAGCTATCAGACTGCTGGGAGCACCTGGACCTATCTGCTCAAGCACCTTCCCAGCAGTAAGGTGGCACCACAGTGGGGTTTAAAGCACCCAAATCCTAGGAAGGAGCCAGCCCCAAAAAGGGCAAAACAAATTCTTTCTGCTGGAACAGACAAAAGGCAGAGCACAGGAACTGTCTTCTGATCTCTAACCTTCTAATATCCAGCACAGGAAAGACTTGGAGCTGCTGCAGAGGGTCCAGAGGAGGCCATGAAGATGATCAGAACGCTGGAGAACCTCCTCTGTGGGGACAGGCTGGGAGAGTTGGGGCTGTTCAGCCTAGAGAAGGCTCCAAGGAGACCTTAGAGCAACCTTCCAGTACCTGAAGGGGCTCCAGGAGAGCTGGGGAGGGACTTCTGTCCAAGACAGAATGGCTTTGAGCTGGGAGAGGGGAGACTGAGATTGGAGATTAGGAAGAAATTCGCTATACTGAGGGTGGGGGAGACCCCGGAACAGGTTGCCCAGGGAGGCCGTGACTGCCTCCTCCCTGGAGATGTTGAAGGCCAGGCTGGATGAGGCCTTGAGCAAGCTGTGCTGGTGGGAGGTGTCCCTGCCCATGGCAGGGGGTTTGGAACTGGATGATCTTTAGGGTCCCTTCCAACCCAAACCATTCTATAAATGTATGAATCCGATGGCCTCAGGTGGCACCAGGGGAGGTTTAGGTTGGACATTAGAAGAAACTTCTCCATTGAAAGTGTTCTCAAACACTGGCCCAGGCTGCCCAGGGAGGTGGCTGAATCCCCATCCCTGGAAGTGTCTCAAAGCTGCAGAGATGTGGTGCTGAGGGCCACGCTTTAGCCCCAGGCTCGGCAGCGTCAGAGAACGGTTGGACTCGGTCACAAAGGTCTTTTGCACCCAGAAGGATTCCATGACTCTTGGTACCACAGCCCAACAATAGCTGCTGTTATTAATTCTCTGAGCAATAATTGATGCTTTATTACTGAGAGCTGTTGACCAACTGTTTGTCCCATGAGCTTTGGTCACCAAGCACTGCGTGGTTTCCCTACAGGCTCGGGGGAAAATTAAGTCATTATTGCCAGTAATGATTTTTAAGCTAAAGCAGCACTGCTCCCTCTCTGCCCACACACCAAACAACTGCAGGCAACCCTGCTCTGGATTCCCATGCCTCAAGCCAACCAATTACTAATTTACTAATTTCACAACTAGCCTGGAAGTGTTTATAGAGACAGGCTTGTGTTTAACCAGCCTGGCAGCTTCGCCTCCCATGCTTGGTGTTTAGGAAGGCTTGGGTGAAAGTGTTGCCACGGCCAGCAGCCACCATCTGCTTCCTTAGTGATGTGTGTTTGGCCAGCAGTGTGCTCAGGTGGCCAAGGAGGCCACCAGCAGCCTGGATCAGCAACAGTGTGGCCAGCAGGAGCAGGGAAGTGATTGTGCCCCCTGAACTGCCCACTGGTTGAGGACACCTCTTGAACCCTGGGTTCAGTTTCATAGTTTCAGTCAGGGTTGGAAGGGACCACAAGGATCATCCAGTTCCAACCCCCAGGTACAAGGCCTCAACCACCTCCCTGGATAACCCATTCCAGGGCCTCACCACCCTCATGGGGAAGAACTTCCTCCTCACCTCAGCCTGAATCTCCCCACCTCCAGCTTCATTCTATTCCCCCTAGTCCTATCACTACCTGATAGCCTGAAAAGTGCCTCCCCAGCCTTCTTGTAGCCCCCTTCAGATATTGGAAGGCCACAATGAGGTCACCTCGGAGCCTTCTCTTCTCCAAACTGAACAGCCCCAACTCCTTCAGTCTGTCCTCATAGGTTTCAGGTTCCTCACTCCAAGAAGGGGCTGGAGCAGGGCCAGAGAAGGGGAATGAAGTTGGTGCAAGGTCTGGAGAACAGGGCTGGTGAGGAAGCTGGGGTGGTCTAGTCTGGAAAAGGGAAGGCTGAGGGGAACCTTCTGGCTCTCTACAGCTCCCAGAAAGGAGGTTGGAAGCAGGTGGGGGTTGGGCTCTTCTCCCTAGTGTCAGGTGATGGAAAGAGAGGAAATGGCCTGAAGTTGTGCCAGAGGAGGGTTAGGTTGGAGAAGAGGAAAAATGTCATTGCTGCAAGAGTGGTCAGGGATTGGAACAGGCTGCCCTGGGAGGAGGTGGAATCACCATCCCTGGAGGTGTTCAAGATACCTGTGGCCATGGCTTGGTGTCCATGGTGATGCTGGGTTGATGTTGGACTTAATGATCTCAGAGGCCTTGTCCAGCAGAAACACTTCTATGACCTTGCTCATGGTTCCAGCATCAAACAGAACATCACTGCTCCATGCCTCTGACCCCACAGGGACCATTAGTAGAGGCAGGAGGGGACTGGGACCTCTTGCAAGCCAGCAGACACCTAACCCATACATCACATCAGGTGTCACCAGGCAGAGCTTCAAGATGTCACTCAGCTGAACAGCTTTGAAGAGTCTTCACACAGAAGCAAGTTAATTAGGAACACATTAAATGGGCATGAATGCATTCACCATGGGCTGCAGCAAACAGCCCTGCAAGCAGCACTGCTCAAGGCACCTAACAACAAATCCTTCAGGTGCATCCCTGGCAAAAAGAAAGCTGAGGGAGATGTGGGGCCTCTTCAAAAGGGTGTGAGTGGGGAAAGGCTCCGGGGAGACCTTAGAGCAGCCTTCCAGTACCTACCTGAAGGGGCTCCAGGAGAGCTGGGGAGGGACTATTGACAAAGGCTTGAGGTGACAGACCAAGGGACAATGTCTTTGAGATGATAGAGGGGAGATAGAGACTGGAGATGAGGAAGAAATTCTTGAGAGTGTGGGTGGGGAGACACTGGAACAGGTTGCCCAGGGAGGTTGGATGTCCCCTCCCTGGAGGAGTTCAAGGCCAGGCTGGATGAGGCCTTGAGCAGCCTGGGCTGGAGGGAGGTTGGCAGGGGGTTGGAACTGGATGATTTTTAAGATCCCTTCTAACCTAAACCATTCTATGACCTGTGAATCTTTTCTGTGAATTTAGCCAGTAAAACAACTCTTTTCCAGTCAGTATGCTGTGGTTTCAATATTGTACCTCACTGGTTCCTTCTTCTTTGAGGCTCTGTAGGTCAGAGAGGTTCTCCTCCCCCTCTACCCTACCCTGCTGAGGCCACATCTGGAATAGTGTGTCCAGTTCTGGGCCCCTCAGGTCAAGAAGGACCTCAGGGAACTACTTGAACAGTCCATCACAGAGCCACAGAGCTGCTGTAGGCAGTGGAACACCTCCCTGTGAGGCCAGGCTGAGGGAGCTGGGGCTTGGAGCCTGAGGGCTGCCCTCATTGCTGGGGATGAAGATGTGGAGGGCTGGAGCCAGGTTCTGCTCAGGGATGTCCAAGGGCCACTGGGGGCAAGCTGGAGCAGAGGAGGTACCAGGGGAAGAGAAGGGAAAACTTTGTCACTGTGAGGGTGCTGGAGGCCTGGAGCAGGCTGCCCAGAGAGGTTGTGGAGTCTCCTTCTCTGGAGAGCTTCCAAACCCATCTGGGTGTGTTCCTGTGTGACCTGCCCCGGGTGACCCTGCCCTGGCAGGGGGGGTTGGATTGGATGCTCTCCAGAGGTCCCTTCCAACCCCTCCCATCCTGTGATCCTCTGGCAGGTGTCTGTGCAGCACTGCTTTAAAGGAAAAACCATCACCACGATTATTCCTCCTTAATTGGCATCGCTTACAAGGCAGGAATTCTTCTCTGCTGCTGTTTGTGCTGCTATCATTTTGCCCTCAAACTAAATTTCCCATTTGAATAATTAAGAGGAGAAAAGACCAATGCAGCCCAAGCCTCCTTTGAAGGTGCCCACACGCTGTGCAGGCTACATAATACATCTATTACCTGCCATTCAACAAACCCTTCCCTGTCACAACAGCCCCCAGGACAAAAACAGGCGTGGGTCTGGGCTCTTAGGGCCTCCTCACACTGTTCTGTGCCAAGGAGCAGGGGGTTCAGAGAACAAGGAACAGCACACAGAGGAGAGATGAAAAATGGGGCTGACACCCATCATAAAATCTTTACTGGAACCAAACAGCCAAGGAGTGGAGCTCAGATAATCATCAGAGGCCTGAAGCTCTGTCATGTGAGGAGAGGCTGAGAGCTGGAGAAGGCTCAGGGAAGACCTTATTGCCATGGATCAGGACATCAAGGGTGGCTACCAGAAGGATGGAGACTTCCTTTCAACAAAGAGTCCCATGGAAAAGACAAGAAGGGGTGAGGTTACTGCGGGGCACATTCCCATTGGAGTCCAGAAGGAACTGTTTGCCCATGAGGACAGCTGGACACTGGAATCACCTCCCAAGGGAGGCAGTGCAGTCCCCTCCATGGGGCAGTTTCAGACTCAGCTTGGCAGGCTGCTGGGTCAGCTCCTTTCAACTCCACCAGCACCTAGAAAGGTTGGAGCAGCTGATCCCCTGGCGTCCCTTCCTGGCATTCTGGGATTCTATGATAATACTCTGGGCTCAGGCTCATTGATACCAAGGCATTGAACACAACCTGACCTGACAGCTTTGCCTGAGTCAGTTGTGCCTCATTAGGCATCCTCACAAAAAGCATCAAATGTGTTTGATGCCTCTCCAAGAAGAGGAAGAATCATTAGGGCTGCATCCAGAGCAGGGAGAGCAGCAGCACAGGGAGGGGATTCTCCCCATCTGCTCTGCTGAGATTCCCCTGCAGCACTGCCTCCAGTTCTGGGGCCCCCAGCACAAGGAGGACTTGGAGCTGCTGGAGAGGGTCTAGAGGAGGCCACAAAGATGATCAGGGGGCTGGAAAACCTTAGAGCAACCTTCCAGTACCTGAAGGGGCTCCAGGAGAGCTGGGGAGGGACTTTGGACAAGGGCTGGGAGTGCCAGGCTGAGGGACAAAGGCTTTGAGCTGGGAGAGGGGAGAGAGACTGGAGATGAGGAAGAAATTCTTTACACTGAGGGTGGGGAGATGCTGGCACAGGTTGCCCAGGGAGGCTGTGGCTGCCTCCTCCCTGGAGGTGTTCAAGGCCAGGCTGGATGAGGCCTTGAGCAAGCTGGGCTGGTGGGAGTTGCCCCTGCCCATGGCAGGGGGTTGGAACTGGATGAGCTTTAAGATCCCTTCCAACCCAACCCATTCCATGATTCTATGATTCCAAATCTTCCTGGACTTTGTGATCCTGGGTGACCTGCTGTGGATGACCCTGCTGGAGCAGGATGTTTGGTCCTTTCCCATCCCACCACGCTGGGCAAAAGAGGGAGAGTTTCTGACCTCTTTTTCCTGCCATGGGGATTCAAAGGCTTCACTGAAATCCAACCCTTATCCCATCACTAACCATCAAGAGCTGTGGGACACTCTCATTTTGTTCAACACACAAAAGCAGAGGTTTCTGACACCACAGTGAGCACTTTCTTTCCACTCCAAGCTTCTAAATAAAATTGAAAGTCGTGCCATGGAGTCACATGCCTGCTTTAATCAGCTACTCTGGATGACCTTGAACACAGCTAAGAAGATAGAGACACTTCTGCCTTGAAAAGCACAACAAAGCAGCAGCACTGAGCTGTGTGCTTCAAGATGACACACTACAGGAAAGGGGGAAAAGGAACAAGGGCAGGAAAAAAAAGAACGAACCCTTCAGATGTCTCCTCCTGTGCTGGAGGAGAGAGAGCGCTCAGGAAAGATGTGACAGGGCAGGCTGCAGCAGGCAAAGACTCCCAGCAGGGCATTCCCATTGCTGACAGTCACCTACAGCATCCAGAGCACTGGGTTGGGTTGGAAGGGACCTCAAAGATCATCCTGTTCCAACCCCTTGCCGTGGGCAGGGACACCTCCCACCAGTCCAGATTGCTCATCCAGCCTGGCCTTGAACACCTCCAGGGAGGAGGCAGCCACAGCCTCCCTGGGCAACCTGCTCCAGTATCTCCTCACCCTCTCTCTAAAGATTTTCTTCCTCATCTCCAGTCTCAATCCCCCCTCTGCCAGCTCAAAGCCATTGTTCCTCATCCTGGCACTCCCAGCCCTTGTCAAAGTCCCTCCCCAGCTCTCCTGGAGCCCCTTCAGGTACTGGAAGGCTGCTCTGAGGTCTCCCTGGAGCCTTCTCTTCTCCAGCTAAAAAGCCCCAGCTGTCCCAGCCTGTCCCCATAGGGGAGGTCCTCCAGCCCTCTGATCACTGAAGTCTGGGATAAATTCCCTCCCAGCACATTAAGCACCTCCTGCTATAAACTCAGCTCGGAGCACACTCAGCAGATCAAGTGTTTAAGACACCTTCCCATTAAAGCTTCCCAAGTGCACTTTATTCTCTTAACTTTTACAACCTTACAAGGGTCCTAACAGCCAGCAGCCCACTAAAACCAGGCCCTGCTGCCCCAGGCTGCCATTTCATGGCCATGCAAAATAAAAGTAAGTCCAATTAAAATGGGTTGCTCCACTTAGAGCCCAAAGCATCCACACACAAGGTTAATGCCCAGGAATGTAACTGCATACCACCACCAACCCCCCCCTCCAAAGCTGATTTTTCACTCCCTTTCCTCTCTCCCATTTTCCAGTGGCAGCAGTGACAGAAGCTCAGCAGGAATTTGATTGAAAAAGTGAATTCAGACAACAGCTTTGGGGGACATGGAGCCACTGCAAGGCTGTTTTGGTGAGTCACTACACTTCAAAACAGTCCAAACTAAAAACCAGGCTGAGAGAGTTGGGGCTCTTCAACCTGGAGAAGGAAAGGCTCCAGGGAGACCTTAGAGAAGCCTTCCAGCACCTGAAGGGGCTCCAGAAGAGCTGGGGAGGGACTTCTGACAATGACTTGGAGCGATAGGACAAGAAGGAATGGATTAAAGATGGAAGAGGGGAGATTGAGACTGGAGATGAGGAAGAAAATCTTGAGAGTGAGAGTGGGGAGACTCTGACACAGGTTGCCCAGGGAGGCTGTGGATGCCTCCTGCCTGGAGGTGTTCAAGGCCAGGCTGGATGAGGCCTTGAGCAACCTGGGCTGGTGGGAGGTGCCCCTGCCCATGGCAGGGGGTTGGAAGTGGATGAGCTTTAAAGTCCCTTCCAACCTGAATCATTCCATGAATCCAGAAACAATGAGCCAATGTCTCCTCCATTTCTTCTCATCTCAGGCTGTACCTCCAGCATTTTTAATCTCAAGGAAGTGCAAAGGAAACAGCTGCTGGATGGCAACAGCTCCTTTCATCAGAAAGGAGATAAAAGGCAAATGCAGGTGAAATCCAAACACACACACACACACAGAGCAGTTCAGTTCTTGCTTTCACACCACACAGAGCCCCACAGTTCAACAATGCTCACCACAACCCTGCCGCTACTTCCAGCTCCTCCAGCACCACCACCACTACATCTGGACAAATTTGCCCCTAAAATTACAACTGGCAGCCAGAGCTGTGTCCTCAGGCACTTTGCTGACCAAGTCCAACATAAAACATCCCTCATTCAGAGATGCATCCATCTCCTCAGCACACCAGCTCCAACCCAGCTTGACCATCACGTGAAGGTGCACGTGAGACACTTGGACCTCCACACAGCAATTTTAGAGTAGTTAGGGTTGGAAGGGACCTCAAGGATCAGCCAGTTCCAACCCCCCTGCCATGGGCAGGGACATTTTCCACTAAATTAGGCTGCCCAGAGCCTCATCCAGCCTGGCCTTAAAACCTTCCAGGGCTGGGGATTCTCTTTGGGCAACCTCAGGGGAAGAACTTCTCACCGCCCTCAGGGGAAGAACTTCTTCCTAAGGTCTAATATAAATCTCCCCTCCTCCAGCTTGGATCAATTCCTCCAATCACTCCCTGACACCCTCAGAAGTCCCTCCCCCGCTTTCTTGTAGCCCCCTTCAGATACTGGAAGGCCACAAGAAGGTCTCCTTGGAGGCTTCTCTAGACTGAACTCCAACTCTCTCAGCCTGTCTTCATATTTCATGAGATGCTTGTTAAGGGAGAGGTTTTGGGGGAAGAATAAAATATCCTGAATGTGAGGAGGAAGAGGAGAAGAAAATCTGGAAACTCCTTTTCACCAGAACAGGACAAAGTTTGTTCTCTCCTGAAGCAGGTCTTTCTTTAATAATAATAAAGCCCAGCAAGAGCAGACACTTGGATGGCAACTGTGTCACCCCCCCCACACACACACCCTCCATACCCAGCACTTTCATCCTCTGGCCAGAGAGCTGAGACCCAAGGAGATTTGGATCACTGAATTTCTAATTATAAACCCATTAAAGACTACTTTTATAATTACCTCAAGCCCAGCCCTTCCCCTGCAAGTAAAAAAGTAGGAGCTGTCAGACAAGAACAAAGAGGATTTCAACACAGCCCCACCTCATGGGATGGGGACAACCAAAATGGGTGTTTTGGGAGTCCCTTGCCAAAGCCTGGCTGGGACCTTGGAGGTCAATGCATCCCTCCCAAAAGCCACCTGGTTTGCAAACCTCAATCAGCCCAACTCTAGTCTGGGGCCAGAGAACAGCAAAAAAAACCAAGAGTCCCAGGTCTCTGCAGACCTGAGGCAAACAGTGATTCACTGTTTACTGGATGATGACATTCAGGACCAAAACATCAGAGAGCCACAAGATGGTTTGGGTTGGAAGGGACCTTAAAGCTCAGCCAGTTCCAAAGCCCTGCCATGGGCAGGGACACATCCCACCAGCCCTGGTTGCTCAAAACCTCATCCAGCCTTGTCCTGAATACTTCCAGGCTTGGAGCCCCACAGCTTCTCTGGGTAACCTGTTCCAGTGTCTCATCAACCTCCAAGGGAAGAATTCCTTCTCAGTGTCCAACCTCAATCCAGCTTCTTGCATTCTGAAGCCATAAACCCTCCTCCTGGCACTCCAAGCCTTTGTACAAAGTCCCTCCCCAGCTCTCCTGCAGTCCCCTTCATGTACTGGAAGGCTGCTCTAAGGTCTCCCTAGAGACTTCTCCTCTCCAGACTGAACAGCCCCAACTCTCTCAGCCTGGCCTCACAGAAGAGGCTCTCCAGCCCTCTGATCATCTTCATGACTTCCTCTGGACCTGCTCCAGCAGTTCAATGTCTCTTTTATGTTGTGGGCTCCAGAGCTGGAGTAGAAGGTGGGGAGTAGAGGGGCAGAATTCCCTCCCTTGAGGTTCACCAAAACCTGGGAGTGTGTTGGATTGGAAAATCCTGGGAGACCACAGAATCACAGAATGGTAGGGATTGGATGAGACCTTTAGAGATCATCCAGTCCAACCCCTCTGCCAAAGCAGGACCACCCAGGGCAGGTCACACAGGAACACATCCAGGTGGGTTTTGAATGTCTCCACAGAAGGAGACTCCACAACCGCTGACCACGTTAGTAGGCAAACAGCATTTCTGATGCCAGGCACATTTTTCTTGCTCTGTTTGGCAACAGAAATGGCCAAGACTAAAGCTGAGTGCAAGGAATAAAAGCAGAGCTGGAGACTTCTCAACTAGCAGAGCAGCTCGGCCGCCTCCTTCCTTCCCCCACCAAGTGCCAGAGGAGTTTCACCACACCAATTCCCTTTCCCGAGGAGGCAGTTCTGTTCCTTTTGTGGCCAAATCACCATGGCAAGAGCTCCACATTTAGCTGCATCTCTAATAGAAGAGCACTCAAATAGCAGACCTGTCCTTCCCAGAGCCTGAAACACCATCAGCCAAACAACCGCAGCTTCCTTTCCTGCCTTCACATAAACACTGGCAGAAGACAGCTCAGAACAACAACAAATATTTAGCCCGACAGAAAATATGCTCCCCAGTGCTAACAGGAGTCCCACAGGCAGGACCATGAAGTTACCACATTGTCTTCCTGCTCTTCACCCCTGGGAACAGCTAGAGAATGTGGCAAAAAGCTTTCCGTGTCACAGAGTGCAGCAGGATGGAAGGGATCCTCCACAGGCATCTTGTCCAACCCCCTGCACTCAGCAGGGACACCTCCAGCTAGATCAGGCTGCCCAGGGACACAACAAGGCTGATCTTGGATGTCTCCAGGGATAGGGACTCAATCATATCCCTGAGCAACCTGTTCCAGTGTCTCACCACCCTCACTTCTTCCAATGGCAAACTGCCCTGCTCCAGTTTCAAACCCTTGCCTCTCATCCTATCCCCACAGGCCCTTCTGAACAGTCCCTCCCCAGCCTGCCTGTAGGTCTCCTGCAGATATTGAAATGCAGCTCTAAGGTCTCCCCAGAGCCTTCTCTTCTCCAGGCTGAACAGCCCCAACTCTCCCAGCCTGTCCCCACAGCAGAGGTTCTCCAGCCCTCTGATCATCTCGGTGGCCTCCTCCTACACCCTCTCCAACAGATCCATGTTCTTCTTGTGTTGGCAGCCCCATATCTGGACACAGCCCTGCAGGTGAGGTGTCCCCAGAGCAGAGGGGCAGGATCCCCTCTCTCCAGCTCTGGCCACACTGCTTTGGATGCAGCCCAAGCCACCCTTGGCCTTCTGTGCTGCCAGTGCCCATTGCTGGCTCCTGTCCAACTTCTCCCCCACCAGCACCCCCAAGTCCTTCTCTGCAGGGCTGCTCTCAATCTAACCACCCCCCAGCATGGATTGATACTGAGGATTGGTCTGACCTGGATGCAGGACCTTGCATTTTGCTTTATTGAACCTCATCTCCTCATCCTACTGTTTCAACCCTGCCTTACACTACATCCTGATAGATCTCTCTTTACTCATCCTGATGTCAAAGTTATCTTCCTGCAGCTTTTAAGTAGAATAAACCACACTGCAACTTCTGGCAGATGGTTTCATGACCACTACACTTAACAAATAAGAACATTTGGTTCAAGTAAATTTTTTTCCAGCAATACAAGGAATTTGCTTAGGTTGCAAAAGACCTTGAAGATGGATACAAACTGGAACCCAGGAGGTTCTGTCTGAAGATGAGAAACTTCCTTGGTGGGAAGGTGCTGGAGGTCTGGAGCAAGCTGCCCAGAGAGGTTGTGGAGTCTCCTTCTGTGGAGATATTCAAAACCCACCTGGATGTGTTCCTGTGTGACCTGCCCTGGGTGATCCTGCTTTGGCAGGGAGGTTGGACTTGATGACCTCCAGAGGTCCCTTCCAACCCCTACCATTCTATAATTCTATGATTCTCAGATCGAGCCCAACCATTAACCCAGCACTGCGGGGTCACCAGTAAGCCACATCCCTCAGCACCACATCTTCTGGACTTTTAAACCCCTCCATGAACTATCACCTTCCATAGAAGAAGAACCAATCTGTGCAGCCATCTGCACCTTCCCTTGTAAGGATAAATGCACAGAGGAGAGTTTGACAAGCAAATGCATCTCCAGAAGAAATGGCCCCACAGAATCTTTTCAGGCTTGAGCTTCCTTATGTGGTTCAATGAAGTACAGTGCCAGGAACAGCTACAGTAAAAGGAGATCTTTCAAACATCACCTTGCATGGGCCACTGGTTTGTAACCTGCTGTGAACTGGAACGGCTCAGGGCCCTGCCAGCTAACTTCCCCCTACACACACAAGGATCACAAGAGGTTAATTGCTATAGTTCAGGTTGGGTCATTAGAGCAGCTTAACAGCCACTTCTGGAGGAATCTATACTGAAGATGGGGGAGGTTTCACTCATTTAGTTTTCAATCCTCTCCAATCAACCTAAAGAGCACAACAAAGCCGCTTCACGGGGCAAAAAGAAGTGCATTTATTGAGGAAGTTGACAGATCTGGCTAGAGCAGGAAGACCAAAAATAATAAAAGCAGCACAGGAACAGAATCAAAGAGAGAAAAACTCAACGTGCTTTTAATGTAAAGCCCTTTGAAATGCTAAGTGCACATAAACGCAGCCCGTTCTATAGTCTCTCTCCCTGCCCGCGGAGGAGAGGTTGCAGTAGGTATCTCGAAGGTCCCTTCCCACCTAAGCCATTCTATGATTCTAAACAAATGTGGGGGAAATCCTGTTTTCTGCTGGGGAAAAAAAAAACAACAAACCAATAAATCCTCCAACACTGCCATTATCTTAAGCTCCCCCTGAAGAAAACTGTCTCCAACGTAGTAATACCAAAGATCCAAGTCTTCTTTCTCCACTGGAATTAAACTCCCCGCTAGCTTCAACTACAGAACACAAAACCTCTCATATTAGCAGCCCTTAAGAGCAACCCCACACATACAACACTTAAGGCAGCTTCAGGGATGGACACCCAGCTCTGCCCGGTGGCTCTGGGAGTGTGAGGAGCAGCTACAAATTCTCCACACAGATCTGGCTCCAATAGAAAAATCAAAGCTTTTGTGGGCTAATCCCCAAAAGCTTCCCGACCTCACTGACTGAGCAGCCAAGCATCCACAGAGAGGTGCCAGCACCAGCCAGGGGTCACTGCAAGGCTGGTTGAGTGCAGCCCACGATGGATGGAGGCTGCTCAAACTGGTGCTGTCAGCAGAGGAAACACTCCTCAGCCTGCAGCCCAAATCTTCCTGCTGGTTGAGAAGCTGCCTTCCCTTCAGATCCGATTCAGTACTGAAGATGCAGAACGAGCAAGAGGCTCAGACACAGAGAGCCTTATTCCCATCCAGCTCCTTACATCTACTCAACACAAGAGGCAGGTGCCTGAAGAAAGCAGTCCCCAAACCTCAGCCTAGCTAAGAGCAGGGCTTGAAGACAAGTGGCAGATTGAGGTGGATTTTAAACCAGACGAATGTGGCCTGTTAAAGAGCAGCAGGAGCACAACCCACTCTTGAGAATCGCAGTCTTAACTCCTTCCCTTATCCCCGGGGCTCTGACAAGTTTTCAGCTCCTATTTGCATCTTTACCAAAGCCAAAAGCTTGTTTAAATCCCCGATAAAAATCTCCAGGCTGGTTTAACCTCATTGCTAGACCAAGGCTGAATTTCTCCCCGTGCATCTCCATGTTAATGCTGCTCTAATTTGAAGCTATCTGGATCATGACTCAAAGCCAGAAGGAAGGTTGTAAGAGCTCATCAGCTACTAATCCAATTGCTCTACATATCTCAAGGATTCTTTTCTAGTTTACTAACCTGAGCTACTTGTTGCAATAATCCCTTATCTGCAGTGAAACCACTCGGCAGATCAAAGTGTGCAGATCAAGTCCAGCTCTGGCAGTGTGCAGCATTTGTGCTGCTTCTCCACTATGTTTCACAGCATCCAACTCCAGCTCCCAGTAAAGCCACTACCCAAAAAGCAGTTTGGGCTTTTTTTTTCCTCCCCAAGCTTAAACTGGGTAATTTCAAGCTTCATCCAGCCTAGCAACGCTGTGCTGCAGTGAGGATACAGGGAGATGTGAAGCTCCCCGTGAAAACAGAACATTTGGTGGTTTCATTTCAGTTGGTCAGGCTCAAGAGCCCAGCCTTTGCCTGGCCATGAAGTCATACTAGGAGAAACAGCTGCATGGGGCAAATGGTAAGACGGAAAAAATTAACAGGCAAGGTCTTTACCTTGTCTTGAACACACCTGGGGATTTCCCTTTCCTGCCACAATCTTCTCCTGCCTCTGCCTGCAGCTCCCTTTTGGGGTCAGCCCCTGCCTGCATTTACCTGGCAGGGTTAAGGGCCATGCTGCACGGGACCGCAAACTGCAAGGACTGGATTTTTGTCTTCCCAGCCTACCAAATACCAGGGATGGTTCCAAAACGCAAGGTCAGGGATGAAACTGTCCAAACCTCTGCCTACATTCCCATCTTTGATGGTTAAAAAAATGCAAAGGAGGAAAAAAAAAAGGCAAAAGCCATTACCAAAAATGCAGGATGTAGGTCGTTATCCTCTGAAGTAAGGAAAGCTAATGGAAGGTTTTCACCAAGCTTTGTTCAGGCATCTTTCTGTGCTACCTCCATCACTTCTCCCTACCCAAAATATACCTTAAAACAAAAGAACCAACCCTCCCTTCCCACCACGATACCGACGGCAAAAGCAGGAAAGGGCAACATTCACGGCCTCGATCTGCACTAGAAATAAATACATTAAAAAAGAAAGAAAGAGGTAAACAAATACATTAAAAAAGGAAGGAGAAGAAAAAAAAAAAACAAACCAAAACCCCAAACCTCAAAGCGTATCACGAGAAGGGGATCAGACAAGAAAGAGAGGCCACCCCTTCGGGGCCAAGGGAGGAATTAACCTGCATTTTCCCCATCCCCATCTGCGAGCTTACGACTCTGCCACCCATTTTGTTGCAGATGAAGGTTTAAAAAAAAAATTAGTAATAATAAAATAAAAAAAATCACGAGAGAACCCAGATGATCTCAGTGGAACAGAGGAAACAGGATCCCTCCCCACCCAGGGGCGTCTCTGCCTCGCAGCGCAGGTGATGCCCGCCGCAGGTGCCCACCTCCGGCATCCCCCATCCCCGCGGATGCCCAGGCCATGTCCCCGGGAAGTGCCCCTTCCCCTCGGGCCATCAGCGGCTGGAGGCGATGCCCAGCCTGCCGACGCCGGCACGGAGGGCATGGGAGGGTTGAAAATAGGAATACGAAATGAAAGGGAGAGGAGGAGAGGTGCGGAGGGCGCGGGAGGGGCGGGAGCCGCGCGGCCAAGGTGAGCCGCGGCCGGGAAACATGGTGGAGGCTGCCCGCGAGCCCCGACACACCGCCCCGGCAGGAGAAAGGGGCGAGCCCCCGGTGCCTGGGGATGGAGGGTGGCTCTCAGGCGGCAGCGTGGGGCCGGGATGGAGGTGACAGCGGGCGGGAGGCGAGAGCGGCGACCGCGGCGGGCTGCGGGGCACGGCGCCGCGGGGGAGGCACCGGCGAGGCTTCTTCCAGAGGGCGGGCGAGCAGCCGCGCCTTGCCCGCGGGAGGAGGGAGACGAGAGGAGAGGCTCACCTGCCATAGCGGGCTGAGGGCGGCAATGGCGCTGGGGGGCTGCGGCTCCGCTCCGCTCGGTCGGCAGCGGCGAGTGCGGCGGGGCCGGGGCCGCCCCGGCAGGCAGAGCACGGGGCGGGCCGGGCCCCGCTCCGCCCCCGCCAAGATGGCGCCCGCCCGTCCGCCTGAGGGCTAGGCTGCTATGGCGGCCCCGCGGCGGCGGGCGGGGGCCGAGGCGGGCTGCAGTCCTGCAGCGAGGCTTAGTCCCTCGGTAAGGGGCTCGGCTCCCCCGCGGCGCCGTTCACCTGAGGGGTTCATCTCTCCAACCCCCGGGAGAATGGTGCTCGGCTGGTGGGAGCGCACGCAGCGCTCAGCCCTGGCTGTCTCAGGGAGTTGGGTTTGCCGTTTTGGGTTTTTGGGGGGTGGGTTGGTTGTCTTTTAGGACACAATCCAGCTTTTTTAAACAGAAGAATGAGCTTAGGGGGCAAGATAAAGAGGAAAGCTTCACAGCTCTCTAAGTTGAGCTCCCAAAAAATATGATGGGGGGTGGACCAGATGAGCTTTCAAGGTCCCCTCCAAACCAAAGCATTCACAGACTCATAGATTCATAGAATAGTTCGGATTGGAAGGCATCTTAAAGATGATCCAGTTCCGACCCCCTGCCATGGGCAGGGACACCTCCCACCAGCCCAGGTGGCTCCAGACCTCATCCAACCTGGCCTTGAACACCTCCAGGGAGGAGGCAGCCACAGCCTCCCTGGGCAACCTGTGCCAGCATCTCCCTGCCCTCAGTGTAAAGAATTTCCTCCTCACCTCCAGTCTCAGTCTCCCCTCTCCCAGCTCAAAGCCATCGCCCCTCAACCTGTCACTCCCAGATCTGGAACAGAAGTCCCTCCCCAGCTCTCCTGGAGCCCCTTCAGGTACTGGAGGATTGCTCTAAGTTTTTCTTGGAGCCTTTCCAGGCTGAACAGCCCCAACTCTCCCAGCCTGTCCCCACAGAGGAGGTTTTCCAGCCTTCTGATCATCTTCATGGGACATCCCCAACCTCCCTGGGCAACCTGTTCTAGTGTCTCCCCAGTCTCACTGCAAAGAATTTCTTTGCCACCTCCACCATACACACCTCCCTTTTCCTAAAATCTCCCTTTTTGGGAGATTTTGCACAGTTCACTGGCTGAGGGGATGGTGCAAATCTGACACAAAGCTCTCCCAGTGCATGGGGTTGGGTGTTCTGAGATATACCACAGACATCAGCCCCTTCAATACCCTGTAGCAAAGGTGGACACTGCTTTGCTCACGTCCCTCTCAGCAAAAGCTGAGATTCCTAATTGGTTTTGATAACATTAATTCACTTTAATTTGGCTTCTGCTCTTCCCAGTACGTGCAGCTCTCAGACATGCCCAGATCCTTTATTTCATTTATTGCCATTATTTCCAGCACAACTCTGCATTTACTCGGGTTCCATTTGGCCATTTTGAAGCTCAACTCGTGTTAGAGGTCAAGATACTCCTGTACCTTACCTACAAGAGCAGGAAAGAGTGGGCATTAACCCACTCACCTGATTGCATGTTCAAATCACGTTTAAACAGCTTTCTGACACAGGTCAAGAAGAAATCTGTTAATCACAGAATGCTAGAGGTTGGAAGTGACCTCCAGAGATCATAGAATCGTAGAATTGTCAGGGTTGGAAGGGACCTCAAGGATCAGCCAGTTCCAACCCCCCTGCCATGGCCAGGGACACCTCACGCCACAGCCACATCCAGCCTGGCCTTAAACACATCCAGGGATGAGGCTTCCACCACCTCCCTGGGCAACTTGTGCCAGGCTCTCACCACCCTCATGGGGAACAACTTCTTCCTAACATCCAATCTGAATCTCCCCACCTCTAGTTTTGCTCCATCCCCCCCAGTCCTATTACTACCTGACACCCTCAAAAGTCCCTCATCAAGTCCAAGCCCCCTGCAAAGCAGGACCACTTAGGGCAGGTCACACAGGAACACATCCAGGCAGGTTTTGAAGATCTCTAGAGAAGGAGACTCCCCAGCCTCTCTGGGCAGCCTGCTCCAGGCCTCCAGCACCCTCACATCAAAGAAGTTTTTACTCAGGTTGAGATGGAATTTCCTGTGATTGAGTCCATTGCTCCTCGTCCTATCACTGTCTCTATCCTCCTGACCCCCACCCCTCAGATATTGATAGACATTGATCAGATTCGCTCTCAGTCTTCTCTTCTCCAGCCTAAACAGCCCCAGGTCTCTCAGTCTTTCTTTACAGCAGAGCTGTTCCAGTCCCTTCATCATCCTCAGTGCCTCCTCTGGACTCTCTCCAGCAGATCCCTGCGCTCTTGAACTGGGGAGCCCCAAACTGGACACAGTATTGCAGCTACTCGTAAGAGAGATGCTCCAGCCCCTTAACCATCCTCACAGCAGCTCAGAGGTTAGAGAGTACCCTGGGCAAATTCAAACCAGCTTCAGAAACCAGGGATGTTCATCTCAAAACGTGCTTTCCTGCCATTCCTCCTCAGAAACCTGGGTCCTGCCAATGCCTCACAAAGGCTTTTGCCACTCAGTGCCGGGCAGCCAGGGCCAAGCTGCTGCAGCCACCTCTGGTAATTTTTGCCTTTTCTCCTTGCAGCAAGACCATGCCACAAACATCAGGCTGCTAATTTACAGTAGGTGTCCTTGACATAATATTGACTGATGCTGAGCTTTCTCCCCCTCCAGCAGCCCCCTTCCTTATTTGATTAAGGTGCCTCATAGGTGTAAGTCGATAGGAAAGCCTTCGCTTCCCAGCCCCCTGACACTAATTGTTATCCATTGCATCATTTCACCCAGGCCTGCAATTCTTTGTTGATCTTTCAGGTCTTTGCCTTAATAGTTGCTGTGTGCACAGAGTTTGCTACTGGGCATGTTTGCTGAGTATCTGTTCACCAGCTGTCTGCCCCTTCCATCCCACTGTCCCTGCTGCAAAGAGGGTTTCATCAGATCCCATTAAAACCCAGGAGCTTATTTTAAGACTGCAGACCCTAGGAGGCCTCTGGAGCATTTGTACTCCTTATCCTCCTGCATCATTTTTTCCACACATTCACTGCCATACCTTCCTTGTTAAGCTCCTAAAAGGCTTTCAAATCAGCCATATGGAGGAACTATACAGGAGATGGAGAAGTCACAACACACCTCTGCTGCTGCTCTAGATGATGAATATTGATTCCTCAGCATTATTCAATAGCTGGCCTTATCCCAAACATATAGGCAGAGTTAGTGGAGCTTTTAAATGTTAATAGCCTTTGGTTGTTAGGCTAGGGGAGCATAGAGCTGTGATGCAAGGGGCACTTCAGTAATGCAAGATTGATTGGGACTGCAGCGTTTGGCTGTTGGCAGGAGCTCTGCAGGAAGATGGACTGGACGTGCTCAGCGATGCAGCCTCCCTACAGAGGACTTCCTGTGTTCAGGAATCATTGGCAGAGACACAGATCTAGATTATTATTTTTTTTTAAAAGAGTTTTCTAACCTGCCCTCCCTGGGTGGAAGATGGCAGAGTGAATGCAGGTAACGCAGCCAGAGCGAAGGTCAGATGTGTGCAACAGATTGAAATGGAACAGATAAAGAGATCTCAGGGTCATGGTAATCATAGCATCATAGAGTTGTTAGGGTTGGAAGGGACCTCAAGGATCAGCCAGTTCCAACTCCCCTCCCATGGGCAGGGACACCTCCCTCTACAGCAGGTTGCTCACAGCCACATCCAGCCTGGCCTTAAGAACCTCGGGGATGAGGCTGCCACCACCTCCCTGGGCAACCTCTCACCACCCTCATGGGGAAAACCTTCTTCCTAACATCCAATCTGAATCTCCCCACTTCTAGTCTTTTTCCATCCCCCCCACAGTCCTATCACTCCCTGACATCCCAAAAGTCCCTCCCCAGCTTTCTTGTAGCCCCCTTCAGGTACTGGAAGGCCACAAGAAGGTCTCCTCAGAGCCTTCTCTTCTCCAGGCTGAACATTCCCATTCTCAATCTGTCTTCATAATCCAAAAGACAAGTAGAGGAAAGATGATGAAGGTAGATTTAGTGCTCCAAGAATTGAATTTAGTTGAAGAAGATAGAATTAACCAGGTTGGAAAAGACCTTCAAGATCATCAAGTCCAACCCATCACCCAACACCACCGAATCAACTAAACCATGGCACCAAGTGCCTAAATTTGGCACAGCTAAACCCCCTGGAACCACAAACCCAAACCCAGAAAGGCATTTTTCAGGCCTTTGTTGCTTTTAAGTAGATAGGTGGAGGTGCTGGAGGGTGTCCAGAGAAGGGCCACGAGGATGAGCAGAGGGCTGGAGCACCTCTGCTGTGAGGACAGACTGAAGGAGTTGGGGCTGTTCAGTCTGGAGAAGAGAAGGCTCTGAGGTGACCTCATTGTGGCCTTCCAGTATCTGAGGGGGCTACAAGAAGGCTGGGGAGGGACTTTTCAGGATATCAGGTAGTGACAGGACTAGGGGGGGAATGGAATGAAGCTGGAGGTGGGGAGATTCAGGCTAGAGGTGAGGAGGAAGTTCTTCCCCATGAGGGTGGTGAAGCCCTGGAATGGGTTGTCCAGGGAGGTGGTTGAGGCCTTGTCCCTGGGGGTGTTTAAGCCCAGGCTGGATGAGGCTCTGGCCAGCCTGCTCTAGTGTGGGGTGTCCCTGCCCATGGCAGGGGGGTTGGAACTAGATGATCCTTGTGGTCCCTTCCAACCCTAACTGAAACTATGAAACTATTAAACTATAACCACCTCCCAGTTAGCCTTCTGTGATGTAAACTGTCAGCAAATACCCCAGTGCTTGACTCATTTGGGGAGCCAGAGCCCATTTGCTGCTGTCACAGTGCCCTTGCTGTAGCTGTAAAACTCATTTTCCTGGCATTATTGGCAGGCAGAATTCCTGTTATTAAAAGGTAGTGAAGAACCATGAGGTACCTCTAAAAAAAATATATATAATCAGCTGCTTTCATCCTGAATGATTCACAGGACCATTAAAATGGGGGGGGGGGGGAAAAGAGTTGGAAGAATCAAGAGGCACAGGATGTGCATCTACATGTCCTTCAGAATGATGTCAGCAAATTAGCAGCCACTAATCATTTAGGGTGCAGGTCTTTGTGATTCTAAAGCAGACACATTCCCTTTGTTGTTTTCTTTCACTCTGCTGCATCTAATCTGGAAGATTTGAGCTCCTCAAAGCTCACTCAGGGACTTACCAGACCAGGTAAGGTGTTGCTGCCTCTAGACAGCCTTCCCAGCTTGGCCAGTGGATAACAGTTGTCCATCAAAAATAGATAGCCTGGATTGCTCCTGTAATTGCCCTAAGCAGCCTAAATTCCTGTAACTTCGGGTAACCTCATGGACTGAAAGAAGGCCAAGTGCAAGACTCCTGCAGCTGGGTCAGGTCAGTCCTGAGTGCAAATCCAGGCTGGGGGAGGAGTGGTTCCAGAACAGCCTTGAGAAGGACTTGGGGGTGTCAATTGGTGACAAATGCCCAAGGAGCCAGCAATAGCTGAGGGGAGATTGAGACAGGAGATTAGGAAGAAATTCTTAACAGTGAGGGCGGGGAGAAACTGGAACACTGCGGGGTTGCAGATGTCCCCTCCCTGGAGGTGATCAACGCCAGGCTGGATGAGGCCTTGAGCAGCCTGGGCTGGTGGGAGGTGTCCCTGCCCATGGCAGGGCGTTGGAAGAGGATGATCTTGAAGGTCTCTTCCAGCCCAAACCATTCCATGAATCTCTGAATCTCTGACAATCAGCCCCCTGCCTGCACACTGGTGTGGAGATGCTGCAGTGGTTGAGGCTGGCAGGTGTCACAAGCTCTGTTTGCTCAGGCACTCTCTAACCCTTACTGCTCTGATTAGATTCATGCTATGGTACTTACCCTGCATGCTGAAAGCAAGCACAGAGAGTGATTAATACCAAGAACAGAGGAATTGGGTCTCCAGGACTGTAGCCTAGCTAGAAGAAGTCCTATAATTATAATATATAATATGATAAAGAGTTCCTATAATTCGTCAAATGGGTTGGGTTGGAAGGGATCTTAAAGTTCACCCAGTTGTAACCCTCTGCCATAGGCAGGGACACCTCCCTCCAGCCCAGGTTGCTCAAGGCCTCATCCAACCTGGCCTTGAACAGGTGGGGTCTGAGCAGAGCAGAGGGGCAGAATCCCCTCCCTGTGCTGCTGCTCTCCTTGCTCCAGATTCAGCTCTGCACACAGCTGCCTGCTGGGCTGCCAGGGACCACTGCTGGCTCCTGGGGAGTTTGTCACCCACTGACACCCCCAAGGCCTTCTCCTTGAGACTGCTCTCAAGCCACTCCTCATCCATTTTGAGGTGAGGTTGTGCCCATGTGGAGCAGAAGCCTCTGTAAGGAGACACTCTTGTGGGACAGCCAAGCTCTAGCCTGGGCTGCATCTTCTGCAGCCAGAGAAGGCAAAGCTGTTGTGATAATCTGAGGTAACCTGCCCGAGGCTGTTCCCCAGCCACGTAGGCTTTGTTTGGCTTGGTTCTTCGTGGCTCTGTGCAAATCAAATGGTAAGGGCAGGGCTGCAGAAGGTCAGGGCTTGGACATAATTGGCATCAGTTTAAAGGTCGAGATGTTTTTGGCTGGTACCTCTTCTGTTGACTCAAGATTTCCAGTTTAAACCAAAGTGTTGCCTCAACTGGGATGTGAATCATTGGGCTGAGTACAGGCTCTCCAAAAAAGAGCCAATCAAACCTTCACATCCAATCATGAGAAGGGATGGTTGGTTTGGGTCTGGGATCCACAGCTCATTTCCAGTTCCCCATCTCCTTTTCTTGCTGTGGTGTTTTTGGGATGAGTTTTTTTGTTGTTGTTGCCTTTTTTTAACCACATAAACCAAGGAAAGAACAGCCTGCCTGACATGAGATCAGCAGCAGTTTGTTGAAGCCCACAGCTGGAGTCCAGGAGTTCAGAAGAACCCAATGCATGGCCAGCAGTGATATCTTTAACTGGATTACCCCCAGATAAAAATGAACTCCCCAGGCACAGCAGCAGCTGCCTGGGAGGGGAAGGGAAGCACCACAAGAAGGGGCAAAAATAGTTAACAACTGACCAGCAGCGAGGGTTTTTTGCTTCTTCTTCTTCTTGAATATGGAGTAGCAACTGAAAGGGGAAGAGAATACAGAGCTGGGCAGCCCTTGGGTTCCACTTCTACTCCACGGAGCAAAGAAAACGAGAGTGAGGTCACCCTTGGTAAGAGACATTGTCTACCACCACCTAGTGGAAACCACCACCTCAGGGTCCTTCACCTACACACATGGAGAGTTTATCTTGGGGACAGTTGTGACTGGATGGCTCTTTCCCCCCCTCCCCAGCCTTATGTGGGAATGGAATTAGCAAAAAAATAAATAATATTATTTCTAAGAACTCTTTGTAAAAGTGAATGACAAGGCCAAGGGTAAGGTTCTTGCAGCTGGGTCAGGGCAATGCCAAACATAAATCCAGGCTGGGTGAGGAGTGGCTCCAGAGCAGCCTTGAGGAGAAGGCCTTGGGGGTGTCAGGTGGTGACAAACTCCCCAGGAGCCAGCACTGGGCCCTGGCAGCCCAGCAGGCAGCTGAGTGCTGAGCTGCAGCCAGAGCAGGGAGAGCAGCAGCACAGGGAGGGGATTCTGCCCCTCTGCTCTGCTCTGCTCAGACCCCACCTGCAGCACTGCCTCCAGCTCTGGGGCCCCCAGCATAAGAAGGACCTGGAGCTGCTGGAGAGGTCCAGAGGAGGCCACCAAGATGATCAGAGGGCTGGAGAAGCTCCCCTGTGGGGACAGGCTGAGAGAGTTGGGGCTATTCAGGCTGGAGAAGAGAAGGCTCCGAGGTGACCTCATTGTGGCCTTCCAGGATCTGAAGGGGGCCCTACAAGAAGGCTGGGGAGGGACTGCTCAGGCTATCAGGTAGTGATAGGACTAGGGGGAATGGAATGAAGCTGGAGGTGGGGAGATTCAGGCTGGAGGTGAGGAGACAGTTCTTCCCCATGAGAGTGGTGAAGCCCTGGAATGGGTTGTGCAGGGAGGTGGTTGAGGCCCTGTCCCTGGACGTGTTTAAGGCCAGGCTGGATGAGGCTCTGGCCAGGCTGCTCTAGTGTGGGGGTCCCTGCCCATGGCAGGGGGGTTGGAACTAGAAGATCTTTGTGGTCCCTTCCAACCCTAACTGAAACTATGAAACTATGAAACCTTAGAGCAACCCTCTAGTACTTGAAGGGGCTCCAGGAGAGCTGGGGAGGAACTTTGGACAAGGGCTGGGAGTGCCAGGGTGAGGGACAATGGCTCTGAGCTGGGAGAGGGGAGACTGAGACTGGAGATGAGGAAGAAATTGTTGAGAGTGAGGGTGGGGAGAGCCTGGCACAGGTTGCCCAGGGAGGCTGTGGCTGCCTCCTCCTGGAGGTGTTCAAGGCCAGGTTGGATGAGGCCTTGAGCAAGCTGGGCTGGTGGGAGGTGTCCCTGCCCATGGCAGGGGATTGGAAGTGGATGAGCTTTGAGGTCCCTTCCAACCCAACCCATCCTATGGTTCTGTGACTTCCTGGTCTGTCATCTGAGCTCAGACCTGGTTTGTCACTTGCAAAATGTAGGTAGGGAGACCCAGGAAGAATTTGATGATGTTTAATCAATGCAAAGTGCTCCTAATATCAAGAAGAGCTTTTGGTCCAAGGATCTCAGGCTCCTTTGGTCCAAGTACTCAAATTACTGAGGCTTCAGCCAGCGATCCAAGAGGCAGTGGCAGTGCTGTGCTTGCTGTATGGAGATAAATAGCAGAGGCTGCAAAGTTACAGCTGCCTCAAGTCACATCATAAATCAATAGGGGAGCAGGGGGAACAAAATCTGCATAGTTGCAGAACTGTTGGATCCCTGCTGCTGGGATCAAGGTGCTTTCAGCTCTGGGAACCCTTTGGAGAGAGGACACCTTCCTTCACATTTGCATATGCAAAACGGTTTGTAAATAGAGCCCAGATTCTGGCAGCCAGCACAGCACAAAGGACCCAGAGCAGCCCTTGCTGTAGGGCTGCTCAACCCACCGTGGCCACAGGGTGTTCAGCAGACGTCAGTGGAGAGAGGGAAGGAGGAGCAATGAAGAACACTTACAGGAACGCTAACTCAGCTGGACAGCCCGGGCCGGGCAGGGGCAGCTCATTTGCTTGATGCTGTTCTGTCTGGTACCTCGAGGGTGTCCCAAATACATGAGATTTAACTTGCTGAGTAAGGAGGGAGGCCTGGATTGAGCAGAGGAGGCAGGAGGTGAGCTTCATCATCTCTCCCAGCTCATTCCCCAGCCTCTCTCCAAAAGCACAGCCCCTGAGCATAGCCAGGAGAGAGTCCTTACACCGTGGGAAGAGTGGGAGCAGGAAGGTGGCAACTTTATCATCCTCCTCCTTCTGTCTGCCAGCTTCTGCTTGCCACTGCTGCTGGAGCCACACCTGGGGTTGGACTCAATGATCTCTGGAGGTCCCTTCCAACCCCTAACATCCTGTGATCTGTGATCCTGCACCTGAGATGTTGTGGCAGCAGCAGAGGTACTGCAGGAGCCTGTGGCTGACAGCTCCTGAGAGTTTTGCTTTGCCAGAGCACATCACAGTGGAGTTCTGCTTGCAGCCAGCCACCAGATGAAGCCTGTGGCACTTGGAGAGGTGGTGCCCAAGAATGGATTTGCCACCTCGCATCAAGTTCCTGCCTGGCCATTGTTCAAAGCTGTGGCAATGAATGTCAGCTTCTGCTGGCAGATGTGTCCAGGCTGGACCAGAGTGACTTGTTGCCACTCCATCTGCTTCCAAAAGAGCAAAATCGTTTTAGAGTCACAGACTCCTAGAATGGCTGAGGTTGGAAGGAACCTCAGAGATCATCTCCTCCAACCCCCCTGCCACGGGCAGGGACACCTCCCACTAGATCAGGCTGCTCAAAGCTTTGAACACCCCCAGGCAGGATGCAGCCACAGCCTCCCTGGGCAGCCTGTGCCAGACTCTCACCACCCTCACACTGAACAACTTCCTCAGCTCCACTCTAACCCTGCTCTGCCTCACCTTCAAACCATTGCCCCTTGGCCTGGCTCTAGACCCCCTCAGCAAAAGTCTCTCTGCAGCCTTCCTGCAGGATCCCTTCAGCTCCTGGCAGGCAGCTCTGAGGTCCCCCTGGAGCCTTCTCCTCTGCAGGCTGCACAGCCCCAGCTCCCTCAGCCTGTGCTCCCAGCAGAGCTGCTCCAGCCCTTGGAGCATCTTTGTGGCCTCCTCTGGCCTCACTCCAGCAGCTCTGTGTCCTTCTCCTGCTGGGGACAGCAGAGCTGGATGGAGACACCAGAACTGGAACTAGAGAGGAATTCTGTAGCGCAGAACAAACCAGGTGGTCTTAAGCCACTTCTACTGGGAGTCCAAGTGCAGCTCCTTCCCTTGCAGAGCACAGGCAGCAGTGGCCTTGGGGTTGCTTACTCACATCTCAGCAGAGAAGTGAGAGCAGAGAGAGAATCCCTTCAGTCTCCTTTTGCTTGGACCCTCTTGCAAGCCCAACTGAAAGAACATCCACAATCTGCTCAGAGAGGAGGACCTGGGGCTTTGTCATCACTTTGATCCCCATGACTCATTTCATCCCTCATGTGAGCATGCAGCAGCAGAGCCAGTGACAGAAGCAGTGACGTGTGGCATGGTGAGAGGGTGACTGCTGCAGAAGCAACCTCCTCTGGCAGGAGGCAGAAGGCAAAAGAGATGAGCATGAGCCATGAGATAGAGATCACAACAGGCAGCACCAGGAGCTCTCTGCAGAGCTGCTGCTTCTCATCAGGGTGTCAGGACAGGCTGAGGGAGCTGGGGTGCTTAGCCTGCAGAGGAGAAGGCTCCAGGGGGACCTCAGAGCTGCCTTCCAGCACCTGAAGGGATCCTGCAGGAAGGCTGCAGAGAGATTTTTCCTGAGGGGGTCTAGAGAGAAGCCAAGGGGGAATGGTTTGAAGGTGAGGCAGAGCAGGGTTAGAGTGGAGCTGAGGAAGAAGTTCTTCAGTGAGAGCCTGGCCCAGGCTGCCCAGGGAGGCTGTGGCTGTCTCGTGCCTGGGAATGTTCAAGGCCAGGCTGGATGAGGCCTTGAGCAGCTGAGTCTGGTTGAGAGCTGTCCCTGCCTATTGTAAGGGGTTGGAGTAGATGATCTCTGAGGTCCCTTCCAACCTGAGCCATTCTGGGATTCCATGATTCTGCAACTGAAGAGTGCAGATCACTCTGGGCAGGTGCTGGGATCAGCAGCATGCAGCGAGATAAAAAGAAGAACTCCCTGAGGCAGGAGAGAGAACTGAGCCCAAACCAGAGCTAAGTGGCCAGCTCCAGAGCTGGAAAGTGTCTGTGGCAATGCTTTTCAGTTCCCTCTTTCCCTGACAGCTGAGCTAACACTTGTCACAGGAGCACAAACCAGGCAATTATAGCAAGTGCAGATGCCACAGGGCTGGCCAGGGTCACTATTTATAGCTCCCACCAACAGCTCACTCCCACCATGCTGCTGCACACAGGTTAAGGTAGGGCCATGCCTTGGAGGGCTCAGAGTCCAAAGACAAATGGAAAGAGAAAGGCCTAGCAACCCTTTTTATGATGAGAGCCAAGACTCACAGGTGAAAGGATAAAAAGGAAATCCACAGCAGCTCCTGGAACAATGAGCTCCAACTTCTCCTCCACAAACTGCCCTTTATTTCCTTAACTCCTTCCCTGCCTCAAGTGCTATCTCTCTGCCACTCCTAATTAGTGCCAGGGACACTAAAGTGCTCTTGCACTGTCTTGCCCCTGTTCAATCATGTCCTCTGCCCACAGCAGAGGTGGGAGAAGGGCTGAGTGTGTGCCCTTAGCTCCCTGCTGAGCCCTGGGCCTGTGCCCCACTGCCAGGGTGGGGGGAGCAGGGCAGGACCCTGCTGAAGGGCTGATAAAGTGCTAGTGTGTGAGTGCCAGCCTGCAGCACCCAGGGCCCAGCCCAGCACGGATGCAAGGCACAGATAGGTTCCTTTGTTCCAGGGGCAGGAGTGAAACACAGGCTGCTGGGGAGCTGAACTCTGCCACATCACAGCAAAGAGAAACCTTCAGAAGTACTTTTGTTGTATTTGAAGCTGGAGACCATCCACTGCTGGCCTAATTTTAGCCATACATTTGAGCTGGCCTCACCATCCTGCCTCAGGCAATGAAAGGCAGAGAGGATTCACCTGACCTGCAGTGTGGAATGCAGGGAAAGTAAGAATCAGAGAATCAACCAGGTTGGAAAAGACCTCAGAGATCATCAAGTCCAATCATCCTATTACCTATCCCCTAACACCTCCTGACAGCTAAACCATGGCTCCAAGGGCCACATCCAAGCCTTGTTTGAACACCTCCAGGGACAGTGACTCCACCACCTCCCTGGGCAGCACATCCCAGTGGCCAATTCCTCTTCCTGGGAAGAACTTTCTCCTTACCTTCAGCCTAAACCTTCCCTGGCACAGTTTGAGACTGTGTCCTCTTGTTCTGGGCCTGGTTGCCTGGGAGAAGAGACCAACCCCCACCAGGCTACAACCTCTCTAATAGTTGTAGAGAGCAATAAGGTCTCCCCTGAGCCTCCTCTTCTCCAGGGTGAACGCCCCCAGCCCCCTCAGCCTCTCCTCACAGGGCTTGTAAGAACCACCCAGACTCATAGGGAAGCAGTCATGCTCTGGCATAGAGGCAGAGGTCTGTTTCAGTTGGAGAAGCTCTCTGAGATCCTCCAGTCCAAGCAGCAACCCAGCACCACCATGGCCATTAAACCATGTCCCCAAGTGCCATGGCCACAGGTTTATGGAACACCTCCAGGTGACTCCACCACCTCCCTGGGTAACCAATTCCATGAACTCTGTTGAGGGACAAGACAAATGAGTATGGGAGGAGCTGGTAGAGCTTTTCTGGGAGCACAGAATAAAAACAACTGCTAGAAAAGTGTCTGGTGATGACACTGAACATCTGTAGGTTCCCTTTTAGAGTAATCATAGAATCCTAGAACGGCTCAGGTGGGAAGGGACCTCAGAGATCATCTCCTCCAACCTCCCCGCCATGGGCAGGGACACCTCCCACTAGATCAGGCTGCTCAAAGCTTCGAACACCCCCAGGCAGGAGGCAGCCACAGCCTCCCTGGGCAGCCTGGGCCAGAGCCTCACCACCCTCACACTGAAGAACTTCTTCCTCAGCTCCACTCTAACCCTGCTCTCCCTCACCTTCAAACCATTCCCCCTTGGCCTGGCTCTAGACCCCCTCAGCAGAAGTCTCTCTGCAGCCTTCCTGCAGGATCCCTTCAGCTCCTGGCAGGCAGCTCTGAGGTCCCCCTGGAGCCTTCTCCTCTCCAGGCTGCACACCCCCAGCTCCCTCAGCCTGTGCTCCCAGCAGAGCTGCTCCAGCCCTTGGAGCATCTTTGTGGCTTCCTCTGGACTTGCTCCAGCAGTTCCATATCCCCCTGATGATGGGGAGACAATCAGTAAGCTTGTATAAGAATAAGAACTAAGAACTAATGGTTTAAGACTAGGCAACAATCCCTGCTGGCATGAGTTCCCAGCTTCCTTTCAGGATTCTCTCTGGATCCACCTGACCTTTCCTTTGCTGAACTGTGTCCTTTGTTCAGGAGCTGATGCTCTTGCATGAGCAAACCCTGCCCTGGCAGCTGGGCCACCACAGTTAAACCCAGTGGCAACACAGCTTGACCAATGCCAGCCAGCGTGGGGATGGGGTGGAGGGGAAATGCTGCATCCTGACAGCTCAGCAGGAGGCAGAGGAATTATTTGCCCTGGTAACAGCACAGGGAGCAGCTCAGAGGCAGGGGCTGGGCTGCATTTGCAAACCTCTCATGTTCCATCAACTTCTCACAGCCCCTCCTTAAGGCTTGCAGTCTCCTGGAGCTGCCAATTAGGACCCCATTCATTTTCTGTCTTTCCTCCCCTTCAAGAAGCTGAGACAAGCCCCCAGCAGAGCTGCCTGGGGAGGGACTCCCATCGGCAGGGCCATGTGCACCAGGCCAAGGGAGGGTGAAAGCCTCTCCTGACAGGTTAGCAGCAGGATTTGCAGCCACGGCTTAAAGGAATGGTTGCAGGCAGGGGAGAGCAGCAGGCAGATAATCCTCTAAAGACTTAAGAGCAGCTCCCACTTCAGCCCAAGGAAACATTTCAAAATCAAATGAATTAGAGGGTGTTTTTTGCTCCTTTAAACAGCCCAGGCTGAATCAGTGATTCCTTCATAGAACTTACACTTCCAGCAGCCAAATTGCTGTCTCACAGGAGCAGGAAGAGTCCTCTCCAAGAAGATTCATTCATGCCAGTTCTGTCCCTTTCTGTAGCTGCAGTAGAACTGGAGCAGCTCTGGATGGCTCTCACTGGGTTGGCTTCCTGGCAGAGACACAACCTGCTCCAGAGATGGAGGTCAGCAGGATGGCTCAGCATCCAACATCAGGGCAGTGCAGAGGAAGGAAATGTTTGCTTCCTGAGCTCTGTCTGTGCAGGCCAGGAAAGAGACCTCTAAACACTGCCTCAGGGCTGACTCACAGAAGTTTCTTAACACCTTCCTAGACATGGGTGAGAGGACAGGAGGAAAGGCCTCGAGGGGTCAGTAAGGGCCTTGGTATCAATCCAGGCTGGGGATGATGAGATTGAGAGCAGCCCTGCAGAGGAGGACTTGGAGGTGCTGGTGGGGGAGAAGCTGGGCAGGAGCCAGCAATGGGCACTGGCAGCACAGAAGGCCAAGGGCAGCTTGGGCTGCATCCAAAGCAGTGTGGCCAGAGCTGGAGAGAGGGGATCCTGCCCCTCTGCTCTGCTCTGGGAAGACCTCACCTGCAGGGTGTCCAGCTGTGGGACCCCAACAACAAGAGAGACCTGGATCTGCTGGAGAGGGTCCAGAGACCACCAAGATGATCAGAGGCTGGAGAACCTCTGCTATGGGCACAGGCTGGGAGAGTTGTGGCTGTTCAGCCTGGAGAAGAGAAGGCTCCAGGGAGACCTTAGAGCTGCATTTTAGTAGTTAAAGGGGTCCTACAGGCAGGCTGGGGAGGGACTGCTCAGAAGGGGCTGTGGGGATAGGATGAGAGGCAAGGGTTTGGAACTGGAGCAGGGCAGAGTTAGGTTGCACATCAGGAGGAAGTTTGCACAGTGAGGCTGGGGAGACCCTGGGACAGGCTGCCCAGGGAGGTGGTGGAGGCTCCATCCCTGCAGACATTCAAGATCAGATTTGATGTGTCCCTGGGCAGCCTGCTCCAGTTGGAGGTGTCCCTGCTGAGTGCAGGGGGGCTGGACAAGATGCCCTTGGAGGGTCCCTTCCAACCTGATGCCTTCTGTGAATCTGTGAGAAGTCCCTACCCAGCACAAAGCTCTGACTGCCTGAGCCTGGAGGAGCAGAGTCAACAAACTCATTTGGAAACCATAGTTTCTAATCCACAATGGAGCTGTTTTTTCCCAAGGAGTTTGGTGTTTTCCCAGGAAGTTTTGTGTCCTCCTTGACCCTTGGCTCCACTTCAGAACAAAGCCAATTCTCCTAGGAGGGAGGAATCTGTCGTGGCCCTACTGAACTGTCTGGACTATTTTTAGCTACATCCAACATTCCTGAAAACCTCCAGCTGCTGGTGAGAGGAGGAAGGAGAAAGGAAACCCTGTGGATGTGCACAGGGAGTGCAGCACACAGCCTGGCAGCTGCCCTGAGCACCACGTCCTGGCTGGGCTGGATGCAGGGCTCCATGAAAAGGCAAAGAGCGTTTCACCAGGTAGAGAAGGCAGCCAATGCAGGCAGGAGTGCTGACTTCCCTGAGCTGGCAGAGGCAAACCAATGTTCTTCCTGGAGAAAAGAAGCCTCCAGGGAGACCTCAGAGCAGCCTTTCAATACCTGAAAGGGGCCTACAAGAAAGCCAGGAAGGGACTTTAGACAAGGGCTGGGAGCGACAGGGTGAGAGGGAATGGACTGAAGCTTGAGAAGGGCAGATTTAGACTGGAGATGAGGAAGAAAATCTTCCCAGTGAGGGTGAGGAGACACTGGCACAGGCTGCCCAGGGAGGCTGTGGGAGCCCAGAAGTGTCTGATTTTTCCACATTAAATGTGACCCAGTCCCTGCAGAGAGGTTTCCCTGTGGCCATCCCTGACACAGCCCTGTGAGCCCTGGGGCAGGGACTGTCACTTGGGCCCTCTGCTGCCTGAGGACTCTGCTTCTCTCTAACCAAGAGCAATCACTTTCTCCCCTTGGCTCCATGGCCTTCTCCTGCCCCATTTATTTACCCTTCCCAGCCAGCTCAGGCTCCCCAACTTCCTGCATCTCACCAGCCCCCACTTGAAAGCATCTTCCGCCTCCCTCTTTACCTTCTCCATCTAAACTTCCCTCCCCTTCCCTCCAACCAAACAAATCCCTGTTCTTATCCCCTGATAGAGGCTGATTCATGGTTCTGCGTCAGCAGCCTTGCTCCTGGCCAGGCCCAGCTCTAATTGACACATTCCAGCTGCTGCCAAGGGCAGAACCTGACAGCAGCTGGGGAGCAGAGCTGCCGTGGGGCCAGCAGGGACGTGAGGGCTGGGGTGACACAGCAGAGCAGGAGACAATGTGCATCATGCTCACCTTCAGAGATGGGAAGGGAGATCCTGGATTCACTCAGCTGCTGCTCAGAGTGCAGCACCAGGGCACTCACAAACCAATTAAGTCAAATGAGGGAAGAGAAGGAGGTTAAAAAAAGATCTTGGCTCAGGCTTTGGGTTTGAGCAAGAACACTGGAGGAGGAAAAAAGGCAATTTTAGGAGTACTGGCAGAGCAAGGCCTGCATCCAGCACTGTGCTCACCTCAGCAGCTCCATGGACCTGCTCTGCACTCAACAGCAGTGGCTGCAACAGCTGCAGGGCTGCATCCAAGCAGCAAGAGCAGCCCAGGACCCCACCTGCAGCACTGCCTCCAGTTCTGGGACCCCCAGCACAAGAAGGACCTGGAGCTGCTGGAGAGGGTCCAGAGGAAGCCATGAGGATGATCAGAGGGTTGCAGAACCTCCCCTGTGGGGACAGGCTGAGAGAGTTGGGGCTGTTCAGCCTGGAGAAGACTCCAGAGACACCTTAGAGCAGCCTTCCAGTACCTAAAGGGGCTCCAGGAGACCTAGGAGTGCCAGGATGAGGGACAATGGCTTTGAGCTGGGAGAGGGGAGACTGAGAATGGATATGAGGAAGAAATTCTTTGCAGTGAGGGTGGAGAAACAGTGGAACAGGTTGCCCAGGGAGGCTGTGGCTGCCTCCTCCCTGGAGGTGTTCAAGGTCAGGTTGGATGAGGCCTTGAGCAAGCTGGGCTGGTGGGAGCTGTCCCTGCCCATGGCAGGGGCTTGGAACTGGATGAGCTTTAAGATCCCTTCCAACCCAAACCATTCCACGAGTCTGAAGGATCAGTAGCACAGCACCAGCCTGAGAGCCATAATCAGACACTGTTCCTGTCACCATCACACAACAGAAGGACCTTTGGAGCCTGAACCAGAGCCATCAGCAGGCTGAGGTCTCTGTACATTTAATAAAGACCTTGTCTGTGGTTCTAAAAGCAAATCCTGTCCTGCCTCAGGGGCACCCAGGGCACTGGGGAGGGTAATCCCAGCTCCCCCAGCCCTGCCCCAAAGCCAGCCAGGGGTCCTGGAGAGCAGATGGAGCTGTGCAAAGCTGCTGGCTCAGCAAAGCTTGATGCTGATTGGGGTCTACATCAGTGACTGGAAGCAGCAGGCAGCAGCAGGTTCAGCTAAAGCCTTCATCTGTGTGCCCTGAGGACTTTTTCAGTGCACACCAAGATCTGGAAGTGTGTGAAGGACAAAGCTCAGCTCTGTACATAGGATAGAGTGAAGTTTATTTGTATTAAATACAGCTGCTTGCATCACTGCTTATCACATCCTTGGTCTCCAGGACACTGAGTTCATTCCTGCTCCAGGAGAGGGACAGATCTTACTTCACATGAGGCAGAGGCACCAATCTGTCTTTCCTGGCTGAAGTCAGCTAAACAACAACAACAACAACAACAGGATTTGTTCAACACCAACCACACAGAGAGCTCCTCTCTGCTGGGCTGGGGACTTCTGCACAGGCAAGGACAAAAGGACAGCTGGAATTCAAGGGCCTCCACGCTGGCCAAAGCCAAGAGATTTGGTATTTGGACACTCAAGTCCTGGTCCAGATTCCAATTTTAATCCCTATTTCCACTTGGTTCCTTTACATCAAGAAGCAAAATCCAACACCAGCCCTTTTGAAGCATCAGTAGATGTTGCCCAGAGTTAGTGGCAGGGGAGGAGGCCTCAAAGGGCTGTTTGCTGAGGGAATGTCTTGGTCAGCCTGGCCTGAGGAGCTGTGCAAATGCACGAGCTGGAAATCTCATGCAAGTGCAGTTTCCCCCTTCCTCTTGCAGGCAGCTGACTTGTGTTGGTCCAGAGAAGCAGAGGACAAGGAGCTCAGAAGCATTTGTGTCATGGAGCAGAAGGAGAGCTGAGCTGTGGTGTTGGTCTGCAAAGGTGAAGCCAACAATAACAACAACCTCACCGAGACCGAACGCCAGCTCCACAAACGGGTAGGGAAGAGGTCTCTGTGCTGCTTTGCTTCAGCTTATCTGGGGATAACTGCTTACAACTGTCTTGCCCAAGAAGAACTTCACACAAGCATTATGGAACCACAAGAGGGAAACCACAACCAACCCCCAACTCCCTCCCCCTCCACGCTGCCCTTTGCTCGGTTCCAGATCCAAGCCCCCAAGCGAAAAGCCTGCAACACCTCAAACCTGGTCCTGTGACTGAGAAACTTCACCTACAATGGTACAGGTCCCCTCTGGCCTAGGCAGGGTGACTAACAGCTCTTACCACCCAGCCAATTACACCACTAATGCCAGGGTTCAGTCATCAAAGTCGGGGATGTCGTCGTAGGAGTAGCCGCGGTAGCCCTTGGAGGCGTAGTAGGCAATGCGCAGGTGGTAGAAGCCTGGCAGGAACACCAGGATGCCAATGATGAGCACGGGGATGGCACGGTCTGAGCCCTGTGGAGGAGAGACAGGAGGCTGCAGTGAGAGACATGGCTCTGGGGAGCTCTTTCCTTGAAGTCCTGCCTCAGCGCTTCAGCGTTGGCTGGAACAGGCTGCCCAGGGAGGTGGCCGAGGCTCCGTCCCTGGAGAGGTTCAAGGGGAGGCTCAGCAGGCTCTGGGCAGCCTGATCCGGTGGAGGTGTCTGGATGAGCTTTGGAGGTCCCTTCCAACCCATTCTGTGATTCTATGGTGACACACTGGAACTAGGGGAAAGCATCTGGGAGTGCTGGTTGACAGCAGCTGAACCTGAGCTTTGGGCTCCACTTCGGGGCTCCCCAGGTCAAGAGAGACAGAGACCTGCTGGAGGGAGTCCAACAGAGAGCCACGAGGGGGCTTAGGGGACTTGAGCATCTCCCCCATGGAGAGAGACTGAGAGCCCTGGGGCTGTTTGGTCTGCAGAAGAGAAGGCTGAGAGGGATCTGATCAATGTCTACCAATATCTGAGGGGTGGGTGCCAAGTGGAGGGGGCCAATCTCTTTTGGGTGGTGCACAGGAAGAATAAGACAATGACCACTGGATACAAACTTGAACAGAGAAGGTTTCAGCTCAACATGAGGAGAAACTTCTTTGGTGTGAGGGTGACAGAGTCCAGGAGCAGGCTGCCCAGAGAGGTTGTGGAGTCTTCTTCTCTAGAGACTTTCAAGACCCACCTGGATGCATTCCTGTGCAGACTCCCATGGGTGATGCTGCTCTGGCAGGGGGGGTGGACTGGATGATCTCTGGAGGTCCCTTTCAACCTCTAATGTTCTGTGATGTTGTGATGAGCCTGCAGTGTGCCCAGGTGGCCATGAAGGCCAATAGCAGCCTGGCCTGGATCAAGAACACTGTGAGCAGCAGGAGCAGGGCAGTGATGGTGCCTCTGGACTCAGCACTGGTGAGGCCACAGCTTGAGTGCTGGATTCAATTCTGGGCACCACAGGATAGGAAAGACATGGAGGGGCTGGAGGGTGTCCAAAGAAGAGCAGTGAGGATGGGGAGAGGTTTGGAGGGTGTCAAACAAGGAGCAGCTGAGGGTGCTGGGGCTGTTCAGTCTAGAGAAAGGGAGACTGAGGGAAGACCTCATTGCTCTCTACAGCTACATGGAAGAAGGTTGGAGTGAGGTGGGGTCAGTGATAGGACAAGAGGAAATGAGCTGAGCTGTGCCAGGGGAGGTTTAGGTTGGGCATGAGGAAAAATGTCTTTACTGAGCAAGTGGTGAGGAGTTGGAACAGGCTGCCCAGGGAGGTGGTGGAGTCCCCATCCCTGAAGGTGTTTGACAAGCTGTACTGTGGTGCTTCAGGGTATGGCTCAGTGGTTATGGGATGTGGGTTACAGTTGGAGTCAACGATCTTAAAAGTTGCTTTCCAACCTTCATCATTCTGTGACTCTGTGAACAGGTTTCCCAGGGATGCCTCCTCCCTGGAGGAGTTCAAGGCCAGGCTGGATGAGGCCTTGAGCAAGCTGGGCTGGTGGGAGGTGTCCCTGCCCATGGCAGGGGGTTGGAACTGGATGAGCCAGCTGACAGAACACAGGAATTCATCTGGGATCAGAAATCTCACCAGGCTGAGCTTTAAGTCCTCTCCCCAGCACCTCCTCGTGGCTACAGGAAACCCTCAACAGAACTTCTCCTTTGGACAGGAAGGGGGTGGCTGCTCCTTACACTCAGCACAGAGTAGCACTAGCAGCCCCAGGCTGGGCACTGCCTGCTTGGCTGGGGGAGCTCCTCTGCCTGTGCCCAGGCTGCTCCCACAGAGCCAGCCTGCTGCTGTTTCTACCACGGTGAGCAGCAGCTGCCAACCAGAAACCAGCTCCATATGGCACAAGGGAAAAGGGGAAGTGTGCCATGGAGGAGCAGCAACTCAACCACAAATGTCAGATCTGCTGCCAGTGGAGCAGAAACAGAGAGATAAGTGCTGCTGTGTCCTAGGTAGCACTCTGGCATCTCCTGCACAAGTACCAGGTGATACCTGCTGCAGACAGGGCTCCAGGGGGACCTCAGAGCTGCCTGCCAGTACCTGAAGGGCTCCACCAGGAAGGCTGCAGAGAGACTGTTCCTGAGGGGGTCTAGAGAGAAGCCAAGGGGGAATGGTTTGAAGCTGAGGCAGAGCAGGGTCAGACTGGAGCTGAGGAAGAAGTTCTTCCATGTGAGGGTTGTGAGACTCTGGCACAGGCTGCCCAGGGAGGCTGTGGCTGCCTCCTGCCTGGGGGTGTTCAAGGCCAGGTTGGAGGAGGCCTTGAGCAGCCAAACTGAGTTGAGAGATGTCCCTGCCCATGGCAGGGAGGTTGGAGATGATCTCTGAGGTCCCTTCCAACCTGAGCCACACTCTGATCACCACCAGAAGAGTGCTGATCCCAACATGAACTTTTTCCAGGACAGCAAGCTGACCTCTGCAGGGACACTGCATCAAATGAAACCATATCCCAATCCCAGGGAGGACAGAGACACTCAGCCCTCCCTGGCAGGTCTCCAAGCCAGCCATGAACCTGCCCCAGACTCTCTAATTGCAGACACCAGAGAGCTCTGCTGGCAGAGGAAGAGCTGCCAGCAGCAGCAGTGAGCAGGAGGGGGTCACAATTTTCCCACAGGCCTTTGGCTCTCAGTTTGTCCCCCTGAACCTGGCAGCTGTCAGCAGGCTTTGAGGAATGGGTGAGGAATGCAGAGCCCTTAGCAGAAGTGGAGTCAGAGCACTTACACCTTTGCTAATGTATCCTGCCAGGAGCAGGGCGCCGATGATGATGAGGAAGGTCCCGATCATGAAGAGCACAATAGCCAGGGCAATGGCCTTGTAGGGGATCTTTGGAGGGCTCTTCTTGAACTGCATGGGAAAAACAACCCCAAAGATTACACAGCTAAACTCAGGGCAGTTCTCTTCCCACCATGGCCCAGGCACAATCCCACAGCTAGCAGAGAGGAAAAGGCACAAAGCCAGGCAGCCCTACAGGGCTCTGCAAGGGCCCTTCTGAAGGGAAGGCTCCAGGGAGAGCTCAGAGCAGCCTTCCACTACCTGAAGGGGCTCCAGGAGAGCTGAGGAGGGACTTTTGACAAGGGCTGAGAGTGTCAGGACAAGGGGCAATGGCTTTGAGCTGGGAGAGGGCAGATTGAGAGTGGAGATGAGGAAGAAATTCTTTACACTGAGAGTGGGGAGAACTGGCACAGGTTGCCCAGGGAGGCTGTGGCTGCCTCCTCCCTGGAGGTGTTCAAGGCCAGCCTGCATGAGGCCTTGAGCAAGCTGGGCTGGTGGGAAGTGTCCCTGCCCATGGCAAGGGGTTGGAACTGGATGAGCTTTAAGGTCCCTCCCAACCTATTCTGTGAGGGATGCTGCCCATGGAGGCCTCACTGAGCCAAGGCTCACACCCAGCACCTCCAGGTCTGCTCTGAGTTTCACCTCCCTCCAAAGACATGCACCTGACCACAGGAAAGGAGCAACCTGCTTCCAGTTCAGCTCTCTGGGGCTCTCTGGAGGAGAGAGGCTGAAGTGGTGGCTGGCAGCTAGGTCTGCACCTCTGAGCTGGGGCTGCTCTGCTGGAGAGGAACAACAACGCAAGGAATGTGTAGCAGCCTTTCCTGGCAGTGCCTAGTCAGAGCAGCAGCACAAAGGTTTCCCTCCCCACCACTTCTATTGTCAGGAACAAGCTCTGCACCGTGAGGCTACTGGAACAGGCTGCCCAGGAAGTGGTTGAGGCTCTGTCCCTGAAGGGATTCGAGGTGAGGCTCAACAGGGCTCTGGGCAACCTGATCTAGTGGAGGATGTCCCTGCTGACTGCAGGGGGGCTGGACTGGGTGAGCTTTGGAGCAGCCCATTCTGTGCTTTACCTGCAGGTCAATGTAGCCATCATCAGTGCTGGAGAGCTTGGAGTACTTGACTTTGCTGCTGGGAATCCCAGCAGAGAGGTTGGTACGAGACGGCATCATGCCAGGGAAGCCTGGGCAGCAGCTCGGACCTGGGAGACAGAGGGCAGCAAGAACCCCGCAGCAAAGTGGGTCAGAGGGACATGGAGCAAGCTGGAAAGAAACCAAAGCTTCCCCCCACTCCCCTAGCCTGTACAGCTTTGTTTCTTCATCAGTGAGATCTTTTCACCCAAAGCTTTGTATTTTAGCCTCAAGCACTGCAGGGGGAGGAGTTTGAGCCCAGGAACAACTACAGTGTGGACATGGCTGCTACAGAGTCTGCTGAGGATCAGAGTCACAGATTGCAACAGGTTGGAAGGGACCCTCCAAGGGCATCTTGTCCAACCTCCTGCACTCAGCAGGGACACCTCCAACTGGAGCAGGCTGCCCAGGGACACATCCAGACTGATCTTGAGTGTCTGCAGGGATGGAGCCTCCACCACCTCCCTGGGCAGCCTGTCCCAGTGTCTTGCCACCCCTCCAGTATTTCACCAACCTGGGCTGGTGGGAGGTGTCCCTGCCCATGGCAGGGGTTGTGGAATGAGATAATCTCTGAGGTCTCTTCCAACCTAAACCATTCTATGAATCTAAGAACGGTTTAGGTTGGAAGGAACTCTAAAGATCATCCAGTTCCACCCCCCTGCCAGGGGCAGGGACACCTCCCACTAGCCCAGGCTGCTCCAGGCCTCCTCTAACCTGCATTTCAACACTTCCAGGCTTGGAGCCTCCACAGCTCCTCTGGGAGATGCCTGAGCTGCAGCTATGTCTGAAGATGGCCTCTGACAAACAACCTCAGAGCAGGAAGGATCAAAGAGGCTGTTCAGCCCTCAGGGGGTTTTGCAAGAGATCCAACTGACAAAAATCCCTCCTGGGGCAGTGGGCTGGGAGGGAGCCCTCAGAGCCAGCCAGCTCCAGCCATGACTCAGCAGGGGCTGGCGGGATTAGGGATGAGGTAACCCAAAGAGCAGCACATGGGCCGCTGCTGTCTGGTTGCAAGGGAGGCAGCTCCAGGCCACAGCTTTATTTAGTTACAGAGGAACCTTGCCCTGCAGCTGCCCCCAAGCCAGGAAGCCCAACCCAGAGGTTTGGCTGCTGGCAGTGAGAGTCCTGGGCACAGGGACAGAGCCAGCTCGGAGCTGCACCTTGGAGCTCAGCTCTTGAGGGAAGTGGAGTGGTTTAGTCTTCAGAGGAGGCTGCTAAGGGAAGATCTCATCACCTTCTCCAACAGGAGCTTTGAGCCAGGTGGGGGTTGGTCTCTTACAAGGGGCAGGACAAGAGGGAATAGCCTCAAGTTGCCCCGGGGGAGGTTCAGATTGGGCACGAGGAACAATTTCTTCCCTGAAGGGGAAAACCAGGGCTGCCGAGTTTATGACTGCCTCATTCTCCTCTCACCTACCCCAGGCTCACACCGACTGTCCCAGGCCTGTCCTGCTGCCTCCCCAGGACTCACTTCCAGTCCCCACTCCATCCGCTCTGCCCTTCCCGTGAGCAACCAGGGAGCAGCTGGGAAGGACAAAGCTAAACCAAACTACTCGGGGCTCGGCTTCAAGGCTCGGCGCCCACCAGGCTTCACTCCCTCTGCTCTGCAGCAGTTCAAGAGCTCCGTGCTGAGCTCCAAGAGGCAAACACAAGCTGAACCTCTCTGATAATTTCGACTTTTCCAAAGGGAGGCACTCAGGGGAGGCTCTGAGCGCAGCCAGGACCTGCCCTGCCCGGGGCAGGGGCACCGCGGAAGCGCTCAGCAAACGCCAGCGTGGCTCTCACCCCCAAATCCTGCTCACCCCCGAAACCACAGCGGTATCTTTGTCTACCCCCCTAGCCAGAACCAGGGGAGGAAGGCAGCCGTCCCTTCCCCCGCGCTGGGGAGCTCAAACCTCCGGCACCAACCGCACCGCTCCCGACCCAACGCTTCCGCTGCCGCCGGGCAGGAGGCTGCCGACGCGCCTGGGAGACCTCCCCCCGCACCCTGCTGGCTGCAGACCCCCCCCGACACGGCTTCCAAACAGCTACAACCCCCCCCGGAGGGTTACCTCCCGCTAGGTACTGCCGGACAGAGCCATCCCTCGGCCGCCGCTTCCCTTCCGCGCTGCGGCCGCAGGAAGTTGACGGCTCCCAGCGCTTCCCTTCCAGGTTACGGCAGCGGCGCTGGCGCGGCGCCGGCTTGGCTCGGCCCTGCTCGGCTCGGCGCCGGCTCTTTCGGCTCGGCTGGGCTCGGCCCTGCTCGGCCGGGCTCGGCCTTTGCGGAGCTCCTGCCAGCCCCCAGGCTCACAGCTGGAGTTGATGCCCTTGGGCAGGCTGGCACAGACCATGTCCCGCTCAGCCAGACCCACCGGAGGTGGTCTAGCACTTGAATGGAGCAGCACATCGCTGCCCTGCGGACCAGGCACCCAGCACCAGAGCAAGAGGACACAGTCTCAAGCTGTACAGGGAAAGCTTAAGCTGGAGATGAGGAGAAGGCTCTTCCCGGAAGGAGGAATTGGTCATTGGAATGTACAGCCCAGGGAGGTGGTGGAGTCGCCATCCCTGGAGGTGTTCAAAAAAGGATTGGATGTGGCACTTGGAGCCGTGGTTTCGCTGTCAGGAGGTGTTAGGTTGGACCTGATGATCTCGGAGGTATTTTCCAACGTGGTTGGTTCAGTGAGGTTGGGGAAGATGAGGACAGGACCTGCCAGCCAAGGCACAGCCCTCCTTGGGGACCCAGGATGTGACAAGGACAGCCAGGACCTTACTCCTAGCACGGTGTTAACCCTTGAGGTGATACAGCTGGGCAGCTGCAGCCCCATCTGCTCCCAAGAAGGGACTTGCCATGGCTGCTTGTCCTGCACCTTAATAAAGGCACTCTGGGTCTGGAGCCTGGACAGCCCCAAAACTCCTTGAGCTGCAAAGAAGTTTCCCTTCTTCCTGCCCCCTTGCTCCTTTCTTTCCTCCTTGGGAGGGAAATTTAAATAGATGTACTCCAAAAGCTGCTTCTCTCCCAGGAGGAGAAAGAGAGCATTTGCTGAGCCTCCCCAGCTGCTCCTTCTGCCTTTTCAAGGGTTTTTCTTGTGTTTGGGGGCTTTGCTTGGTTGGAGTTTGGGGATTTTTTTTCTCTTTGTGTGGGGGCTTTTGTGTGTTTGTTTGGGGGGGGTGGGGTGGGTGGTTTGGCTTAGTTCTGGTTTGTTTCTCTGCAACCCCTCCAGGAATGGGGACTCAACCACTGCCTTGGGCAGCCTGGGCCAGGCCTTGAGAACCCTTTTGGGGAAGAAGTTGTTCCTCACATCCAACCTAAACCTCCTCTGGGGCACCTTGAGGCTGTTTCCTGTTATCACAGGAACAGAGAATGGCCTAGGTTGGAAGGGACCTCAGAGCTCATCTACTCCCACACTGGTTCCTTGGGAGAAGACAGCAACCCCCACCTGACTCCAACCTCCTTTCAGGGAGTTGCAGAGCCAGGTGGTCTCCTCTTAGCCTTCTTTTCTCCAGGCTGAACACCCCCAGGGTCCTTCAGCTGCTCCCCAGCCCTGTTCTCCAGACCCTTCACCACATCTGTTGCCCTTCTCTGGAGACAAGCCCAATACAGGAGCTGAGGATCATGCAGGGATCCTCCTGCACAGCAACAGTCCAAACAATCTCTCATAAACCAGCACTGCTAGCAACGAAGGAACCGGCGCAGGGAGCATGAAGCATCTGGGGCAGGGGGCATGAAGGAAGCCTCTGCACAGCTCCAAGCAGGGACCAGTGTCTGTCCCACGGCAGCCAGCTCATTGTGACACTGCAGAACTGGTTTCCTAACCAGCACTGCCACCTTCTGAACCTCTTTCTGCTGCACCACTTGGGCTCCCCAGGCGTTTCAGGGCAGTTTGTGCATCCCAGGGCAGTTCACAGCCTGCTAAAATAAATCAGCAAAGCCACAGCCCTTGTGAGCCTGCAAGTTCTGCTTACCTGAGAGCCCTGAGCAACCAAGCTGAACTGGTTGGGCTTTGTTCAGACTCCTGGAATGACAGACCAGGAAATCACAGAACCATAGGATGGGTTGGGAGGGGCCTCAAAGCTCATTCAGTTCTAACCCCCTGCCATGGGCAGGGAGACCTCCCACCAGCCCAGCTTGCTCAAGGCTTCACCCAGCCTGGCCTTGAACACCTCCAGGGAGGAGGCATCCACAACCTCCCTGGGCAGCCTGTGCCAGTCTCTCCCCACCCTCACTGCAAAGAATTTCCTCATCTCCAGTCTCAGTCTCCCCTCTCCCAGCTCAAAGCCATTGTCCCTCAGCCTGGCACTCCCAGCCCCTGTCCAAAGTCTTTCCCCAGCTCTCCTGGAGCCCCTACAGGTACTAGAAGGCTGCTCTGAGGTGTCCCTGGAGCCTTCTCTTCTCCAGGCTGAACAGCCCCAACTCTCCCAGCCTGTCCCCACAGGGGAGGTTCTCCAGCCTCTGATGATCCTCTTGGCCTCCTCTGGACCAGCTCCAGGCCCCTCCTGTGTTGGGGGCCCCAGAGCAGGACACATCCAGCCACATTTCATCAGAATAAAACCCAAACTGCATTCTTTTTTTATTTCCACTTTCCAAGTCTCAGGCAGAATTCTCAGCCTCAGGAACAGAGAGATGGAGTCAGGTGATACAGACTGGCAGCAGAATTGAACAGCAGCCCCTAGACAGCTACAGGGGAACCTCACCTCGAGGTGAATGTTGCATTCCCTTCTCTAAGGCAGGTTGAAAGGAGTTAAGATATTCCACCTCCAGACAGCATCTAAGAGAGGATAACTACAAAAAAAAACCCCAACCCAAACAAAACAACCCCAAACCACAAGAGAATTTCTTGTTTCCAGTGGCAGCAGTACAGGGAAAAGAGTGAGTGGCAAAGTATTTACAAAGCTATCTACAGAGCAGGCCTAGCAGTGCTGGGAGGATGCTGCTGCAAGGCACTGGACTTGCTGCCACCACCACTTCCTTCTCCAACAGGAGCTGACCAGACCTCCCCCTCAGTCCTCCTCCAGTTCATTAAGAGCCTTCTTGTTGGTCTTCAATCTTTGGAGCCAGGTAGTACTTCAAGTGTCCCATGTCAGCAATCTTGTACTCCACCACTGGAAAGAGAGGAAACAGAGCATTGGGAGGGGTCTGCAGAGGAGGTGCTCAGCCAGGAGTGTTTGGAAGGCAGCTCCAAGGTGGCAGCTTTCTGCCAGGTTCTTCCAGAGCTGCTTCTACTCACCCAGAGGGACATCTGCAGACATGCTGAGTGTTACTGTGGGTGACAGGGGGGTGGCTTTGGTGAAGAAGTTCAAGTACCTCAGAGCAAAGGTCAGCTGGACTGGCTCATTCATCTCTATTGTGACCTGAAAACCAGCAGCCAGGTTAAAGGGCAGCCAAGGCTGAAAGCTCCTTCCAACAGCTGAGCCATCCCCAGCACAGGCAGCCAGGGACACTCCTCACTCTGTTCTGCTGAGCACTGCCTGCAGGCCCCAAGGGGAAGGGCCTAAAGCTGGCAGTGATTTGTTGATCCTGATCCACACACCAGAGAAACCCACAGTCCAATCCTACAACTGTTTTGGTTGGAAAGGACCTTTCAGATCCAGTCCAACCATTCCCTAACTCTACCAAGTCTGGGGGTAACCCATGGCCCTCAGCACCACATCTCTGGCTTTGAAACACCTCCAGGAGTGGGCATTCAACCACCTCCCCAGACAGCCTCTTCTCCAGGCTCAACACCCTGAGCTGCTCCTCTCCAGTACTGTTCCCCAGACCCTTCCCCATCTTTTCTGCCCTTCTCTGGACCTGCCCCAGCTCTCAATGTTCTCCTTGCACTCAGGAGCCCAAAACTCAACCCAGGATTTGAGGTGTGGCCTCACCAGTGCCCAGGACAGGAAGACAACCCCTGCCCTGGTCCTGCTGGCCACACCATTGCTGACACAAGCCAGGATGCTGGAGGCCTTCTTGGCCACCTGGGCACACTGCTGGTGTCATCCAACACCTCCAGGTTCTTTTCCCCCAGGCAGTTTCCAGCCACTCTGCCCCCAGGCTGAAGCCTTCCTGGGGTGGTTGTGAGCCAAGGGCAGGACCCAGGACTTGGCCTTTTCAAACCTCATCCCATTGGCCTTGGCCTCTCCATGCAGCCTGCCCAGGTCCCTCTGCAGAGGCTCTGACCCTGCAGCAGTCCAGCGCTGCCACCCAATTCAGTGCCATCTGCCAACTGACTGAGGCTGCCTCCCTCCCCTCGTCCACATCCCCCAGCAGGTCGGAGAAACAACCCCCTGCAGACACCCCAGAGCCTGTGGGCATTTCACTCACAGCTTCCTCCTCTTTGTCCACATTGCTGGTCTGTGAGAGCTTGATGTTGCCATTGCCCAGCTCCCCGTTGGCCGAGAACTTGACCCCGTCCTTGGCGCAGGAGATGACGACGGCGTCCCCGATGTGGCTGAGGTCGCGGCAGATGCGGGCGAACTCCGCCGAGGGCATCTTCACCACACAGCTGTACTCCTGCTCCTGCCAGGGAGGTGCCACACTGAGCCTCTGCCAACAGGCCTCCCGCACTCACTACACCTCTCTTGGGCTGGTCCTTACAACCGCAGAATGGTCCAAAGCTCCTCCAGTCCAAGCCCCTGCACTCAGCAGGGACATCCTCCGTTAGATCAGGTTGCTCAGGGCCCTGTGGAGCCTCCCCTTGAATATCTCCAGGGATGGGGCCTCAACCACCTATCTGGGTAACTTGTTCCAGTACTCTCATGGTGCAGAACACGGTCCTAACATCCAACCTAAATCTGCTCTGCTCTATCCTGAAGCCATTGCCTCTCACCCTATCCCTGCAGGCCTTTGCAAACAGTCTCTCTCCACCCTTCTTCTAGCCTCCCCCAGGTGCTGGAAGGTCATTTTTAGGTTTCCCTGGAGCCTTCTCTTCTCCAGGCTGAAGACCCCCAGCTTGTTCTGCAGCAGAGGTGTCCCAACCCCCTGATCATTTCTGTGGCACTCATCTGGACCCACTCCAGCAGGTGGGATGAGCAGAGGGCTGGAGCACCTCTCCTGTGAGGACAGACTGAGGGAGTTGGGGCTGTTCAGTCTGGAGAAGAGAAGGTTCCCAGGTGACCTCATTGTGGCCTTCCAGGATCTGAAGGGGGCTACAGGAAGGCTGTGGAGGGACTTTTCAGGCTATCAGGGAGTGATAGGACTAGGGGGAATGGAGTGAAACTGGAGGTGGGGAGATTCAGGCTAGATGTGAGGAGGAAGTTCTTCACCAGGAGGGTGGTGAAGCCCTGGAATGGGTTGTCCAGGGAGGTGGTTGAGGCCCCGTCCCTGGGGGTGTTTAAGCCCAGGCTGGCTGAGGCTCTGGCCAGGGTGCTCTAGTGTGGGGTGGCCCTGCCCATGGCAGGGGGGTTGGAACTAGATGATCCTTGTGGTCCCTTCCAACCCTAACTGAAACTATGAAACTAGGTCCCTGCCCTTCCTGTATTGAGGGCTCCAGAGCTGATCACAGTGCTGCAGGGGAGGTCTCACCAAGGAGAGTTCTGCTACATGTTCAAACTCTAAGCCTGTTGTGAACAAGGGGAAACAGCCACATAGAGCATCATCAGTCCTCTGAGCCACTACTTACTGGAATTCCAAGCTGCTCCACATCAAGATCCATCAGCTTCATTTCATAATCAGAAACCTTTTCCTGATCTGAAGAAACAAACCAAGGGTTTCAAAGATGTCATTACTCTGAATTGAAGGGTTTCTTCTCCCCCAGTTAGCACAAGCCTTTGGAGCTCCCTTCTAACCCAAACCACTCTATGATTCTATGACAGTAAAATCCATGTTGAGAGTCATAAGCCTCTTTAGGCTTTTGTAGGCTGTAAGAGCACATCAAACCCCACCAAGAGCATCCATTCATGGTCTAAAGAAAGTATTGGTGGAGTTGGCTAAGGTGATACAGAATCCCAGACCGGTTTGGGTTCAAGAGACCTTCAAAGCTCATCCAGTCCACCCCCGCTGCAGTCAGCAGGGACATCCCCAAGCAGAGCAGGCTGCTCACAGCCCCAACCAACCTGACCTGCAATGGTGCCAGGGATGGGGAAGCTCTCACCTCTCTGGGCAGCCTGGGCCAGGCTCTCCCCACCCCCAGTGTCAATCATTTCTCCCTTCTCTCCAGTCTGAACCTCCCTCTTTTCAGTTTCAAACCATCACCCCTTGTCCTGTCACAACAGGCCCTGCTCAAAAGTCTATGCCTAGCTTTCTGATGGTCCCCTTTAAGTAGTGAAAGGGCACCAGAAGGTCTCCCCAGAGCCTTCTCTTGGCTGAACAACCCCAAATCCCTCAGCCTGGCCTCACAGCAGAGGGGTTACAGCCCTTGGATCATTTTTGTGGCCTGCTGTGGACTCACTCCAACAGGTCTATGTCCTCTTGTGCTCCAGACTGTTTCAGTTCAGGTACCAGGCATCCCCTCCCTTTTCTGAAACTTTTGGAGTCATTCCCTTCTCCCACAGCAATAGGAGAAGTGGTTTGTGAGATCTACCCAAAACCATCAGGTCTGGAAACTGGTTCCCAAATCTGACACTCACTTGGTGCTTCAAACACTAGAGCCAACGTATCTGCATTGTCTTCGGCTCGCAGAGTGATGATGTCCTCGTTTCCAGCACACTTCAGGATTTTGGACATGCTGGCGGGAAAAGGGCAAGTTAGCCTCAGGGTGACAAGCGCCGGAGCAGGCGCCCATGCCTGCGACAGTGTGCCAAGAGGGCTGGCGGGCGGCAGCAGCGTCCTCAGCCGCAGCTCCCGGACTCGTTTCGCCGTCACATCGCCGCCCCGAGGCGGCAGGAGGAGGGCTGGGGCCAGGCCCCGCCATGGCTGGCAGCGCTCCGCGCCCCCACCACCCCGCTCCCTTTCCCGCCACGGCCAGTCGCGCGCTCGGCGCCGGCAGTGACGTCACGCCGCCGCCGTACCCCGCGCGCGCCGCAAAAAACGGCGCGAGAGCGCCAAGGAAAATGGGGGGAGGGCCCAGAAAGGCTGCGAACGGCCCCCGATGCTTCCCGAGCACGGTGAGGGCAAAGGCGGCCCCTCGCCCCACATCTTCCCCTCACGAAACTGCATCCCCAGGGCCCGATGGGGCCTGCTCGCCGCAGCGCTTCAGGCCCGGGCCCGCTACTCCAGCCCCGTCCCAGGGCCCGGAGGGGTCCCGCCGCTGCCGGCCTCACCTGGAGAGGTTGACGCCCATGGCGATGTTGCGGTCGCAGCGGTAGGTGTCGAAACCCTCGGAGCGCAGCGTAAGCTGCACAAGAGAGACGTGTGAGGAGTCCATGCTCTGCAGGCTGATGCCACCCGAGCCCAGGTCCCAGCAGGCCTCGGTGATGAGGTCCTTAAGGGCCTCCAACACCCGCTTGAGCACCGAGCCCTGCACCAGCCGCGCCTCGAACATCCTGGCAGCAGCAGCAGCGACCCACACACAGCAACACCAAGAAGAGAACTAGCTACTCGCAGCCAGGGCCCGCCAAACCACCCTACTTATAGCCTCCTCTGCCCCGCCCACCGCTGCGCCACAGCCAATCGCCAGCGGCCCTCCTCTCACTCCGCGACACATATCCATGACAGACACCCTCCATATTCCCGCCAATCACAGCGGAGCCCTTGCACTTAGTCCCGCCTCTTCGCTCGGCAGGAGCAAATCACCATGCAGGTTACACCCCCACTGTGGCGCGCTTCCGTGTCATGGCGATGGCCGGCGGGGCCCAGACCGGATAGGGGGCAGTGGGTACTGAGATGTGCCCGGGCATGGCAGGTCTCTGCCGTCCGCCCCCCGCCGGAACGCACGGCCCGTTCGTAGAGACAGCTCGACGCGTCTGTCAAAGGATTCCAGCATGACGGGGGTTGGAAATGGCCTCCGGGGATCATCCAGTCCAACCCCCCTGCCCCCAGGGCACCCACAGCAGCTTGCTCAGGATCACAATGGCCAGAAGGGGTTGGAAGCTCTCCACACACGGAGACTCCACAACCTCTCTGGGCAGCCTGCTCCAGGCCTCCAGCACACTCACAACAAGCAACTTTCTTCTCATGGTCAAATAAAACCTCCTGGATGCCAGTTTGTGCCCATTGCCCCTTGGCCTGTCCCTAGGTACCACTGACAAGAGCCTGGCCCCAGCCTCTTGCCCCCCACAGCTCCTTTAGCTCTTGCTGAGCATTGCTCAGCTCCCCTCTGGTGCTGCTTTTCTGCAGGCTCTCAGCCTTTGCTGCTCACAGAGCTGCTCCAGGTCCCTCTTGAACTGGGGAGCCCAGAACTGGACCCAGGACATCAGCTGAAGCCTCACTAGGGCAGAGTTGAGGGGGAGGAAAACCTCCCTTGCCCTCCTGACCACTCTTGTTCATGCCCCCCCAGGGACACCACTGGGACCTCTTGGCCACCAGGGCACATTGCTGGCTCCTGGGCAACTTGTACCCCAACACTCCCAGCTCCTTCTTCTCGGAGCTGCTTCCCAGCAAGTACCCCCTCCTTTGTCCTGTTGCAGGAGGTTCTCCTCTCCAGGGCCAGGACCCTGCCTTTGCCTTGGTTGCACTTCACAAGGTTCCCCTCTCCCAGCTCTGCATCCTGGCCAGGGTCTCACTGAATGGCAGCACAGCCTGAGGGGGTGTGTGTGTGTCAGCTGCTCCTCCCAGCTTGGTCCCACCAGCAAAGTGCCTGAGGGTTCCCTGTATCACTTCACTCAGGTCATTAATGAAGGCTTTGAACAACAGTGAACTCAGTCTTAACCTCTGAGGAACACTACGAGCTACAGGCCCCCAGCCAGACTTTGTCTGATCACAAGCACCTGAGCCGTCCCCTTTGGCCAGTTCTCCATCCCGCTCACTCATCCCACGCCCCCTTGCTGAGCGAGTTCCCTGTGCGCACGTCACGGGTGACAACATCTCAGCTCATGACGTCTCTCAAGACACCAGTTCCCGAGAGGAACTCCAGGCCCGAGTGAAAACCACCGACAATCTCCTCTCTGCAACAAACTCGTAACGGTTCTCCCAGCGCCCCTAACCCTTCCCCCGCGCTCGGGCCTTTGCGCCCCCCGCACACAGCTGCGCATCTGCGCCCACCCCTCATGGCGCGGCCGGGCGCACATCCGGGCACACCTGGGCGGGACCAGCGTCGCGCTAACCCCGCCCCCGCGCCAGTTCCGCGCCGCCGATTGGATAGCGGCCTCCCTTTGCCCTCTGCCGCCCCCTAGTGGCGGCGGTGGGGCGTAGCGCAGAAGCAGCGGCGCGGCCGGAGCGGCGGCGGGCACGGGGCCGGCATGAGCGAGCTGCGGCAGCGGCTCGGCCGGGAGCCCGGCGGGGCGCGGGAGCCCGAGGAGAAGGTGAGGAGCGGGCTGGGGAGTGGAGGGGATCGGCCACCGAGCGGGTCGGCGGGGATCGGCGGCGGCGTCCGGGGCCTGCGGCGGGGGCTGGCTGCGCGGCCTGCTGATCGCGGGGGGACCGCCGCCTCATCCTTCCCCCGGGGCTGCGACCCCCGGGCTGCCCCGTACCGTGCGCGTCTGCCCGTGCTCTCGCAGCGCCTGCGGAGTTTGTCGCTTGGTTTCTATCCACAGCCTCCCGACAGCCCCCAACCGGCCGTGAAGGAGCCGGTCACGGCGCGGGGGGCAGTTCCTGTCGGTGGCTGGACGGCCGGTCCCGGATGCCGGCTCGCGGGAGCGCGGTGATGCGGGAGCAAAGCGCTTCTGGGGGGTACCCCGGTGGGTTACAGAACCTGTAGGGAAGAGTTTGGGGCCGCTGAAGCCATCCTTTAGTCGCTGCCCCTCCCTGCGGCGGGGCCCGGGGCGGTCGCTGGGAGTTAAATGAGGTTGAACGGTTCCGTTAAAGAGCCGTGAGGATAAAACTCGCCTCTGTTCTCCTGTGACATCTCCTTATATCCAAACCCGGTGCCGACTGGATGCTCCGAGCTTGGCAGTTGTGTTGTCACCCTTGTCATCTTCATTCCTGCGCTTCCCAAAGAGGGAAGGACCGAGGGGAAGGAGCAGACCAGGGAAAACTTTATGGATAATATTTGCAGGGCTACAGATGGGGGAAAAAAAACCTGGAGGGAGAAGTGGTTCCTCCTCGAGTTGGTGTTTAATGCTGATATCTGGGGGGTGACCCTCAAGTCACTGCCCTTGGTAGCATCATTGTGGGCATCTCTCAA
>JAAWVA010000037.1:4928620-5038398 GCA_015227895.2 Colaptes auratus
GGTGATCCCAGAGGGCTTTTCCCAACAAAACAAGTCTCTGATTCTATAATTCCACATCAAAATCTGCCAGTTTGGTAAATGCCACCACAGCAGGGTGCCAGGTAGCCCCAGCACTGAGGCCTGTCTCCAAAGCATCTCCATCCCATAGCTCAGAGTGGGAGGCAAGGTCCTTTTATTAGCAGTAGGAAGTTCTGGGGGACTGCCAGAGCCAGCAGCCTATTTTTATGCTCTTTTGTATACAATAGCTTCTGGAAAGGGCTCGGAGCCTGATGCCTTTCCCTTCTTGCTTTGCTGGAATAAACAGAGCCCAGAGTGAGAGCTGTGCTGGGGGCCAGAGGATTAAGTGGGTGCTGGGTGAGTTACAGGGGTGCTGGACTTGGCCTGAATCAGATTTGCTGACACTGAGATCAGGCTCTGATCTCAAACTGTTGTGCTGCTAACTGCTCAGCTCTGCTGAGCCCAGCTGGCTGCTGTCATTGCCTGGTGGTTGACATCTTTGTCAGTGCTGTGGGCAGTGGCATTGAGGCAGCCTCAGCAGGTCTGCTGCTCACACCAAGCTATGTGGTGCTCAGGACTCACTTGGCAGCAGGGATCCATCCAGAAGGGCCTTGGCAGGTTTGAGAAGTGAGCCAGAGCCAACTGCATGAGGTTCAACAAGTCACAGTGCAAGGTCCTGCAGCTGCCTCAGGCTCCAGGCTAGGGGCAGAGTGGGTTGAGAGCAGCCCTGAAGAAAGAGCTTTTGGGGGTGTTGGGTGCTGAGCAGCTCCCCAGGAGCCAGCAGTGGCCTCCTGCAGCCCAAAGGCAGCTGTGTGCTGGGCTGCAGCCAGAGCAGTGTGGGCAGCAGGGCAGCAGAGGGGATTCTGCCCCTGGGCTCTGCTCTGCTCACACCTCACCTCCAATCCTGCCTCCAGCTCTGGGGTCCCCAGCAGGAGAAGGACACAGAGCTGCTGGAGTGAGGCCAGAGGAGGCCACAAAGATGCTCCAAGGGCTGGAGCAGCTCTGCTGGGAGCACAGGCTGAGGGAGCTGGGGCTGTGCAGCCTGCAGAGGAGAAGGCTCCAGGGGGACCTCAGAGCTGCCCTCCAGCACCTGAAGGGATCCTGCAGGAAGGCTGCAGAGAGACTTTTGCTGAGGGGGTCTAGAGCCAGGCCAAGGGGGAATGGTTTGAAGCTGAGGCAGAGCAGGGTTAGAGTGGAGCTGAGGAAGAAGCTCTCCAGTGTGAGGGTGGTGAGAGCCTGGCCCAGGCTGCCCAGGGAGGCTGTGGCTGCCTCCTGCCTGGGGGTGTTGGAGGCCAGGCTGGATGAGGCCTTGAGCAGCTGAGTCTGGTTGAGAGCTGTCCCTGCCCATGGCAGGGGGGTTGGAGTGGCTGATCTCTGAGGTCCCTTCCAGCCTGAGCCATGCTGGGATTCTCTGGTTTCAGGCCCTCTGCAGACATTGCTGCTTTCTGTGAGCTCCTCTGCTCACGGGTCTCCATGTGTAGGCATGCCCTCATTTCTCTGCCTGCCTGCAACTGAAATATGGGTGTTTTGGGGGATAGGGAAGAGAGTCCCTGTCAACCTCAATGAAACCTGAGCTTAGTTGGGGATTTTTTGAGTCTCCACTAGGCACCAGCTTGATGGGAGAGTGTGACAGAGGAGCATGAGAAGCTTGAACTCAATTATCCTGCAGGTAACTTCACAGCCCAAGAAGCTGAAGCATTCCCCTTGAGACCAGCAGCATGGGACATCAGCTACTCTGTGCTTCTTTGGCACCTTGGGACAAATGAGGAGCAGCTGAAGGAGTTGGGGTCCTTCAGCCTGGAGAAGAGGAGGCTGAGGAGAGACCTTCTGGCTTTCTACAACTCCTTGCAAGGAGGTTGGAGCCAGGTGGGGGTTGGTCTGTTCTCCCTGGTAACAAGTGACAGGACAAAGAGGAGCTGGCCTCGGGTTGCACCAGGGGAAGGTTTAGGTTGGACATCAGGAGAAAATTCTCCACTGAAATGGCTCTCAAGGGCTGGAACTGTCTGCCCAGGGAGGTGGTTGAATCCCCATCCCTGGAGGGGCTTAAAAGATAGAGAGATGTGGTGCTGAGGGCTGTGGTTTGGCCCCAGCCTTGGCAGAGGTAGGGAGAGGTTGGAGTGGATGATCTCAGAGGCCTTTTCCAGCCAAATGATTCTGTGACCTCAAGCCTGGACACTTGCTTGCTGCTTCTTTCTAGTGTTCATGGTCTCCAAACTTCTCTCTCTTCTTCCACCCTTCAGAGCTTGTAAACCTCTAACATAAGATCCTCTAACTAAGGGGTAACAAGAGGGTTTCCTGCCTTGATGTCACCTTGTGGAGTCTACCAAGGTGGCTTTGGCCATGGCACAGCAGCTGGTGGAGCTGTGCAGGTAAAGCAGTGAAGAACCACAGACAGCATCAGGTTGGAGGGGGCCCTCAAAGCTCACCTTGTCCAACCCCACTGTGGTCAGCAGGGACTCCTCCAACTAGAACACGTTGCTCAGGGCCATATCAAGTTTGACTTTGGATGTCTCCAGGGATGGAGCCTCAACCACCTCCCTGGGCAGCCTCTTCCAGTCTCTCCCCACCCTCACTGCCAACAATTTCTTCCTCATCTCCACTCTCAGTCTGCCTTCCTCAAGCTTCAATCCATTACCTCTTGTCCCAGCACTCCCAGCCCTTGTCAAAAGTCCCTCCCCAGCAATCCTATACTCACTTCAGGTACTGGAAGGCTGCTCTAAGGTCTGCCTGGAGCCTTCTCTTCTCCACGTTGAACAGCCCCAACTCTCTCAGCTGCTCCCCACAGGGGAGGTTCTGCAGCCTCTGGTCATCTTCACAACCTCCTCTGGACCTCTCCAGCAGCTCCAGGTCCTTGTTGTGCTGGGGGCCCCAGAGCTGGAGGCAGTGCTGCAGGTGGGCTCTGAGCAGAGCAGAGGGCAGAATCCCCTCCCTGTGCTGCTGCTCTCCCTGCTCTGGCTGCAGCTCAGCACTCAGCTGCCTGCTGGGCTGCCAGGGCCCAGTGCTGGCTCCTGGGGAGTTTGTCACCACCTGACACCCCCAAGGCCTTCTCCTGCAGGCTGCTCTGGAGCCACTCCTCACCCTTGGGATTGTCCTGACCCAGCTGCAGGAACCTTGGCCTTGGCCTTGTTGATCTTCCTGCGGGGGCACAGCTCTGCAGCCAGTCCGAGTCCCTCTGGATGGGTCCCTTCCCTCCACTGGCTCTCAGGTTTATTGCCTGAAGCAGCAGCTCTGGTTTTCTCTCCAGCACTGTGTTGGCTTTACCTGGCAGAGCTTTTTGCTGAGGTCCAGCAGCAAGGCTGAGCAAACCAGCACCTTGCTTCAAGGAGAGGTGCACAGATCATGGCAATGCCTTCGACTAATTTAATCTCCCAGCCTCGAGTTCTTTCCCCCCTGGCTCTCTATTGGGCAGAGCATTTCTGACAGGGAGGGAGCTGACTTGTTTCCATGACAACTGAGATCATGTCACTGATACTGGGGCTAAAAAACAACACCCCAAGCCTGAGTGCTCACAGCTTCCTCTGTGAGATAGAGCTGTGAGCAGCCACCTCCAACCACATGCCTGCAGGGGTGAAGGGGGCTGAAGGAAGCTGAGGCACATCCTTTCTCCCTCTGCCTTGCTTTGAAGTGGCAACAGACTTGGTCACAAATGATTTTCAGATCTACTGATCTCACAGATACAGCAAGGAGGTGTCTTGCCCCCAGCACAAGGACATGGAGCTGCTGGAGCATGTCCAGAGGAGGCCACCAAGATGATGAGAGGGCTTAGTTTCATAGTTTCAGTTAGGGTTGGAAGGGACCACAAGGATCATCTAGTTCCAACCCCCCTGCCATGGGCAGGGACACTCTCCACCCTAGATCAGGCTGGCCAGAGCCTCATCCAGCCGGGCTTAAACACCTCAAGGGACGGGCTGCAGAACCTCCCCTCTGGGGACAGGCTGGGAGCATTGGGGCTGCTCAGCCTGGAGAAGAGAAGACTCCAGGGAGACCTTAGGAAACCTTCCAGTACCTGAAGGAGGAAGCAGAAGAGCTGGGGAGGGATTTTCACAAGGACTGGGAGTGTCAGGACAGGGGGACAATGGCTTTGAGCTGGAAGAGGGAGATTAAGACTGGAGATGAGGAAGAAATTGTTGACAGTGAGGGTGGGGAGACACTGGCACAGGTTGCCCAGGGAGGCTGTGGCTGCCTCCTGCCTGGAGGTGTTCAAGGCCAGGCTGGATGAGGCCTTGAGCAGCCTGGGCTGGAGGGAGGTGTCCCTGCCCATGGCAGGGGATTTGGAACTTTGAGGTGCCTTCCAACCAGCTCTAAGGTCTCCCTGGGGCCTTCCCTTCCCCAGACTGAGCAGCCCCAACTCTCCCAGGCTGTCTCTGTAGCAGAGTTGTGTAGAAGTGAACAGTTTGGGCTAAAATGTTCATTGCTGTCTTGATTTCATTCCTGCACTCCTCATCCCCTTGATCCTTTTAGAAGCCCTCAGTGTTGAGAGGATGGTGTGGAGCTGGCCTTGCCATGGTGCTGCCCAGGCAGATCTGAGTCCTTCAGTTTGGTATTTCAGTGTTGGTAGCCAGGCTGGAAAGACTCCAGCCCCTGATGGTGCTTTAGTAACCTTAATGCTGTCCCTGTGAAAGCAGCAGGAAAACAAAGGCAGATTCCAAGGGAACTGGAGGGGCAGTTTGCTGTGCTCTAATTAAGGCTTTTAATTGTTTCCCAGCTCTGCATCATCCACACACATTTCTGACATCCTGGCACAGCTTTGCTCTGCCTGGGAGGAGAGAGAGGCAGAGGGGGGAAAAAAACAATTGGTGAGGGAGAGGTGTGCTGAGAGGACATGGAAGCAGTGCAGCTGGAGACAGCTCTGGTCAGCAGCACCTGGGGGGAGTGGGGGGATGAAGGGCACCAGAATCAGCAGCAGAACAAGAGGACACAGTCTCAAGCTGTGCCAGGGGAGGTTTAGGCTGGATGTTAGGAAGAAATTCTTCACAGAGAGAGTGATTTGGCCATTGGGATGTGCTGCCCAGGGAGGTGGTGGAGTCACCATCCCTGGAGGTGTTTAGGAAGAGCCTGGATGAGGCACTTGGTGCCATGGTTGAGTTGGTTAGATGGTGTTGGGTGATAGGTTGGACTCGATGTTCTCAAGGGTCTTTTCCAACCTGGTTGATTCTATTCCCATTCTATTCCACAGCATGGGGCTGTGGTTTCATTTGGGGAGCATCTTGTTCAGGGGGACCCTGGTGGGACTTGATGGTCTTGAAACCTCAGAGGAGGTTGTGGTGAGGTCAGTGTTGACAGATTCATCACCTGTGTTGGGCTGGAAGGGACCTTAAAGCTCAGCCAGCTCCAAGCCCCTGCCATGGGCAGGGACACCTCCCACCAGCCCAGGATGCTCAGGGCCTCATCCAGCCTGGCCTTGAACATCTCCATCCACAGCCTCCCTGGGCAACCTGTTCCAGTTGTGCAGTGTTAGTTGCTGCCTTAATGTTGCTTCAGGTGTGATCCAGATGGATGTGAGGAGCCGCCTGTGGCTACACAGCTTTGATTTTAGGAAGAACCTAAAGAACAACCCAAAGAAGGCAGAGAAAAAGGCCATGGAAGGGTCAAGGAGGGAGTGCAGCCTGGTGCCAGGGGACAAGTTAGCATTTGTGGGTTAGCTTGCAAGTATGTGGCCTCCTGCCTGGGGGTGTTCAAGGCCAGGCTGGATGAGGCCTTGAGCAGCTGAGTCTAGCTGAGAGCTGTCCCTGCCCATGGCAGGTGGTTGGAGGAGATGAGCTCTGAGGTCACTTCCAACCTGAGCCTTCCCAGGATTCTGTGATCCTCTGAAGTCAGAGGCCCTCCAGGCTTTTGATTCTGGGGCAGAAATAGGAGAAAACAGCTCAGAAGGGGCATTAGAAAGCCAGGAATGCCAGGAAGGGACCCCAGGGATCAGCTGCTCCAACCTCTCTAGGTGCTGGTGGAGTTGAAAGGAGCTGACCCAGCAGCCTGCCAGCTGAGCCTGAAACTGCCCCATGGAGGGGACTGCACTGCCTCCACTGGGAGCTGATTCCAGTGTCCAGCTGTCCTCATGGGCAGCTGCTGCTGCTTGGGGGAGTGCAGAGCTGGTGACCAAGGCCATCCATGAGCCCCTGCAGCACTGTTTGTGCTGGCACTGGGGGGGCTGTTTGCAGCCTGTGGCTTAGCACAGCCCAGCCCTGCAGTCCTGGCAGGCTCAGCTGAGCCCAGCCCGTGGCAGCCAGGAGGAGCTCTCTGCAGAGGTAGCGACTCAGTAATGAGCTTCGGTTTGCACCACGGATAGCCCTCAGTGAGCATCACTCCCTGCTCCCAGTGCCCCCCCTGCTCCCAGTGCCCCCCTGCTCCCAGTGCCCCCCCTGCCGCCCTGCTCCCCGTGCCCCCCTGCTCCCCGTGCCCCCCCTGCTCCCCGTGCCCCCCCTGCCCCCCTGCTCCCCGTGCCCCCCTGCTCCCAGTACCCCCCGTGCCCCCCGTGCCCCCCGTGCCCCCCCGTGCCCCCCCGTGCCCCCCGTGCCGCCCTGCCGGGCCCTGTCGGCTTGCCCCGCGGGGCCGGGCCCCGTCTGGCTCTGCTGTGCAGTGGGGAGGTGCCAGGAGGCTGTTCCCGAGGCAGTGCCACAGCTGGATTAAGTAGCCCAGATCAGGGTGCATCATGCTCAGGCTTAACCAAGTTATTTAGCACCCCACTCAGCTGCTTAAACGGGTGATTTGTAGGCTGCTGGTGCAGTTTGCATGCAAGGCATAAAAATAGTGTCAGCTCCCGAGTCCTCTCCCCAGCCTGTATCTGGCATAATGTCCTGTATCAGCCCCACACTGTTGCACACAGCAGGGAGAAGAGAATCGTAGGATCTCAGAAGGGTTTGGGTTGGAAGGGACCTGCTAAGGTCATCCAGCCCAACCCCTGCAGTCAGCAGGGACACCACTAGCTCAGGTTGCTCAGAGCCCTCTTGAGCCTCACCTTGAATATCTCCAGGGCTGGGGCCTCAAGCACCTCCCTGGGCAGCCTGTTGCAGTGTTCCAGCACCCTCCTGGTGCAGAACCTGTCTGTGGTTTGAAGCCATTGCCCCTGGTCCTGTCCCTGCAGGCCCTTGCAAACAGTCTCTCTGCACCCTTCTTGTTGCCCACTTCAGGTACTGGAAGGCTGCTGTAAGGTCTTACCAGAGTCCTCTCTTCTCCAGGCTGAACAGCCCCAGCTCCCTCAGCCTGTCCTGTAGCAGAGCTGCTCCAGCCCCATGATCATTTTTGTGGCCCTCCTCTGGACCCTCTCTGTCAGCTCCATGTCCTTCCTCTATTGAGGGCTCCAGAGCTGCACACAGTTGCTCCAGGTGAGGCCTCAGCAGAGCAGAGTGGCAGAATCACCTCTCTGGATCCCTGGCAGTGCTGCTTTGGATGCAGCCCAGGCTGTGGTTTGCCTTCTGTGCTGCAGTCTCACCCTGCCTGCTCCTGGCCAGCTTCTCCCCCCTCAGCACCCCCCAGTCCTTTACCCCAGGGCTGCTTTCTCTCCCCTCCTCCCCCAGCCTGCATTGATAGTGAGGATTGTTCAGCCCAGGTGCAGGACCTGCACTTGCTCTTGTTGAGCCTCATGAGGTTCACCTTGGGTCACCTCTCCAGCCTGTCCAGGTGCCTCTGGATGCCCTCCTGTCCCTCTGGTGTATGGACAGCACCACTCAGCCTGGTGCCATCTGCACACTGCTGCTGGTGCCTGGGTCCCTCTGCGTGTAGCCTTGATAAAAGTGTTACACAGCACAGGTCCCAGGACAGCCCCCTGAGGGACACCACTGCCACTGCTCTCCAAGAGCTGGCTCCTGGTGCTGCTCAGCTGTATCCAGAGGCAGGAGGTTAAGATGTTCTCCAGCCTTGGCTTGCAACAGGGAAAATGTTTTCTTCTGCCTCCCATCAGGCTTCCATTGAGCAAGCAGGAAAGGTGGCAGGAACCAGCTCTGGGTTTGATGTGGGACACCTGTCAGGGTGGAGAGAGAATGTTTACAAGGTGTGGTGGTTTCAGGCTGTGCCTTTAACTTCTAACTGAGTTGGTCTGGCAGAGTTAATGCTGGGGGGAAGCTTCAACCCACCACACAAGGGCCTGCAGGGACAGGACCAGGGGCAGTGGCTTCAAACCACAGACAGGTTCTGCACCAGGAGGGTGCTGGAACACTGGAACAGGTTGCCCAGGGAGGTGGTTGAGGCCCCAGCCCTGGAGATATTCCAGGTAAGGCTCAACAAGGCCCTGGGCAACCTGATCCAGTGGAGGATGTCCCTGCTGACTGCAGGGGGTTGGGCTGGATGAGCTTTGGAGGTCCCTTCCCCTGACAGTGAGCCTTTCTCCTGCTTGCCTTTGTGGTGCCCTCTGGAAGCACCACGGCAGTGTCTGCAGGAGCTGTGGGCATTGCTTGCCTGCTGCACAGCCTCTGCTGGTCCCAGTGCTGGGGGGGAAGTGAGCAGCAGTGGGATGGATGCACTGTGGGACTGATCCAGTGAGGCTTTGCTCCTGCTCTTGGAGACCTTTGTAGCATGAGCTGAGGTTTGGTGTTGCACTGGATTCAGTGGATCATAGACTGGGTTGGGTTGGAAGGGACCTCAAACATCATCCAGTTCCAACCCCCTGCCATGGGCAGGGACACCTCCACCAGCCCAGGCTGCTCAAGGCCTCATCCAGCCTGGCCTTGAACACCTCCAGGGAGAGGACATCCACAGCCTCCCTGAGCAACCTGTGCCAGTGTCTCCCCACCCTCACTCTCAACAATTTCTTCCTCATCTCTACTCTCAGTCTCCCCTCTCCCAGCTCATTGTTCCTCATCCTGGCACTCCCAGCCCTTATCCAAAGTCCCTCCCCAGCTCTCCTGGAGCCCCTTCAGGTACTGGAAGTTGTGTTTCTCTGTCAGCTCCCCAGCCCTCTGTGGGTGTTGAGTTTTCCTTTCCTCTTCCTTCCCAGCTGATGGGAATGGAAAGAAGGGAGCAAGGTGAGGAGGAGGTGCTGCAGGGTGTGAGGCTGCTGCTTCCCTCGTCCCAGGAAGTCCTCTCTGCCAGCTCCAGGCTATTTTTAGCTGCCTCCACCTGAGGGTGCCTGGCTGTCCTGGTTTGTTTTAAGAACCTGGCCTGCAGCCACTGATAGATCACAGCCAGGGCCGTAATTATCTCTTCCTGCCTTAACTAAAGGAGCTGCTCAGGTCTTACTGCTCCAGTGAACTCCAAACCCCTCTCCATCTGCTTGCAGCAAACCAGCCCCAGCAGATGCTTGTCTTGGTGGGGGTCCCCCTCTCTGAACACTTCCTGGGAGGCCAAAGGGATGAAGCCACTTTGTTTGCAAAGCTCCCAGCCCTCTTGGCTCCCTCCTTACTTTTCCTGCACACACAATCTCTTTCCCAGGAGTTTTAAAGAAGCCCAGGGGCAGAAAGTGAGGGCAGGGGCTCTGCCATGCCTGCTGCAGGGGTGCTCCCCAGGGAGCAGCCTTCTGCTGCCTTGCTGCAAGGACTGAGGAGCAGGATGCAGCTCTGCTGCTGACGTGAGGGAGGGCCAAGGGGATACAAACTGCAACCCAGGAGGTTCCACCTAAAGATGAGGAGAAACTCCTCATCCCTGGAGGTGTCAGCACTTCCTCTGCTCTGCCCTGGTGAGGCTGCAGCTGGAATACAGAACCCAGTTCTGGGCTCCCCAGTTCAAGAGGGACAGGGAAGTGCTGGAGAGAGTCCCGGGCAGGCTGGGAGGATGCTGAGGGCCTGGAGCAGCTCTGGGAGCAGCAAAGGCTGAGAGCCCTGGGGCTGAGAGCCTGCAGCAGAGCAGCCCCAGAGGGCAGCTGAGCAATGCTCAGCAAGAGCTCAAGGAGCTGTGGGGGGCAAGAGGCTGGGGCCAGACTCTGCTGAGTGGTGCCCAGGGACAGGACAAAGGGCAATGGGCACAAACTGGCATCCAGGAGGTTTCACCTGAGCAGGAAGAGAAAGTTGTTTGTTGTGAGGGTGCTGGAGGCCTGGAGCAGGCTGCCCAGAGAGGTTGTGGAGTGTCCTGGTGTGGAGAGCTTCCAGCCCTCCCTGGGCATTGTGCTGCTGGGCAAGCTGCTGGGGGTGCCCTGCTGGAGCAGGGGCTTGGACTGGCTGAGCTCCAGAGCTCCATTCCAGCCATGCTGGGATTCTGTGATTCTGTGAAGTGTGAATTTTTCCTCTGTTCAGGAGCTGGCCCAGAGGAAAACTGAACCAGGGAGAAGGTGTGGGAGTGCCAGGAGCTCATCTGTAGTCCTTCTGGCCTTCAGCCCCCTCCTGCCTTGCCTGTATTTATTTCCCCCTGAACACAGGACTCTGCCCAGTGCTGGAGCAGCCCCAGGGGTGGGGAGGGTATTTCTTCCCAGAACATCAGCCTTGTCCTGTGGCCAGGGAGGATGGCTGGGCCTGAGTGATAAGCTCTGCTCTTCCTCTCCAGCTTGTCTGAGGAGATGGTTGTGGTGCCCAACAGTGAGGTCAGCACTTGAGAAGCCTGTCTGGAAGCCTTGAGCTTGTCCACTTGGAGGCCTTTCTTCCTGTCTAATTTGGGCAGTGCTGCATACTTGGAGCTCTGCCTGGGGACTGGAGAGCTTGTGAAAATTCCTGCTAAGGAGCCTGTGGCCCTGCAGCACTCACTTGGTGCACTTGGAGACACTAATTAATCAACTGTGAGGCCTCCCTAGCAGACTCTTCCCTGTGGCTCCAGAGGAAAACCCTTCCTGTGGGTCACTTCAGCCACTTCAGGTTGTTTGTCATGCCTCTGTACCTCCCAGAATGTACCAGAATGGACCTGTTGGAATGGATTCAGAGGAGGCCCTGAAGATGATCAGAGGGCTGCAGAACCTCCCCTGTGGGGACAGGCTGAGGGAGTTGGGTTTGTTCAGCCTGGAGAAGAGAAGGCTCCAGGGAGACCTTAGAGCAGCCTTCCAGTACCTGAAGGGGCTCCAGGAGGGCTGGGGAGGGACTTGTTACCAAGACATGGAGTGCCAGGACCAGGGGTGATGGCTTCAGACTGGCAGAAGTTGCACTGAGCTTGGACATTAAGAAGAAATTCTTCCCCATGAGGGTAGGGAGGCACTGGAACAGGCTGCTCAGAGATGTTGTGGAGGCTCCAAGCCTGGAGGTGTTGAAGGCCAGGGTGGATGGGGCCTGGAGCAGCCTGGGCTGGTGGGAGATGTCCCTGCCCATGGCAGGGGGGTTGGGACTGGATGATCTCTAAGGTCCCTTTCCCCCCCAAACCATTTGATGATTCCCTTTCTTCTCCTCTTCCTCTCCTGCAGAAGCAGGCTGGTGGCAGGAGGGGACTGGTCTGACCTCCTTCAGGGTGCTGTGCCTGCTAAAGGTCTTTGTCTTCAACTTGCAGGAGTCAGAGTCTGAGAACAAGCTGGATGGAGAGACAGCATCAGACAGTGAAAGCAAATCTGAGTTTGGAGGCTCAGCCCCAGTGCCAACCTCAGATGACACTCCAGAGGTCCTCAACAGAGCTCTCTCCAACCTGTCCTCAAGGTAGCACCCACTGGGCATCGTTTCCCTCTGCTGCCAGGCCCCTGCATCCCCCCTGTGCTTCTCCTGGCCCAGCACTGGGTGCTGGGAGCCGAGTGAGCAGCTCTTGGAAGCTGTCCCTCGCTGGGGTGCATGCAGGAAGGTGGCCCTGAGGCCACAGGCAGCAGCAGCTGAGGGTGGAGGTGGTGAGGAGAGCAGTGCAGTGCTCAGGGCTGCTGTGTGTGGCAGAGGAGCACTGCAGGAGGGCTGCCTCACAGCCTGGGCTTGGCAGCTGAAGAGAGGCCTTGGGTAGGGCTGCAGCCACTTGGGTTTAGCTCTGGCAGCAGCCCCTCTGGCTGCAGCCCTCAGCTGGGGTTTTGAAGCCCTGCTTTGACTTCTGCAGAAGTGCACGAGGAAAGCATGGTGCTGGGGCCGGGGTTTAGGATGTTCTCTCCAGCCCAGGGGAGGAAGGAGCAGTGCTGGCTGCTGTGAGGGTGGGGGAGGCTCAGGGCAGGCTCTGTACAACACAGCAGGGCCCTTGTCTCCTCTGGCAAAGAGGCAGAGGAGGGGTAGTGCTCCCCATTTTGTGTGGGGTTGCCACGCAGCTTGTCCACGAGGTGGGCAACCTGTGGCAGAGCAGGAACAGACACTCTGCTGTCCCATTTCAGTGCCTTGGAGATGCTCTGCCCTGGCAGTAGGGAGGTTCACAGCACAGGAGGGGCTGAGCTGAGCCAGAGCTTGGCAGCTCTTGCAAGCAGACCTTCATCAGGGGAGCAAGGTCTCTCTGCAGCTCTGGAAGGAACCTTGGGGCTTGCAGAGCTCAGCTTCCTTCCTGTGATGCTGAGGCAGCAGAAGTGCTGTCCTGCTGCCTTGCTTTGTTTGGACTTCCTCTGCATTGTTTTCCTCCTAGATGGAAGAACTGGTGGGTGAGAGGCATCCTCACACTGGCCATGATCACCTTCTTCTTCATCATCATCTACTTGGGACCCATGGTCTTAATGACAATAGTAAGTGAGGTGCCCCAATGTTCAGAGGGGGAGAAGGGAAGGAAGGTTCCTGGGAGTGTTGCTGGAGTGGGCAGCGCAGAGCCTCATGGTTCAGAGGTTCTTCCTCAGCTTGCTGGATCTCTGTCTCCATGGAGGAACCCTGGAAGGACTCTGTGACCACCAGCCCTGATGGTCAGCCTCTGGCTGTAGTTGGAACTAAGACAAGAGGTTGTTGGAAACCTCCTGCAGGGAGAAGGGAAGGAAAACCAACATGGTGAGCTTCCCATGTTGGCTCAGGAGCCTCCTGCCAGGCTGAGGGTGATCTTTTGCTCTGCATGTGCATGTTGTGTGTCTCCTTGGGGAGAGAGAGGATGCACCAGGCTGTGTTAGAGCTGCTGGGTGTCTGTCTGTGCAGGTCATGTGTGTCCAGATCAAATGCTTCCACGAGATCATCACCATTGGCTATAATGTGTACCACTCCTACGACCTGCCCTGGTTCAGGACACTCAGCTGGTGAGTAAGGAGCTGCTGCCTCTGCCCAGGCCTGTGTGCCCCAGGCATGCTGCTTCTCACTGCACACAGGGACCAAGGGGATCATCTGGCTGCCTCCAGACCACACAGCCTGGGATTGCTCTGTGCTGTTCAGCCTGGAGAAGAGAAGGCTCCAGGGAGACCTCGGAGCAGCCTTCCAGTAGCTGAAGGGGCTACAGGAATGCTGAGGAGGACTTGTGACAAAGGCTGGGAGTGCCAGGATGAGGAACAAAGGCTTTGAGCTGGGAGAGGGGAGATGGAGACTGGAGATGAGGAAGAAATTCTTGAGAGTGGTGGCAGGGGAGACACTGGCACTGCCCAGGGAGGCTGTGGCTGCCTCCTGCCTGGAGGTGTTCAAGGCCAGGCTGGATGAGGCCTTGAGCAGCCTGGGCTGGTGGGAGGTGTCCCTGCCTATGGCAGGGGCTGGCACTGGATGACCTCCAACTGAAGCCATTCTATCATTCTGTGACTATGTGTAGATGAAAAGCCCTCCAGTTCTTGAGAGGTCTATATCTTAGAGTCACAGAATTGTTCTGGTTAGAATAGTCCTCCAAGATCACCACCATGGCCACAAACCATGGCCACAGGGTTCTGGAACACCTCCAGGGATGGGGACTCCACCACCTCCCTGGGCAGCCTGTGCTGAAATGTTTCCTCATCTCCAACCTAACCCTCCCCTGGCACAATTTCAGGCCATTTCCTCTCCTTCTATCACCAGAGACTAGGGAGAAGAGTCCAACCCCCACCTGGCTCCAACCTCCTTTCAGGCAGCTGTAGAGAGCCACAAGGTCTCCCCTCAGCCTCCTTTTCCAGGCTGACACCCCAGCTCCCTCAGCTGCTCCTCACCAGCCCTGCCCTTCAGACCCTTCCCCACCTTCCTTGCCCTTCTCTGGCCCTGCTCCAGCCCTCAAAGTCCTCCTGGCAGTGAGGAGCCCAACCCTGAGCCCAGCCCTCGCGGTGTGGCCTCCCCCGTGCCCAGCCCAGGGGCACCATCCCTGCCCTGCTCCTGCTGCCCACACCATTGCTGCTCCAGGCCAGGCTGCTGGTGCCCTTCTTGGTTTACATGGAGGTGACATTTCTCAGCTGGGGGCAGTGAAGTTCTGTCACTTGCAGAGAGCCTCCTGCTGCGTGGCAGAGCAGCGTTGGCTCCTCAGGGCTCAGTCCCTTGCTGTGTTTCTCCAGAAGCCTTTTCAGGGTTCCTGCTAATGAGCATCTGCCTTCTCCACAGGTACTTCCTGCTCTGTGCCAACTACTTCTTCTATGGAGAGACTGTGACAGATTATTTCTTCACCCTGGTGCAGAGAGAGGAGCCCCTGAGGATCCTCAGCAAATATCATCGCTTCATTTCCTTCGCCCTCTACTTGACAGGTAGAGACCACCCTGGCTGCTCTTGGCTGGGCTGGGGGAAGGGATCTCCATCAGCTGCTCTTCTCCTGAGTCTTGTGTCCAAAGCATTATCCCAGAAGATTCCCCCTGTAACCTGGCTGCATGGTTTGGGCAGTGCTGGTAAATCTCTTAAGTGAGGCCCTCCATAATCTGTATGGGGCAGCCAGGGCTGGTGGTTCACCTCCAATCCTGCCTCCAGCTCTGCTGTCCCCAGCAGGAGAGGGACACAGAGCTGCTGGAGGGAGGCCCCAAAGATGCTCCAAGGGCTGGAGCAGCTCTGCTGGGAGCACAGGCTGAGGGAGCTGGGGCTGTGCAGCCTGCAGAGGAGAAGGCTCCAGGGGGACCTCAGAGCTGCCTGCCAGGAGCTGAAGGGATCCTGCAGGAAGGCTGCAGAGAGACTTTTGCTGAGGGTGTCTAGAGCCAGGCCAAGGGGCAATGGTTGGAAGCTGAGGCAGAGCAGGGTTAGAGTGGAGCTGAAGAAATTGTTCTTCAGTGTGAGGGTGGTGAGAGCCTGGCCCAGGCTGCCCAGGGAGGCTGTGGCTGCTTCCTCCTTGGGGGTGTTCAAGGCCAGGCTGGATGAGGCCTTGAGCAGCTGAGTCTGGCTGAGAGCTGTTCCCTGCCCATGGCAGGGGGGTTGGAGTGGATGATCTCTGAGGTCCCTTCCAGCCTGAGCCATGCTGGGATTCCCTCTCCAAGTGTTCCCTGGAGGCAGTGGTGTTCTGTGGCTCCACAGGCAGTGTTTTCTCAATCTGCTTTGCTGCTATACTCAGGTGAAGTCCTGGGGAGCTCTGCAGCATTTCCCACTGCTGCAGATCCATTTCCACCACTTCCTTCTCCTCTGTCTCTCTCCAGGTTTCTGCATGTTTGTCCTGAGCCTGGTGAAGAAGCACTATCGCCTCCAGTTCTACATGGTAGGTGCAATGCAAGGCCTGGCTGCTCCCAGCTGGGGGCAGAAGGAATCATGAAGGCTGCTTGGAAATGCTGTGTAGAGGACCAAGTGTCAGGGGCAGCTTCTCTGCTGGCTTTGTGCTCGTGCTGCCTGGCAGCAAAGTTCCTGGGGGCAGAGTGGGTTCTTAGTAAGCTGGCTCTGCCTGAACCTCCCTGCATGCAGGGATCAGCTTCTCTCTGCATTGTGGAAGCTCTTCAGAAACCTTCTGCAAGCTGAAAGGAGAGCATAAAGCTCCTCAACCCTTGTTCTGAGGGTAGATCACCACCAGGGTTAATTGGCTCTGTCCCCTGTTCCCAGGTGTCAGTAAGACACTGCTTGGGTTTGAGCTTTCCAGCACGCAGCACACAGAGCCTGGGTAGCTCTCAGTCTTCTCTCCTCTGCCAGAGTCAGAAGGCTGAGGGGGATGGATGAAAATCTTTACAGTGAGGGTGGGGAGACAATGGAACAGGCTGCCCAGGGAGGTTGTTGGTGCCTCCACACTCCTGCAGGTGTTCAAGACCAGGCTAGATGAGGTCTTGAGCAAGCTGGGCTGGTGGGAGGTGTCCCTGCCCACGGCAGGGGGTTGGAACTGGCTGAGCTTTGAGGTCCCTTCCAACCCAACCCAGTCAGTGACTATTGCAGATGTGTGGGATAGGGGTGGGCTGAAAACAGTTGGAGCCACACTGACAATGGAACCCAGGAGCTTCTACCTTGACATGAGGAGAAACTTGTGCTGGAGGCCTGGAGCAGGCTGCCCAGAGAGGTGGTGGAGTCTCCTGTGGAGAGCTTCCAGCCCCTCCTGGATGAGTTCCTGTGTGAGCTGCCCCAGGTGACCCTGCTTTGGCTGGGGGGTTGGACTCAAAGCTCTCCAGAGGTCTCTTCCAACCACTTCCATTCAATGATTTGTCTAAGTCTCCCCAGTGGAGGTCACCTCTGGGCTTGAGCAGAACAAGCCCCAAAATGACTGCTGCTGACTGTTCCCTGCCCTTCCTGTCTCCCTCTTGGTAATCAGGGAGTGCCCTTCTGCAGGAGCCTTCCAGGGGCAGGGTGGGCTGCCTGCTGCCCGTGGGCAGGGTGGGCTGCCTGCTGCCCGTGGGCAGGGTGGGCTTCATGCTGCCTTCCCTTGCAGTTCGGCTGGACCCACGTGACGCTGCTGATCGTGGTCACCCAGTCACACCTCATCATTCACAACCTCTTTGAAGGGATGATCTGGTGAGTTGCTGTGGTGGGTTAAAGAAGAGCAGCCCCAGAGGGGAGCTGAGCAATGCTCAGCAAGAGCTAAAGGAGCTGTGGGGGGCAAGAGGCTGGGGACAGGCTCTGCCCAGTGGTGCCCAGGGACAGCGCAAGGGGCACAAGGTGGCACCCAGGAGGTTCCACCTGAAGAGGAGGAGAAAGTTGTTTGTTGTGAGGGTGCTGGAGGCCTGGAGCAGGCTGCCCAGAGAGGTTGTGGAGTCTCCTGGTGTGGAGAGCTTCCAACCCCCCTGGGCATGTGCTGCTGGGCAAGCTGCTGTGGGTGCCCTGCTGGAGCAGGAGGCTTGGACTGGATGAGCTCCAGAGGTCCCTTCCCACCCACACCATGCTGGGAATCTCCTGTTGTCTGATCCTGGCACTCTGCAGAGGTTTGGTTCTTCTCCCATCTAGGTTCATTGTCCCCATCTCCTGTGTCATCTGCAATGACATCATGGCCTACATGTTTGGGTTCTTCTTCGGCCGCACGCCGCTCATCAAGGTTTGTGGACCAAGCACCACCCAGTTTGGCTCCTTTGGGTCTCAGTCCTGTGTTCCCTCATCTCCACTTCTGTGGGTTGTGGTGGGGCTGAGGCAAACCTCCACACTCAGCTTGGTGCCTCCCAGTCTTGGAGGCTGTGAAGCCCAACAAACCCTTTCAGGCAGATGTCAGCGGCAGGGGGTTGGCCTCCATGATCCCCAGAGGTCCCTTCCCAGCCCTAACACCCTCTGCTCCTGTGTCAGCTTCTGACCCTGCTCTCCTTTGTTGGTCATTGGCCCCAGTCTGGGTTTGCCTCAGCAGCTCCCAGGTGGGGAAGGGCCATGTGGGTGTGTGGAGAGGCCTGGTTAGTGATGACCTTCTCTCTCCTCTGGCAGCTCTCCCCAAAGAAGACCTGGGAGGGTTTCATTGGAGGATTCTTTGCCACTGTTTTGTTTGGATTGCTGGTGAGTGACAGCAGAGTGCTGCTGCTTTCCTTGGCCTTTGCCCTTCCTAGGGTAACAGCTTTGGGTCTAAAAAGTGCAGTCAAGCTTTCAGCTCTCCCAGCTCTTGTCAGAGACTTCACACTTTCCATGGCTGTGTTCTGTGTACAGCTGTGCAGGTGGAGCAGAGTTCTGGAGGAGGTTTTGTGTCCCTCTCAGCCACTGTTCATTACAACACTCACCCTTGAAATGCTCTTCCTGCTGCTGGGTGAATGCTGTGCACCACTGCAAGGGCTGTGTGCAGAAATGGCCTCAAGCTGCACCAGGAGAGGTTTAGGTTGGACATCAGCAGGAACTTCTTCACTGGAAGGGTTCTTGAAGACTGGTCCAGGCTGCCCAGGGAGGTGGTTGAATCCCCATCCCTGGAGGGGTTTCAAAGCCACAGAGATGTGGTGCTGAGGGGCAGGGTTTAGCCCCAGCCTTGGTGGAGTTAGAGAAAGGTTGGACTCAATGACCTTAAAGGTCTTTTCCCCCCAAATGATTCTGTGATTCCAGTTCCCTCTTGGAACACTCTCATGTTTCTGGGGTGATCTCTGTGGCTGGTTGTTTCCATCCTCCCAGCCCAGTGGTGCAGCCAGTCCCAGCCTGTCCCTGTGGGGCTCTGCTGCCTGCCTGCAGAGCAGAGCCACTGGGTGAAGCAAAAATGCTTCCTCTGCCTTTAGCCCATTACTGCTTCTCAGGAGGGTAATCTTCTTAATGAGGCTTGGGAGGGTGGCTCCTCTCTCCTTGAGTGGCCTTTTCCCTTCAGGCTGGCTCTGCTGCACTGCTCAGGATAGGTTAACTCTGCTTCCCCCTGCTGCCTCTCCTCTGCTCTCTCCTTGCAGCTGTCCTATGTGATGTCTGGGTACCGCTGCTTCACCTGCCCGGTGGAGTTCAACAACGACACCAACAGCTTCACCGTGGACTGTGAGCCCTCTGAGCTCTTCCAGCTGCAGGAGTACAACATCCCCCTGGTGCTGCAGTCCGTGGTGGGCTGGGTAGGACTCTTCCCTCTCTATTGGACCTTATTTTGTTGGGAAAGGAATGCTAAGGACAGAGGTCAGGGCTTTCTTTTGATGGCTTTTGAAGGGACATGCTGAGGGGTGATGGTGCAGCCATAGAAAGGAGGAATCTGGTGGTGCTCCATGGTGGTTGAAGGCCCAAAGGAGTTGTCCCCAAGGCTGGTGGGATATTAACTGACTTGAAGGTCAGTGGCAGCCTGGGCTCCATCCAAAGCAGCATGGCCAGCAGGTGGAGAGAGGGGATCCTGCCCCTCTGCTCTGCTCTGGGGAGACTTCACCTGCAGGGCTGTGTCCAGCTATGGGACCCCCAACACCAGAGAGACCCTGAGCTGATGGAGAGGGTCCAGAGGAGGTCACAAAGATGATCAGAGGGCTGAAGAACCTCTGCTGTGGGGACAGCCTGGGGGAACTGGGACGAAGAGAAGGCTCCAGGGAGACCTTGGAGCTGCATTTCAGTATCTGCAGGGGAGCCACAGGCAGGCTGGGGAGGGACTGCTCAGAAGGGCCTGTGGGGGTAGGCCGAGAGGCAGCGGTTTGAAACCGGAGCAGGGCAGAGTTAGGTTGGGCACCAGGAGGAAGTTCTGCACCATGAGGGTAGTGAGACACTGGGACAGGCTGCCCAGGGAGGTGGTTGAGGCCCCATCCTTGGAGACATTCCAAGGTAGACTTGCTGTGTCCCTGGGCAGCCTGCTCCAGTTGGAGCTGTCCCTGCTGAGTGCAGGGGGTTGGACGAGATGCCCTCGGAGGGTCCCTTCCAACCTGCTGCATTCTGTGAATGCATGAATCTGTAAAAACCTCCTGAGCTGAAGCCTGGAGAGCAGAGAAAGAGGGGCAGGCAGTGGACATTGCTGTTCTCCTTGAAACTCCTTCCCTGCCCTGTGTTCCCCCCTGCAGAAGACCGTCCGGATGTATCCCTTCCAGATCCACAGCATCGCCCTCTCCACTTTTGCCTCCCTCATTGGGCCCTTTGGAGGCTTCTTTGCCAGTGGCTTTAAAAGGGCCTTCAAAATCAAGGTGAGGATGGGGAAGGTCATTTCACTCTTTGGAAATGTGGCAGTTCTAGGCTGATGCCTGGAAAATGTTATTTTGGGGGGGGTGGGTAATCTCCACCCACCACAAGAAAGCAGAGGGCGAGTGGTTGGTGGCACCCTCAGCACTCCCTGTGCTCCAAGGAGTGGCAGGAAGGGAGGGGAGCTGTGTTTGCTCACAGATCAAGTGCTGGAGCAGGTCCTGGTGGCTTTGATTGAATGGGAGGAGAGACCTTTGAAGTGTCAGCTGTGACTTCCTAAACCCTGCTTTGGGGCAGAGCTTGAGGCAGAGGAGGAAAGGCCCAGTCAGGAAGTTTTGCAATCTGGGGCTTCCCTTGGGGTCTTGCAGGCTGGCCTGATGCATCAACTGCAGTTGAGATGCCTTGGAAGGCAAGGCAGGGCTGCAGGAGATAAACATTAGCCTGCCCTAACCCTTGAGTGGCAGATCTGAGCTAAGCCTTGATGGCCCTCAGGCCTGCCTGGGGGAGAAACCAGGTGGAGAGTCAGAGTCTTCTTAGCCTTGACTTTTGCCTCCTGGGAAGGATTAGAGCAGGGCTGTGAGGTGCAGAAGCAGGCAGAGGGGTTGGAAAGTGCTCACTGCAGCCCCTGCTGCTGTGCACAGGACTTTGCCAACACCATCCCAGGGCATGGAGGCATCATGGATCGCTTCGACTGCCAGTACCTGATGGCCACCTTCGTCAACGTCTACATCGCGAGCTTCATCAGGTACTGCGGCGGCACCTGGGGGGCTCTGCAGGGCTCCAGGGGGGCACAGGCCGGGACAAGGGGCAGCTGTGTCAGCCCCTCAGAGGGCATCTGGAAATACAAAACAGGGGAGATGGAGCCTGGAAGAAGCAGAGAATTGGTTGGGTTGCAAAAGCTGTCTGAGATCAGCTAAGCTCACGCAGCCCAACAGCAGCCCAGCCCCACCGTGGCCCCCAAGCCCTGGCCCCAGGGCCATGGCCACAGGGCTCTGGAACATCTCCAGGGATGGGGACTCCACCACCTCCCTGGGCAGCCTCTGCCAATCCCTGACTACTCTTGCAGCAAAGCAATGGTTCCTCTTCTCCAGCCTAACCCTCCCCTGGCACAATTTCAGGCCTTTTCCTCTCCTTCTCTCACCTGAAATGAGGGAGCAGAGCCCAACCCCCACCTGGCTCCAGCCTCCTTTCAGGCAGTTGTAGAGAGTCACAAGGTCTCCTCACAGCCTTCTCTCATCCATGCTCAACACCCCCAGTTCCCTCAGCTGCTCTTCCCCAGATCCTTCCCCAGCTTTGTTGCCCTGCTCCAGCCCTCAGTGTCCTTCTGGAGTGAGGAGCCCAACCCTGACCCCCAGATTCCAGGTGTGCCCTCACCTGTGCCTGGGAGTAGGTTCTCTGAGCAGGGTCATGCAGAGCTGGAAACACAGCCTCCCTCCTTTCCCAGTCCTCAATTATTCCAGTCCCTCTGAAACCCCCTCATGTCCCCTCTGCATCCCTGTGAATGCTGAGCAAGGCTCTCAGTGTCCAACCCACAGAAAAATCTTTCTTTGTAGCATTGCCCAGGGTCCTGCAGCCAGGCATGGGGAGGGAAGCCTGGAGGTGCCTGGGGGATGGACTGAAGGAGCTGAGGAGCTGCCTTTGTGTGGCTGCTTGGACTTTCCAGGCAGAGCATCTGCTGCTGAAGGAAGATGCACATCCCTCTGGAGACAGAGGGGGCTGGAGGGCTGGTTTGGTTGTTGCTGCCAGTTGAGCATCCTGTGCCTTTGAATCCATTTCCTCAGCTCAAATGGAGTTAAGCTCCCTGGGCAGAGCTGGGGGACTGGCTGCTGCTTGGATGAGGTTGGGTTTCCAGTGATGGAGGTTTAGCAGCCTGACTCATGGATAATCATAGAGCCCTAGAAGGGGTTGGGTTGGAAGGGACCTCAAAGCTCAGCCAGTTCCAACCCCCTGCCAGGGGCAGGGACACCTCCCCCCAGCCCAGCTTGCTCAAGGCCTCATCCAGCCTGGCCTTGAACCCCTCCAGGGAGGGGACATCCACAGCCTCCCTGGGCAACCTGTGCCAGTCTCTCCTCACCCTCACTGGAAAGAATTTCTTCCTCATCTGCAGTCTCAATCTGCCCTCCTTGAGCTTCAACCCATTGTCCCTCATCCTGTCCCTACAATCCCTTGTCAAAAATCCCTTCCCAGGACTCATCCCCTCCAGCAGGCAGCACCCTGCAGTGCTGTTACCTTTTCATCTGTTCCTCATAGTCACTTTTCTGTGCCTCCATTTCTTTTCCCAGCTTCCAGAAGGGGGACAGCCACAGCCTCCCTGGGCAGCCTGTTCCACTCTCTCCCCTCTCTTACTCTGTAGAATGTCTTCCTCATCTGCAGCCTCCATCTCCCCTCTCCCAGCTCTAAGCCATTGTCCCTTGTCCTGGCACTCCCAGCCCTTATCCAAAGTCCCTCCCCAGCCCTCCTGGAGCCCCTCTAGGCATTGGAAGGCTGCTCTGAGCTCCCCCTGGAGCCTCCTCTTCCCCAGGCTGAGCAGCCCCAACTCTCCCAGCCTTTCCCTGTAGCCAAACTTCTCCAGCACCTCTAATTGTGATGATTCTGTCTTCCAGGGGTCCTAACCCAAGCAAACTGATCCAGCAGTTCTTAACCTTGAGGCCAGACCAGCAGCTGCACATCTTCAACACGCTCAAAGCACACCTGGTGGACAAGGGGGTGCTGGGCAGCCTGGAGGAAGCATAGGCAGCTGGCTGATGGATCAGGACTGAAAGCAGGCAAGCCTCCTGGAGGAACTTCCTGGCTTGCCTGATTTAAGACAATAACAAGGCCTCATTTCACTGTAACTTTTCTTCCTCTCTTGGTAAATGTTTGCATTTGTGTTTGGTTTTTCCCCCCCCGATTATTTATAGAGCTTTGGTTCAAATGAGCGAAGCTGGGCTTGGGAGCTGGCAAGGAGGTGAGGTTTGGAAGGGCTGTTGGCTGAAGGAGGAGCTTGCAGGTGTCCTCCTGGTCTGTTCTGAACCTCGGGGGAGCAGGTGGGCAGAGCTGGAGATCCCCTCTCTGTGTCTGGGTGCAGGGGGGTGCGCAGGGCCCCACCTCTGCCCTGCGTGGGGAGCTGCACGGCTGCCCTGGCCCTGGTGCCAGGCTGTGTTGCCCATGGCAGCTCTGGGGACCATCATTTCCTCCCCTGGTAGCTCTGACTGCGATGCTCATTCCCCCAGGCAGCCACACCCGATGCCTGTGTGCAGCCTCCTTGCAGAGGCTCTGTGGGGTGGAGGAGGATCTCGTCCCGGTCCAGGCAGGCACCTGCGTCTCTGGGCCCTCGCTGGCTCTTGCAGTGCCTCTCCCATTCCCTCCCCACCCCCTCCCAGCTGATCTTTTGGCAGATAAGAGCTGGATAATGAGCTAACTAAACCAGAAATAGGCTGGGGACAAGGAGTGAAGGAACTGGTGAGCATGTGGGAGGTTCAAAACCGAATCAAGTGGAGAGGTTTTAAAGAGCGTGGAAGTTTCCTTGGGTAATTCCTGCCAGGCAAGAATAACTGGGTTCATTTTCTTCCCTCCCCCTCCCCCCCAAATAACCATTAAGAAACCATCAAATAACCTTTGAGAAACACTGAACCACACTTGTTCATTTCTCCAGGGCTGGAAACCCCACACTGGGATATATGAATGGATTTGGGGCGGGGGGGGAGGGGGTGGGAGAGGGAACAGTCTCCAACGTTGGTTTCTTTTGCTGAAGGTTGCTGGGTGGGGGCTCCAGCCCCCCCCTCCCCTCCCCCCAGCTGGGTCTTTTGTGGGTTTTTTATTTCCTTTCAGGGATCATGTTTGTCACCTTGTTTGTTACTTGAGTTGTAGATGTCAGTGCTGCTGAGTTTGTCATGGTCTGTGTTGCATTTCACTCTGGGTTCTTGCACCTGCAGGCTCCTGTCCTGCTCTGCTTACTGAATCTTGGTCATGATTAGTTTGTTACTTAGAGAGCTGCAACTTCCCCCTGAGTCCTTTCCTTTGTCCTACTTTTGTATTATTTAAGAAGGAGAGCCCTCAAGATTGTACAAGCTTTTCCTTTTTGGTGATCAGATAGTGAAGAAGCTTCCCAAACACAAAGGTGACTCTGAGTTTGCTTCTTTCCATAGTTTGTGCATGAGAGAGAGAGAGAGAGAGAGGGAGAGAGAGAGAGAAACTTTATCTTGTTTTAACCTGGGGAACAAGTGACAGGGAAAGGCAACACAGAATTACAGAAGTGCTTTGCTGTTTTCAACCACTTGCTGGCACTAACCTTGCACACAGACATGCTGCAAGCTGAGCATTGATGGAGAACAAACCACCTAAAAGCCATGCTCCAGGTTCTGCCCCTGCCACTGCTTCGTTCACCCCCAGCCAGCTGGAGTGCACCTCTGTAAATACCTTGGCAGCCCCCAGCCTCTCTCCTCCACAGCTGCAGGACTCCCTGCAGTGAGCTCTGCATCACCCCCCTCACACACACACAAACCAAACAGGACCCACAGAAGCAGAGGTTGTGGGAGGAAGGCTCCCTTTGCACCTTGTGTTTGCAGCTGGTGAAGTGGCTGGCAGCTGGCAGGAGCGGGGAGGCCACAACAGAGCCAGGTGAGGATTGCAGTTGGTTCATGCCCCTGGTGTGGGTAGAGGCTTTCCTGGGCTAGCTGTGGAGACTGCTGCCCTCCAGTTTGCATTGAGCAGGGATTTATTTTCTGATGACCTAGAAGGTATTGGTCCCTCATTTGAAAGCTGAAGGGGAGAGTTAAGCTGCTTCTGTCTTGCCTGGAGAGTATTCAGTCTGCGCTTCCTGACAGTTCAGGTGGGCAAAGTGAGGGCTCCTGGCAAGGCACAGCCAGACTGGGAACAGGTGTGGAAGTGCCAGGGGTTTGGGTAGTCCCTAAAGAGTAGTTTGCCCTATGGGGTCAGTCAGACCAGCTTGGTGCTCTGCTGGATTCTCTCTGCCCATTGCCAACATCTGCCCAAGTCCCTCGCTGGGTCCCGAGGCAGTCAGCAGGAGCAGCTGCAGCACTGATGAGCTTCAGCCAAGTGTAGTGAGACATTTCTCATCTGGGGGTCTTTAGCCTCCTGCTCCTCTTGGTTTAAGCCTTTTGTGCTTCTCGAACTGTAGTTAGCGTGGCACAGAACCCAGCTCGAAGCTTTGCTGCCAGCTGTGGGAGGTGAAGTGGAAGGTGTAGTGCTGGATGTGGACACTAGAGGGCGGCAGCAGCGTTTCCTGGCTGCCTGGGGCTGGGCGAGAAGCAGCAGCGGCAGGAGCAGTAACAGCGGCAGGAGCAGTAGCAGCAGCAGCGTCTCCTCGCTCCCTGGGGCTGGGAAAGCAACAGCAGTACAGCAGCAGCAGCAGCGTTTTGTGGCTCCCTGGGGCTTGGAGAGCAGCAGCAGCAACAGTAGCAGCAGCAGAGTTTTGTGGCTCCCCGGGGCTTGGAGAGCAGCAGCAGCAACAGTAGCAGCAGCAGCAGCAGCAGAGTTTTGTGGCTGCCTGGTGCTGGGAGGGCAGCAGCAGTGGCAGCAGCACCGCCTGTGGGTGGAGGCTTTCCTGAGCAGCTCGCTGCTGTAGGCTTCCTTCCCTCCCAGCAGTGCAGTCAGAGGGTAGACTTCTAAGCCACTTTTGATCCTGAAGGCTAAAGCTATGTGGAGAGGGTTTAGCATCCTGCAAACTGAACGGGAACAGAGCTTCCAGCTGAGAGAGGGGGAAGGAAGGGAGGGAGGGAGGGGAAGGTGGTGAGGGTTATTTGTGAGCTGGAGAGCTGAAGCTGGTGAGGAAGGCTGCTGAGCACTGTGGCGTTTCCTCCGTTGGGCTGTGGGTGGCAACCCCACTTCTGCTGTTCTGGGCAGCTCTGAGTGACAGTGTCTGCTGTCTGGGAGCCTTTGATGGCTTGGCTCCATCAGCCCAGCCTCTGAGTGGCTTCTCTTTGCGGTAGATATTTCAAGTTAGACTTAGAAAGCTAAGAGGAACTGAAAAGCTGATGTCAGTGGCTTTGGCTGTCCTTAAAGGAGCCCTCTGTGATGCCCAGGGGCACACAGCAGGACACACTGCACCTCCTTTCGTTGCTTGAAGCCTTGCAGGCCCGTGGTGGTGCTGCAGCTCTCGCATGCAGCAAGAACTGAGGTTTGGTGGGGGCTGGCAGAGTCAGGGAGGCTGAGCTGCCCCCAGGGCTGCCAAGGTACGGCCATGAGGGGATGCTTCCAGCTGCAGGGCTGTTTGCAGTGGGCTCCATGACTGGAGAGGTTCCTCCAGCTTTTGCCCAGCAAGAGGGAAATAACTGAGCCTGATCAGAGCAGCAGGGGTGAGCAGCTGTCAGCTGCTGTGTGCCTGGCCTGGGAGGAAGGGAGGAGCAGCGTTTGGCCAGCGCGAAGCCTGCCAGGCTGCTGCTGCCTGGCAGGGGCCAGGCTGCCGTGGGCTCCAGCTCTTCAGGAGTGGTCTCTGCTCTTCCAGGTGCAGCAGGCAGGGAGGGAGGTGAGTGTGTGTCATGAGCAAGAGGGTGGCATGTGGCTGGAAAGCTGCTTCTGCCTAGGGGAGGCTGCCCTGCTGAGGTGACACTAAAGCTTGGTGGCCTCTGTGTGCTGGGGGAGGATGCTTTGGGTCACAGTCTGGGCAGGCATGGCTGGGCTGGGGCTGTGCAGGTGAACACTTGGCATGGGCTGAGAGGGATTTGCATCTCCAGGTCTGGTTGTAGCCCAGATCAGGTTGCAGATCACTGCAGTGCTCAGGGAGACATCACAACCTGGGCTGTGCAGAGGGACGATGTCCTGTGCTGATCAGCTCCTGCCATGGAGATACTCCTCAGGGAATGGGGCAGCCATTCACCCTGTGGCTCCTGAAGCTGGAAATCCTGCAGCATCAGCTGATGCTTGGCAGCAGGCTGTGAGGTGCTGGTAGCTTCCATTCCAAGGGCCTCCTGTTTCTGATATGTGCAGCAGGTTCCCCCAAGCATGGCTGCAGAGAGGTCCTGGCATCTCCCCCTTCCCCTGCCCCCTCTGACCACCTCTGCACGGCAGGAGGAGGGTGAAGCTGTGTGGAAAGCATCCCCACAGGCCAGCCAGAGCCTGCTGGGGGCAGGTGTTTGTCACAAAAAGCATCAGGGGAGGGCTCCTGTGGTTCCTGCCCTCTGTAGCACCCTGGGGCTGCAGTTTGTACTCCGGCACTCTTCGTCTGCTCCTCTTCTCCAGCCCCGGTGTGTTCCTACCATCTGCTTCTTTCTCTGTGCATTCTTCTGTTGATTAATGTTTTAGCTGCACACAGGTAGAGCTGCCTTCCTTTGACTGAATGTCTGACTGTGATATATTGTATATTTTAAAGTATCTACCCTATTTATATACTACATGTTACTGTTAAATAAAGATAAGTTCCATTAGCCCTGGGTGGAGTTTTCATTCAGTGCTGCTGGCAAGAGGGGGAGATGCTGGCAGCCTCCTTCCCCTGCTCTGTGGAGCACATCAGGTTGGTTTAAACCCTGGTCAGGATGGTAGAGGTGGGAAGGGACCTCTGGAGATCCTCCAGGCCAACCCCTCCCCTGCCCCAGCAGGATCACCCAGGGCAGCTCACACAGGAACACATCCTGGTGGGGTTGGAAAGTCTCTAGAGAAGGAAACTCCACAACCTCTCTGGGCAGCCTGCTCCAGGACCCCGGCATCCTCACACCAAACAAGTTTCTCCTCATGTTGAGGTGGAACCTCCTGGGTTCCAGTTTGTGTCCATTTCTCTTGTGCTATCCCAGGCCACCACTGTCAGGAGCCTGGCCTCTGCTTCTTGCCTCCCACTCTTCAGATATTTGTAACCATTGCTCAGATCCCCTCTGGGGCTGCTCTTCTCCAGGCTCTCAGCCCCAGGGCTCTCAGCCTTTCCTGCTCACACAGGCCCTTCAGCATCCTCATAGCCCCTGCTGGCTCTCTCCAGCAGTTCCCTGTCCCTGTTGAACTGGACACAGTACTGCAGATGTGGCCTCACCAGGGCGTTCCTCACCCCACAGTTCACTTTCCTCAGGGATCTTCCTCAAAGCAGAGCTGGTGGTGGCAAAGAGGTTCATGGAGGCTGCAGATGCACACAGGCAGTTCACAGAATCCCTGAATCCCAGCATGGTTGGGGTTGGGAAGGGAGCTCTGGAGCTCGCCCAGTCCAACCCCCCAGCTCCAGCAGGGCACCCCCAGCAGCTTGCCCAGCAGCACAATGCCCGGAGGGGGTTGGAAGCTCTCCACGCCAGGAGACCCCACATCCTCTCTGGGCAGCCTGCTGCAGGCCTCCAGCAGCCTCACACCAAACTTTCTCCTCCTGTTTAGGTGGCACCTCCTGGGTGCCAGTGTGTGCTCCTTGTCCTAGGCTGGAAGCTCTCCAGGGGAGGAGACTGTGCCCGAGGGACACAGGCAGCAGCTGCGGCCAGGTCGTAGCCTCCCATCTGGCCCGGAGCTGAGGGCAGTGGTGGCTCCACTGCAGGTTAAAGATTTCCTTGGAGATGTGGAAAAACTGTTGGAATTCCACATGGCAGCAATGGTTGCTTCTTTTCAGCTGTTCCTCCTGACTTGCCAGGGGTTAGGGCAGCGGGATCCATCTGTTCCCTCGGCAAAACAAACTATATTTAGCTCTTGTCTGATTTTGGCTGGTTTGGACTTATCAGCTCAGCTAAAGCAACCCTCCAGCAGCCCTCTGCTTGCTTCCTGTCCCACTCTGTGGGCATTTTCAGACAAATCAATCCTCCAACAGCAATGAAGTACTCTGTGTTCTCTGGAGCAGCCTCCAAGAGCTCCACATCTCACCTGGTGACACAGTGACCTCGGGGCAGACGCCAGCCGGGCAGCTCCTCGCCCAGCCAGCACCGTGCAGTGCTCAGCACTCCTGGGAAGCAGCAGAGCCAGGGGATTGTTTGGGCTGGAAAAGCTCTCTGAGATCATCCAGGCCAACCAGCAACCCAACACCACCATGGCCCCAGGGTGAACAGAAGCCCAGAATCAACCAGGTTGGAAAAGACCTCAGAGATCATCAAGTCCAACCTGTGGCCTAATCCCCAACACCTCCTGACAGCCAAACCATGGCTCCAAGGGCCACATCCAAGCCTTTCTTGAACACCTCCAGGGATGGTGACTCCACCACCACCACTCAGGGCAGCCTGTCCCAAAGCCTTTCTTCATTAAATTTTTCCTCTTCTCCAACCCATCCCTCCCCTGGCACAACTTCAGGCCATTTCTTCTCATCCTATTGCTTGATCCTTGGGAGAAGAGCCCAACCCCCACCTGGCTCCAGCCTCCTTTCAGGCAGTTGTAGAGCGAGAAGGTCTTCCCTCAGCCTCCTTTTCTTCAGATGCTGTTACTGAGAGGTCTTGAAAGGTCTATGAGAGGCTGTGAGAGTTGGGGCTGTTCAGGCTGGAGAAGAGAAGGCTCCAGGGAGACCTCGGGGCAGCCTTCCAGTACCTGAAGGGGCTCCAGGAGAGCTGGGGACAAGGGCTGAGAACGCCAGGATGAGGGGCAATGGCTTTGAGCTGGGGGAGGGGAGATTGAGACTGGAGATGAGGGAAGAAATTCTTTCCAGTGAGGGTGGGGAGACACTGGCACAGGTTGCCCAGGGAGGCTGTGGGTGCTCCTTACCTGGAGGTGCTCAAGGCCAGGCCGGATGAGGCCTTGAGCAAGCTGGGCTGGTGGGAGGTGTCCCTGCCCATGGCAGGGGGGTTGGAACTGGCTGAGCTTTGAGGTCCCCTCCAGTCCAACCCATTCCATGATTTCAGCCCAGCTGTCCTGCCCAGGATGCACCAAGCTGCTTGCCAAAGCTTTTTAGGGCCATGGAGTCAGCTGAAGATGTGCCTCTGGGCAGAGGAGCTGGAGCCTGTGCAGGCTGCCCGGACACAGCCCTGCCAGGCTGGACACTGGTGGCTCATTGGGGTTAATGACAGCTGAGAAATTAATTTGTCACTTCAAGCAGTGACTGGAGCCAGCTCAGAGGGCCCCAGCTCACAAATTCCACCCTCCTGAGCCCAGGGAATGTGACAGGGTGGAAAGCAGAGCTGTGGACACAGGGCAGCCCAGCACCTACCCAGGAATGAACAAGAGTGACCCCAGTGCCCTGCTCCAGACCCACCCTGCCTGAATCAGGGGATCCCGGGATCCCAGCATGGAGTGGGTGGGAAGGGACCTCTGGAGAGCATCCAGTCCAAGCCTCCTGCTCCAGCAGGGCACCCACAGCACCCTGCCCAGCAGCACAATGCCCAGGGGGGGTTGGAAGCTCTCCACACCAGGACACTCCACAACCTCTCTGGGCAGCCTGCTCCAGGCCTCCAGCACCCTCACAACAAACAACTTTCTCCTCCTCTTCAGGTGGAACCTCCTGGGTGCCACTTTGTGCCCCTTGGCCTGGCCCTGGGCACCACTGGGCAGAGTCTGGCCCCAGCCTCTTGCCCCCCCCCCCAGCTCCTTCAGCTCTTGCTGAGCATTGCTCAGCTGCCCTCTGGGGCTGCTCTTCTGCAGGCTCTCAGCCCCAGGCCTCTCAGCCTTTGCTGCTCACAGAGCTGCTCCAGGCCCCTCAGCAGCTTCCCAGCCTGCCCTGGACCCTCTCCAGCACTTCTCTCTCTCCCTTTCCTCCAAGAGCAGCTTCCCTCCATCCCCATCTTCTTGCTGTTCCAAGGTGGGTGTAGAAACCTCCCACCATCTGTGGGCACCATTCAGCAGCTGCAATAGCAAAGTGCAGGTGACCCTGCTGGCCCCCCTGGCCCATGCAGGGGCAGCCCCCCGCAGCCTCTGCCCACAGCCAGCAGAGCTCTGCTGCTCAGCAGAACGTTTCCCGGAACGGAGTGCTGGGCTGTGGCCCTCAGGGAGTGATTTCCTAGCACCCAAGGGCCCCAAGGGCAGGCTCCCACTTCCTCAAATGCAAGGAGCAGTGCGTGGGGAGCAGCCCTGCCCCTGCTGCCGGCTGGGGCCAGGCTGCTGCGGCTGCTCGTCCCCCAGAGGGGGTAGCCGGCGGGGGGCGAAGCCGGCAGCATCACCTCGCCGTGCTGGGGGCAGCGCGGGGAGAGCTTTGCAGCAGAGCAGGGCAGGAAAGTACTTTTATGGGGTTGTTCACAGCTGCTCTCAGAGGAGGAGGAGGAGGAGGAAGTAGGTTGGCAAATCAGCCCTGCCCGAGCCGCCGCTCTTCGCCGGGGGGATCGCGCCCCGGGCGTGGGAGCCCCGCGGGACCACCGCAGCTTGGTGACAGCTCGGCTCCTGAGCAAGGCCTGCTTGAAACACGGACACCAAAGCCCTTCCTGAGCCAAAATGTCCCTCAAGCTGCCTCGGAACTGGGATTTCAACCTGAGAACGGATGCTGCAAAAATAGGTACCGTGACCTCCCCCTGCCGCAGCCTGGCAGCTGCAGCCCAGCCCGGCCGAGCCCAGCCCGGCCGAGCCCAGCTCTGCTTTCAGCTACAGCCCAGCCCCAAACCTGCTCCTGGCCTCGGTGGGGGCAGCTGGGGGGACCCCACGTTCTGCTTTCAGCTGTCAGAGGGTTTGCAAATGATTTGCAAGAGAGGTTTTTGGGGCTGCCGGGGGCAGGGGGGAGATGCTGTGGGAGCAGCAGGGGCTGGGCTGCAGCTCTGTGGCTGGGCTGCAGCTGTCTCAGTGGGGTGGGGAATGGGGGGGACCTGGCAGCCTGGGGGGGACCTGGCAGCCTGAGGCTGCTGCTCAGCCTGAATCCAGCTCTGGGGAGATTTAAAGCCCAAGAGCTCGTTCTGCTGGGGCCAGCCTTGCAGGAGGTGAAGTGCAGGCCAAGAGGTGGCTGGAGCAGAGCAGTGCAGGCTGCAGGAAGCAATCTTGCTCTTTCTCAGGTTCATTTGCCCACCCCAACGTCACTGCCTTCCTCTCACCACTGCTGGAGAGCCTCCTGACACCCATGCTGGGCTCTGTGCTGTGGGAACAGCTTTGCTGTTTGGTTTCCTGTCTTAGCTCCTGCCTCTGCCCAGCTCTGCACAGCTCTCCTCTGCTATGGGATCCATCTCCAGCAGGGAAACCACTCGAGAGCAGCCCTGGGAAGGAGTCAGGGATCACTGCAGAGGGGCCAGAAGGCCACGGCAGGGCCCATGCCTGCCTTTGGGTCAAGCAACCAGGAGGGGCTTTGGGGGGCAGGATGCTGTGGTCCAGGAGGGGGTGCAGGAGCCTGGCCTTGTGCAGGCACTGAGGTTAAAAGCCCTCCCTGGTCCTGGCACTGCTGCCAGCACAGGGTCAAGGCACCCCTGGCAGCTTGATTTCTCCCTGCAGCAGAGGTCTGGCCAAGCTGCTCTCTGCAGTGCTGAGCTCCTCCTCCCTGCACCTTGCATCAGCCTGAAGCTTGTCCTGGCTGAGTTCCTCTCAAAGGCAGCTTGGACTCTTCTCTGAAGCTGCTTGCACTGGGGGGTGGCCAAACCATTCCCTCCACACAGGGCCCCAGATGAAGCACTGCTGGTCTGTGGTGGCCACTGCTGGGGCTGGGCCCTGCAATGCACAGCCATGTGCAGGATGAGGCCTCAGGTGGTCCAGAAGCTTGCAGGGAGGCAGAGATTGCTGTGCCATCCCCTGCACTCATCAGCTTGCAGGGCAGCAGCAGAGAAATCCACAGAGAGTTGGTGCAGAAGCCTCCTGGGGTTCTCCATTGCTCATTCTTGGGGGGAATTCACCTGGTTTTGTGGAGCAGTTGGTAAACTCCACTGGAGGGTGAGGGAGAAAGATGCCCAGGGGACACTGAGCCTCCTGGGAAGCAGAAGGGGTGGAGAGGGGACAGAATCACTGAATGCATTGGCTTGGAAGGGAGCCTTGAAGGTCAACTTGTCCAAAGCCCCTGCAGTCACCAGGGACTCCTCCAGCTCTTGCAGGCTGCTCAGGGCCACAGCAAGTTTGACCTTGAACCTCTCCAGGGATGGGGCCTCAACCACCTCCCTGGGCAGGCTGTTCCAGGACACAAGCTTGGACCTGTGTTGGTACCAGGAGCTGCTTTTTGCCTTCTCATGCTGGCACTCTGGGAGCTCTCTGCAGCCTGCAGGCACTGGGGGCCCCTGAGATGTGTGTGCAGAGAGCTCAGGGTGGGGGCACAGCTTGGGGCATCGAATCTCCTCAAGCTTCAGGGTTTCTGGCACAGGGACCGATTGCTGCTGCTGTCTTCAGGGGTGCAGCAGGGATGTGACTTGTGGAAAAAGGTTGGAAATGAGTCACCACCTCCCTCACTGCCTGCTCCTGGCCTCAGGACACTTCCTCCTCCTTGTCCCCAGCTCTGGCTGAGGCACAGGCAGATTGTGTGGGCTCCAGGACAGTGCATAGGATCCAGGAGAGTCCATGGGCTCCAGGACAGAGTGTGAGCTCCAGGACCAAGTGTGAGCTCCAGGACAGTCCATGGGCTACAGGACTTGGGCTGGAAGGGACCTTGAAGATCATAGAATAGGATGGGTTAGAGGGGAACTCAAACATCATCCAGTTCCAACCCCTGCCATGGGCAGGGACACCTCCCACCAGCCCAGCTTGCTCAGGGCCTCATCCAGCCTGGCCTTGAACACCTCCAGGCAGGGGACATCCACAGCCTCCCTGGGCAGCCTGTTCTAGTCTCTCCCCACCCTCACTGGAAACAATTTCTTCTTCAGTCTCTCCTTTCCCAGCTCAAAGCCATTGTCCCTCATCCTGGCACTCCCAGCCCTTGTCCAGAGTCCCTCCCCAGCTCTCCTGGAGCCCCTTCAAGTACTGGATGGCTGCTCTAAGGTCTCCCTGGAGCCTTCTCTTGTCCAGCCTGAACAGCCCCAACTCTCCCAGCCTGCTCCCACAGGGGAGCTTCTCCAGCCTCTGATCATCTTCATGGCTTCTTCTGGAGCCTCTCCAGCAGCTCCAGGTCCTTCTTGTGCTGGAGGCCCCAGAGCTGGAGGCAGTGCTGCAGGTGGGGGCTGAGCAGAGCAGAGCAGAGGGGCAGAATCCCCTCCCTGTGCTGCTGCTCTCCCTGCTCTGGCTGCAGCTCAGCACTCAGCTGCCTGCTGGGCTGCAGTTGGGATGCCAGGGAGGGCTCTTGCTCTAAGATGAAGATTGGGAGCAGGAGCCTGTGTTGATGGTGGCTACCAGAGTGAGACCTAATGCAACCCCCCCTGCAAGACGCTCTGTCAGGGCTCCTCTTTTGGGGGAGCAGGCAGCAGGACACCGGCAGCCTGCTGTGGTCCCCCAGGGCTGGAGGCAGAGTGAGGATGTTTTGGAGGAAACACTGAGCTTCAGAGGTGGGCACTGCAGGACATGCTTCAGAGGGCACCACATTTGCTCTTGGTGGCTCCCTCCTGCCCTGTGAGAGTAGTAAGGAAGAGCAGGCTGAGTGTGGCAGGGATGTGTTGGTGAAGGAGATGGCTGCAAGCCCCTGGACCACCCTGGGGAGCGTCAAAGGACAAAGCTTTCCCCCTGCCTCACCTTAAACTTTCAGCTGGCCACTGCAGGTGAGCTGGACCTGCCCCAGGCCACTGCAGGCAGAGGCTTGGAAAAGTGGTAAGGGAGGAACCACAGCCTTGGTGGCTTTGGTTTTGTGAATGCAGAGAACTTTCCATGGGGCAAAAATAGCTCAGCTGCCTGCAAAGCCAAAGTCCCCACAGAGCTGCCTCCCCACACAGCTGCCTCCCCACACAGCTGCCTCCCCACACGAGCCCTGCCGTGGTGAGGGTGGCTGAGGAGTGCTGATGAGCTGGGTGAGGACCCTGCAGACAGGACACTTGTGCAGCACAGAGCTGGGGGAAGGGCTCTAGGATGGTTGGCAGTCACTGACCGTGAGCCAGCAGTGCCCAAGAAAGCCAGTGGCACCCTGGCTTGGGGCAGAAGCAGGGTGGGCAGCAGGGGCAGGAGGTGACCACCCCCCTGTGCTCAGCCCTGGGGAGGCCACACCTGGGGTGCTGTGCTCAGCTCTGGGCCCTCACTGCAGGAAGGACATTGTGGGGCTGGAGCTTGCTGGAGAAGGGCCTGGAGCCACCGAGCTGTGAGGAGCAGCTGAGGGAGCTGAGGGTGTTCAGGCTGGAGAAGAGGAGGCTGAGGGAGACCTCCTTGCTCTCTGAAGCTCCCTGAAGGGAGGTTGGAGTGAGGAGGGGACAGCCTCTGCTCCTTGGTGGCAAGGGGCAGGAGCAGAGGCAATGGTTCCATGCTGCACCAGGGGAGGTTCAAGGCTGGATCTCAGGAAATATTTCTGCTCTGGAAGGATTCTCAGCCACTGGAATGCTCTGCCCAGGGCAGGGCTGGAGTCACCATCCCTGGGGGTGGTCAAGCAGTGTGGAGCTGATGCTTAGGGACATGGTTTGGTGGTGACCCTGCAGTGCTGGGTGGAGGATGGGACTGGATGAGCTTGGAGGTCTCTTCTGACCAGATCTATTCTGTGTGGCCTTGGATGAGTCCAAAGTGCAGGGAGAGCTGTCACATGCAGAGGCAAGACCCCATCCCTAGAGGTGTTTAAAGGCCTTGCAGGTGTGATGCTTGGGGATATGGCTTAGAGGTGGACTTGGCAGAGCAGGGTTAATGCTAGGACTCAATGGTTGTGGAGTCCTAGAAAGGCTTGAGTTGGAAGGGACCTCAAAGCTCAGCCAGTTCCAACCCCCTGCCACGGGCAGGGACACCTCCCACCAGCCCAGGCTGCTCAAAGCCTCATCCAGGGATGAAGCATCCACCACCTCCCTGGGCAACCCGTTCCAGTGTCTCAGCACCCCCCCAGCAGAGACCTTCTTCTTCCTTCTGTCTAACTGAAAATAGCTCTTGGAGGACTTTTCTAACCTGAATGATTCTGTGACTCTGTAACCCAGCAGAAGTCAGGAAGGCAGCTGGGAGGTGGCCCTGGGAGTGCTGCCTTCTGCAGAGCAGAGCAACTCTGGAGCCACTCCTCTGGGGGTTTGCTCTTTGGCCACGGGCTGTGATCCTCCAGGGCAAAGCCTCCATGCTAGGCAGGCAGCACCCTCCACTCAGCAGCCTCTAAACTCCTGGTGGCTGCTCCATCCCTGCAGATTGCTCCCCAAAGATCCTCCCCCCTGAGGAACTGGCAGCAGACACAAAGGAGCATAGGACAAGGAGCAATGGATGTCAGCTGCAGCACAGGAGGTTCCACCTCAGCACATCTGTGAGGGTCCCAGAGCCCTGGAGCAGGCTGCCCAGAGAGGTTGTGGAGTCTCCTTCTCTGGAGCCTTTCAAGGCCTGTCTGGATGTGTTCCTGTGTGCCCTGAGCTGGATTCTCTGCTTCTGCTCTGGCAGGGGGCTTGGACTCGATGATCTCTTTGGGTCCCTTCCAAGCCCTGACACCCTGGGATCCTATGATCCTGTGAACACAACCTGTGGAGGGGAGCAGTGCTGCTGGGGAGCACATTGCTGAGGATCACTGACGGTGCTGAGAGCTGAGGAATGCTTTGGCAAAGGGCAAAGCAGCTGCCCTGAGCTTGAGGTGCACTTTGGAAGCCCCATTTTGGTTTTCCCAGCAGGGTAATCCCCAGTGGCAGCACCTTGCAGGGCAGCTGGCTGGTGAATCCCTCTGGAAAGTCCTTGCTTGCAGCCTCAGCAAGAGGGCTTCCCACAGCAGGGCACCCTGGGGTGCCAGCAGCATCCTCACTCTGCTTTGCAGGCTGCTTTTGGATTCCCAATCCTTTTTGGGGAGATGGGGAAGGGATTTGCAGTCCTGTGACAGGTTTGTAGTGGAGAGGTGAGCTCAGGCTGCCCTGCCCCAGCCTGGCTCCAGGCTCCCAAGGCTCTCTGAGCTGATGAATGGCAACAGAGAAGGGAAACAAAGCTGGGGAGGGGTCTGGAGCACAGCCCTGTGAGGAGAGGCTGAGGGAGCTGGGGTTGCTTAGCCTGCAGAAGAGGAGGCTCAGGGGAGACCTCATTGCTCTCTCCAATTCCCTGAAGGGAGGTTGGAGCCAGGTGGGGGGTGGTCTCTTTTCCCAGGCACCCAGCACCAGAACAAGAGGACACAGTCTCAAGCTGTGCCAGGGAAGGTTCAGGCTGGGTGTTAAGAAATTCCTCCCAGACAGAGAGATTGGCCATTGGGATGTGCTGCCCAGGGAGGTGCTGGAGTCACCGTCCCTGGAAGTGTTTAGGAAGAGCCTGGATGAGGCCCTTGGTGCCATGGTTGAGTTGATTGGATGGTGTGGGGTGACAGGTTGGACTTGATGATCTCTGAGGTCTTTTCCAACCTGGTTAATTCTGCATTCTGTCAGAGGCAGACTGCAGCAGGGTTTGTGTTCCAGGGGAACTGCAGCAGCCCTGACCTCTGAAGCCACTGCCAGCTGCTCCATGCTGACTGCAAAGTGACCTCTGGGCTCCTGGTCCTGGGGGTGTCTGTGCAATGGGGACCTCCGCTGAGATCACATCAAACCACACAACTGTTGAGGTTGGAAGAGGCCTTTAAGACCACCCGGTCCCAGCACTGCTGCTGAGCCACTGCCACAGGCCCGTGGCACCACTGGGACTCATCTGGACGATGAGAGGAGGTTGTGGTGGGGGCTGGGCTCTGCTCCCAAGGAGAAAGCAACAGGGCAAGAGGAAATGGCCTCAGGTTGCACCAGGGCAGGGTTAGGTTGGAGATGAGGGAAAATTTCATTGCTGCAAGAGTGGTCAGGGACTGGACCAGGCTGCCCAGGGAGGTGGTGGAGTCCCCATCCCCGGAGGTGTTCCAGAACCCTGTGGCCGTGGCACCTGGGCCCATGGTCTGGTGGCCACGGTGGGGCTGGGTCGCCGGTTGGGCTGGCTGGTCTCAGAGAGCTTCGACAACCCAAACAATTCTGTGACTCTGTGGTGCAAAGAGGGGGCAGGGGACACTGCACTGCCCAGCTGCTCGGCCCACACCGGCACTGTTCCTTGCCCTTGGAGGCTTTCCAGTCCCATTGTGTGAGAACCGCTGCCCCAGAGAACGCCCTCCCGGCGCAGCCCTCCCGTTCCCAGCCCTCCGAGGCAGGCTGGGTCACTGCTATCTCTGCAGGCGGCTTGTGTGTGGGGGGGTGTGAGAAGAAAACACAGCCTGCCATTAAAAACAAACCACACCAACCCCACCAGAGTGAGGATTTTCTTCTCACTTGCGAGACAATGACTCCCACGCAGGAAAAAGGAAGCAGAGAGCGACAGATACTGCACAGCCACTTCCGAGCCGAGCCGAGCGCCGCAGCGGGGCAGGCAGCGGGGCAGCCTCGCTCAGCCCTTGGGGAGCAGGCTCTCAGCCTCCCCTCTGTCCCTCTCTTTCCCTGGCAGCTCGCTCCCGGAGCGTGATGAGCGGCGAGGCGGCGGCGGGCGGGCGGGCGGCGTCCCCGGGGCCGCTGGAGCGGCCGCTGAAGCTGGGCTGGCTGAAGAAGCAGCGCTCCATCGTCAAGAACTGGCAGCAGAGGTACTTCGTGCTGAAGGGACAGCAGCTCTACTACTACAAGGACGAGGATGAGGTCAAACCGCAGGTAGGATGAGGCCCCCTGGGCTGGGCTGGTCCTCAGGCTCCTCTTCTCGCAGCCTTTGTTGCTTGGGGTGGGTCTGGAGCGGGGTATCAGAGCTCTCTGCCTCTGGGGGTTGGTCTCTTCCCCACTCATAGAATCATAGAATCAATAAGGTTGGAAAAGACCTGAGAGATCATCAAGTCCAACCTGTCACCCAACACCTCAGGACTAGCTAAACCATGGCTCCAAGTGCCACATCCAATCCCCTCTTGAACACCTCCAGGGATGGGGACTCCACCACCTCCCTGGGCAGCACATCCCAGTGGCCAACAGCTCTCTCTGTGAAGAACTTTCTCCTCACCTCCAGCCTAAACCTCCCCTGGCACAGCTTGAGACTGTGTCCTCTTGTTCTGGTGCTGGGTGCCTGTGAGAAGACACCAAACCCCCACCTGGCTACAACCTCCCTTCAGGTATTGTAGAGAGCAAGAAGGTCTCCCTGCTGGAAGGGGACAAGAGGAAGTGGCCTCAAGTTGCCCCAGGAAAAGTTTAGGTTGGCCATGAGGAACAATTTCTTCCCCAAAAGGGTTGTCCAGGCCTGGCCCAGGCTGCTCAAGGCAGTGGTGGAGTCCCCAGCCCTGGAGGGGTTTCAAAGCCCTGGAGATGTGGTGCTGAGGGCCATGGGTTGGTGGTGCCCTGGCAGTACCGGGTTAAGGGTCAGGCTTAGGGCTCTTTAAGGACTCTTCCAGCCAAAACCATTCTGTGACTGTGATTCTATGAGCTGTCCTGCTCAGGAGCTACATCTATGAGCTTACATTGAGTGCCTGCAAGCCCTGCTTGGGCACTTGGTCTCTCTGTGCCCAAGCAACTTGGCACTAGAAAGAAACCAACTGCTCACCAGCTGGAAAGCTGCTCTCATCCTGCCCAGGAACAGAAGGAGGGCGTGCAGAAGAGGAGCTGGGTACAGCACCATTGCTGTGCTGGCAGGGACAGCATTGGTGCACAAGAGGGTGGGAGTTTCCAGCCATGGCCTTGCTGGGAAAGGCTCTTCCAGGGTGCTATTAGCAAGAAGCAAGCAGGACCTCCAGCACAGCCTGGCTGGGAGGATCTGCCCAAGACAGACCTCACCGCAGGGCTGTGGGCTGGGCAGATGACTGCGAAGGGCAGCTGCTTCCTTAGGGCTTCTTGAGGGCAGCTGCAGAGACAAGGAAAGGAAATCTCTCTCCTTGTGGCCTCTGGGTCTGCATCTCAGCCCAGCTTCAGCCTTTACAGCAGGCTCAGTGGTGCAGATGCAGTTGGTGTCCATCAGCTGCCCCCCTGCTCCACCCCCGCGCAGCCAGAGGAGCCCTGCCCTGCTCTGCTGCCTTGTCCTCTGGGCGGGGGGGGGCAAGGCTGCAGCTCTGCCTTGTGAGCTCTCCAGGCAGGCACAAGGAGCACCCAGCCCTCGGCACAGCATGGGACTGGCATCACCTGGGCACGACTTACACCCCTGCAGCCCTCCAGCAGCATCTTCAGCCCCGCCAGGATGCGACAATCCTCTGCATGAATCATTTCTCAGGGGCCCCGTCGTAGTGCCCTGCCAGGAAGGAGCCAGGTTGTTTTCCCAGTTTCTCTGGACAACTTGTTTAGTTTTCCAACCATTTTCTCCCCACTAGAACTTCCTTTTTTTATTTTTATTTTGAACTTTTATTTTATTTCCCCTGATCCCATCAATCCCAGCTGATACAGCTGGGACTTGTGGGGCACTGGTGATCCTTAGTTTCATAGTTTCATAGTTTCAGTTAGGGTTGGAAGGGACCACAAGGATCAGCTAGTTCCAACCCCCCTGCCATGGGCAGGACACCCCACACTAGATCAGGCTGGACAGAGCCTCATCCAGCCTGGGCTTAAACACCTCCAGGGACAGGGCCTCAACCACCTCCCTGCACAACCCATTCCAGGGCTTCACCACCCTCAAGGTGAAGAACTTCCTCCTCACCTCCAGCCTGAATCTCCCCACCTCCAGCTTCATCCCATTCCCCCTAGTCCTATCACTCCCTGATAGCCTGAAAAGTCCCTCCCCAGCCTTCTTGTAGCCCCCTTCAGATCCTGGAAGGCCATAATGAGGTCACCTGGGAGCCTTCTCTTCTCCAGACTGAACAGCCCCAACTCCTTCAGTCTGTCCTCACAGCAGAGCAGCTCCAGCCCTCTGCTCCTCCTCGTGGCCCTTCTCTGGACACCTTCCAGCACCTCCAGATCCCTCTTGTAATAGGGGCTCCAGAACTGGAGGCAGTACTCCAGGTGGGGTCTCACCAGAGCTGAGCAGAGGGGGAGAATCCCCTCCCTTGCCCTGCTGGCCACACTTCTCCTGCTGCAGCCCAGGCTCTGATTGGCTTTCCTTGCTGCTCACAGGAGTCCAATGGCTTTCAGGAGGCTGAAATCACTGAGAAACTTCATGTCTGTGGCACAGCCCCAGCTTCTGTGGCACAGCCTCAAGTTCTTTTGCAGAGCCCCAGCTTCTGTGGCACAGCCTCAAGTTCTATTGCACAGCCCCAGCTTCTGTGGCACAGCCTCAAGTTCTATTGCAGAGCCCCAGTTTCTCTGGCACAGCCCCAACCTCTGTGGCACAGCCTCAGTTTCTCTGGCACAGCCTCAGTTTCTCTGGCACAGCCCCAACTTCTGTGGCACGGCCTCAGTTTCTCTGGCACAGCCCCAAGTTCTATTGCACAGCCTCAGTTTCTCTGGCACAGCCCCAGCTTCTGTGGCACAGCCCCAAGTTCTATTGCACAGCCCCAACTTCTGTGGCACAGCCCCAAGTTCTATTGCACAGCCCCAACTTCTGTGGCACAGCCCCAAGTTCTATTGCACAGCCCCAACTTCTGTGGCACAGCCTCAGTTTCTCTGGCACAGCCTCAGTTTCTCTGGCACAGCCTCAGTTTCTCTGGCACAGCCCCAAGTTCTATTGCACAGCCTCAGTTTCTCTGGCACAGCCTCAGTTTCTCTGGCACAGCCCCAAGTTCTATTGCACAGCCTCAGTTTCTCTGGCACAGCCCCAAGTTCTCTGGCACAGCCTCAGTTTCTCTGGCACAGCCTCAGTTTCTGTGGCACAGCCCCAAGTTCTATTGCACAGCCTCAGTTTCTGTGGCACAGGCTCAGTTTCTGTGGCACAGGCTCAGTTTCTCTGGCACAGGCTCAGTTTCTCTGGCACAGGCTCAGTTTCTCTGGCACAGCCCCAAGTTCTCTGGCACAGCCTCAGTTTCTCTGGCACAGCCCCAAGTTCTATTGCACTGCCTCAGTTTCTGTGGCACAGCCTTAACTTCTGTGGCTCAGCCCCAATTTCGGCTGCACCCTCCCAATTTCTATTGCACCCCTCCCCAGCCTCTGTGGCCCAGTCCCCATTTTTGTTCCATTTCCTAATTTCCTGCCCCCAGAGGCCCCTGGTGCTGACTCACCACCTCCTGCTCAGTCCCCACCCTCCCTCCAGCAGGGACCCAGCTGCCCACGTTCCCCTCAGCAGTTGGGGGAAAGGAAGGTCCAAGGGCAATGGCTGCTTCCTACTTTGCTTTTCTAAGTTCCCTTCCCTTTTCTTCTGTTTCTCTGCTCCTCTCCTGCCAGCTTTGGGTTTGGTTGCTGGGTGTGGGGGATGCTGTGCTCAGGGAACAGTTTCCCTGCCAAGTCCATTCTCCTTTGTACTTTCTTCTTCCACTCCCAATAGGAGGTCAAACACACCCCCCCCCCAACCCCACCAAAACATGAGAAGGGAGGAAAAAGAAGGAAAGAGCAAAGCAAGCAGAATCACCTCCCCAATAAAAGTGGCCTCTGAGAAGTGTCCTTTATTGTCTGAAGAGGCATGTTTAGCACACCCATGTTTATAAAGCTGCAGGCCACCAGCTCCTGCAAGCTCTCTGAAAGGACTTTGCTCCTCGTGGTGGTGGTGGCCTGGCAGAGGTGGGCATGGGTGTATCCTGGGGGGCATCCAGAGAAGTGTGGCCAGCAGGGCTAGGGAGGTTCTTCTCCCCCTCTGCTCTGCTCTGCTGAGACCGCAGCTGCAATCCTGTGTCCAGCTCTGGGCTCCCCAGGTCAAGAGAGACAGAGACCTGCTGGAGGGAGTCCAACAGAGAGCCACGAGGGTGCTTAGGGGACTTGAGCATCTCCCCCATGGAGAGAGGCTGAGAGCCCTGGGGCTGTTTGGTCTGCAGAAGAGAAGACTGAGAGGAGACCTGATCAATATCTGAGGGGTGGGTGTTGAGTGGAGGAGGCCAGTCTCTTTTGGGTGGTGCACAGGAATATGACCAATGGATAAAACTTGAACAGAGAAGGTTTCAGCTCAACGTGAGGAGAAACTTCTTTGGTGTGAGGGTGCCAGAGCCCTGGAGCAGGCTGCCCAGAGAGGTTGTGGAGTTCTCCTTCCCTGGAGGCTTTCAAAACCCTCCTGGATGCATTCCTGTGCAGACTCCCCTGGGTGATGCTGCTCTGGCAGGGGGATTGGACTGGATGATCTCAGGAGGTGCCTTCCAACCTCTGATGTTCTGTGATGCTGTGGCATTCCTTTTCCCTGAACACCTGTTGTATTTCTGTCTGTGTTTGTAAACAGCTTTCACATTTACCCTCCAGTTCTGTGCAGGGGTTTTTCTTTTCCTCCCTTGGGGGTGCAATAGCTTTCTGTCCTTTTGCACTGGGCAGCTTGTGGCTCAAACCAAGGACACTTCCATTCTCTAACATTCTGTGGTGATGGCACTGAACAAGTCCAAGTGCCAGGTGCTGCACTTTGGCCACAACAGCCCCAGGCAGTGCTACAGGCTGGGGACAGAGTGGTTGGAGAGCAGCCAGGCAGAGAGGGACCTGGGGGGACTGGTGGACAGCAGCTGAACATGAGCCGGCAGTGTGGCCAGGTGGCAAGAAGGCCAATGGCATCCTGGCCTGGGTCAGGAAGAGTGTGGCCAGCAGGAGCAGGAAGTCATTCTGCCTTGTGCTGAGCACTGGTTAGGCCACACCTTGAGTCCTGTGTCCAGCTCTGGGCTCCTCGATTTAAGAAGGACATTGAGAGATTTGAAGGTGTCCAGAGAAGGGCAACGAGGCTGGGGAGGGGTCTGGAGCACAAGGCAGGGGAGGGGTCTGGAGCACAAGGCTGGGAGGGGTCTGGAGCACAGCCCTGTGAGGAGAGGCTGAGGGAGCTGGGGTTGCTGAGCCTGGAGAAGAGGAGGCTCAGGGGAGACCTTGCTCTCTACAACTACCTGAAGGGGGGTTGTAGCTAGGTGGGGGTTGGTCTCTTCTCCCAGGCACCCAGCATCAGAACAAGAGGACACAGTCTCAAGCTGTGCCAGGGGAGGTTTAGGCTGGAGGTGAGGAGAAAGTTCTTCCCAGAAAGAGGAATTGGCCACTGGGATGTGCTGCCCAGGGAGGTGGTGGAGCCCCCATCCCTGGAGGGGTTCAAGAGGGGATTGGATGTGGCACTTGGAGCCATGGTTTAGCTGTCAGGAGGTGCTGGGTGACAGGTTGGACTTGATGATCTCTGAGGTCTTTTCCAACCTTATTGATTCTATGATTCTATGATTCTGTGATTCTGTGACTCTGTGTGCAGCTCCTGCTCTGCTTTGTCCTAGGGCTGCCTGTCTCTCCAGGGAAGCACCATCAAGGAGGTGGCCAGCAGCCCTGAGGAAGGAGGGAAATTCATCTTTGAGATTATCCCAGGTGAGAGTTCTTCACTCCTCCTTGTTGCATGCTTTTGGGGCTGGACTCTGCACCCCCAGTCATTTGGGCAAGATCTTTTGGTGGTCTTTTTGCTCCAACTTCTTTTCAAGGTCTCCACAGCACCTGAAAATTCATAGAATCATAGTATCAGTCAGGGTTGGAAGAGGCCACAAGGATCATCTAGTTCCAACCCCCCTGCCATGGGCAGGGACACCCCACACTAGAGCAGCCTGGCCACAGCCTCATCCAGCCTGGGCTTAAACACCTCCAGGGACAGGGCCTCAACCACCTCCCTGCACAACCCATTCCAGGGCTTCACCACTCTCATGGGGAAGAACTTCCTCCTCACCTCCAGCCTGAATCTCCCCACCTCCAGCTTCATCCCCATTCCCCCTAGTCCTATCACTACCTGATAGCCTGAGAAGTCCCTCCCCAGCCTTCTTGTAGCCCCCCTCAGATCCTGGAAGGCCACAATGAGGTCACCTCGGAGCCTTCTCTTCTCCAGCCTGAACAGCCCCAACTCCTTCAGTCTGTCCTCACAGGAGAGGTGCTCCAGCCCTCTGCTCCTCCTCGTGGCCCTTCTCTGGACACCTTCCAGCACCTCCAGATCCCTCTTGGAAATAGGGGCTCCAGAACTGGAGGCAGTGCTCCAGGTGGGGTCTCCCCAGAGCTGAGCAGAGGGGGAGAATCCCCTCCCTGGCCCTGCTGGCCACACTTCTCCTGCTGCAGCCCAGGCTCTGCTTGGCTTTCCGGGCTGCAAGTGCACCCTGAGAGCTCCTGGGGAGCTTCTCCTCCCCCAGCACCCCCAAGTCTCTCTCCTCAGGGCTGCTCCCCAGCCAGTCACTGCCCAGGCTGGATTTGTGCCTGGGATTGCCTCGACCCAGCTGCAGGACCCTGCCCTTGGTCTTGTTGAAGCTCCTGAGGTTGGCTTGTGCCCACCTCTCCAGCCTGCCCAGGTCCCTCTGGATGGATCCCTTCCCTCCAGCTGTCTGCTGCACCACACAGCTTGGTGTCATCAGCAAACTTGCTGAGGGTGCTCTCAATGCCACTGTCCATGGCACCCACAAAGATGTTGAGCAAGCCTGGTCCCAGGACTGATCCCTGAGTGCTGCTTTATTTCACAGCCAGCCAGGCCTGGGGCTGTTTGGAGCCAAAGGCATTTAGCAAAGCAACTGGCATGGGTCAGAGTGAGACAGATTGCTCCTTTGCTCCAAAGAGAGGGGCAGGAGAAAACCAAACTGTTCACACAAAGGATTGGAAAGGCTCTTCACAACTATACACAACAGTACCAAGTGTATCAAATACACCTGGGCTTAACACAGGAGCTCATTAAGCCCAGGCTTTACACAAACCGCCCTTTAAACCAGGCTAACAAACCCAAGCTTTGATGCCCCCCTCCTTGCCAAGCCTCTCCACCCTCCACACCACACCATTGTGAGGCGGCTAAAATTTGGCTTGGCAGCTCCAGCCCCCAGTTAGGCTGCCCCCGGCCCCAGCTAGGCTGCCCCCGGCCCCAGCTAGGCTGCCCCCGGCCCCCAGCTAGGCTGCCCCGGCCCCAGTTAGGCTGCCCCCGGCCCCCAGCTAGGCTGCCCCCGGCCCCCAGCTAGGCTGCCCCCGCCCCCAGTTAGGCTGCCCCCGGCCCCAGTTAGGCTGCCCCAGGCCCAAGTTAAGCTGCCCCAGGTCCCAGTTAGGCTGCTCCAAGCCTGAGTTAGGCTGCCCCAGGTCCCAGTTAGTCTGCTCCACGCCTGAGTTAGGCTGCCCCAGCCCCCAGTTAGGCTGCCCCAGCCCCCAGTTAGGCTGCCCCAGGCCCAAGTTAAGCTGCCCCAGGTCCCAGTTAGGCTGCTCCAAGCCTGAGTTAGGCTGCCCCAGGTCCCATTTAGGCTGCTCCACGCCTGAGTTAGGCTGCTCCAGCCCCCAGTTAGGCTGCTCCATGCCTAATTGGTAGCCTTGCCAAGGCTTAACTCCAGCCCTCAACTCCTCTGCAAGGAGGTAACAGCCTGCATGTCCTCCTGGGAGCAGGGAGGGAGGGGGAAAAAAGGGAAGCAAATGGATTCTGCAGTTTTATAGGGACGAAATACACTTCCAGTCCACGTCCTGGACACTCTGGACCTTCTGGGGGTCTGTAGCTTCGTGGTTCTTAAAGGCACCCAGCCTCAAACTGCCACAGAAACCAAGAAGAGTGTGTCTTTTCTCCTCCAGCCCTCTGCATAAGTGACACCTGAATGGTTTGCTTGCAGGAGCCTCTGGAGATCACACCTGGGCAGGGCAGGACAGCTGTGTGCTCATGGCTAGCACCCAGGCGGAGATGGAGGAGTGGGTTAAATCCATCCGCAGAGTGCTGGGCTCGTCCTCAGGAGGTAAGGGGGAGCAGGGGCAGCCCTCAGAGGGGGGATTTCCCACCACCTCATGGGCTGCTGGGCTTTTCTGTGAGGATTTCAAAGCTGGGCTCACCAAGCCTTTGGAAGCAGCAGGCAGAGCTGTCAGGTGGCTGCCCCAGGGAGGGGTTTGGGCTGGGTGCTAGGGAGAAATTCTTCCCAGCGAGAGAGCTTGGCCATTGGGATGTGCTGCCCAGGGAGGTCACAGAGTCCCCATCCCTGGAAGTCTGTAGAAAGAGCCTGGCTGAGGCACGTGGTGCCATGGTTGAGTTGATTAGTTTAGTTTCATAGTTTCAGCCAGGGTTGGAAGGGACCACAAGGATCATCTAGTTCCAACCCCCCTGCCATGGGCAGGACACCCCACACTAGAGCAGGCTGCCCAGAGCCTCATCCAGCCTGGGCTTAAACACCTCCAGGACAGGGCCTCAACCACCTCCCTGCACAACCCATTCCAGGGCCTCACCACCCTCATGGTGAAGAACTTCCTCCTCACCTCCAGCCTGAATCTCCCCACCTCCAGCTTCATTCCATTCCCCCTAGTCCTATCACTACCTGAGAGCCTGAGCAGTCCCTCCCCAGCCTTCCTGTAGGCCCCTTCAGATCCTGGAAGGCCACAAGAGGTCACCTGGGAGCCTTCTCTTCTCCAGCCTGAACAGCCCCAACTCCTTCAGTCTGTCCTCACAGGAGAGGTGCTCCAGCCCTCTGCTCCTCCTCGTGGCCCTTCTCTGGGCACCTTCCAGCACCTCCAGATCCCTCTTGGAATAGGGGCTCCAGAACTGGAGGCAGTACTCCAGGTGGGGTCTCCCCAGAGCTGAGTAGAGGGGGAGAATCCCCTCCCTTGACCTGGTTAGAGGGTGCTGGGGGCTAGGCTGGACTTGATCTCGAAGGTCTCTTCCAACCTGGTTGATTCTGTATTCTGTGGCTGTGGCTGTGGCATCCTAGAAACCCACTCCTAGCCCAGGCCTCCAAGGTGCTGGGTCTGCTGTGAACATGAGCAGAGTGTGGTGGTTTGCCCCCCCAGAGCCACTCTATCACTCCCCCAACCCAGCAGAGTTAAGGAACTGGCAGCCAAGCATGGAGGAAGCTTTCTGGGCTGGTTTCAACATATTTTGGGAACTTCCTCAGTGACTTCTTGACCCCAGCAGACTTGTTCTTGAAAACAACTCATCTTCAGGGATCAAGCACTGAAAACTCCTGGCTTTCACCTGCCACTTTCCATCCTTTGCTTTTCTTCCAGCTTTTCTTCCTCAGCCCAGCCCTCCTGCCCCCTTTTTCTTGCTGGACTGCCTTGGCCAACCCTCCTCAAGCAGGATCCTTGCTTCCACCCCCCTCAGGCATGGACTTGTGCCATCAGAAAGCAGTGGTCACAGAATAGCTGAGGTTGGAAGTGACCTTAGACATTATCTTCTACAGCCCCCCCCGCCAAGGGCAGGGACAGCTCCCAACCAGACTCAGCTGCTCAAGGCCTCATCCAGCCTGGCCTCCAACACCCCCAGGCAGGAGGCAGCCACAGCCTGCCTGGGGAGCCTGTGCCAGACTCTCACCAGCCTCTTACTGAAGAGCTTCTTCCTCAGCTCCACTCTAACCCTGCTCTGCCTCAGCTTCAAACCATTCCCCCTTGGCCTGGCTCTAGACCCTCTCAGCATAGTCTCTCTGCAGCCTTCCTGCAGGATCCCTTCAGTTATTGCTCAGGGAAGTATAAAACATGAATGGATCTGAAAGGAGCTCACAGTAAATTTGCCACCACAGGTGAAGCCTGCAAAGGATTCCAGCTGCTTTTCCTATGGGGATGAACCCTGTCAGATCCACCCATGAATAAGGCTGAGAGTCTCTTCAGCTCTCTTCCAAAGGAGCTGGATGGTTCTCCTGAGCCTCTCCTCCCTCACCTGGTTTTAAAAGACTCCAAGATCATAGGGTCCAACCACAACCCAGCCTGTCCCTGCACACAGCTGTTGGACCATGGCCCTCAGCACCTCATCCAAACAGCTTTTAAACACCTCCAGGCATGGTGACTCTACCACCTCCCTGGGAAGCCTGAGCCAGTGCCTGATGAACCTTGGGGTGAAGAAATTGTTCCTAATATCCAACCTAAATCTTCCCTGGTGCAACTTGAGTCCATTTCATCTCATCCTGTCACTTGTTAGCTGGGAGAAGAGACCAACCCCACCTCATGGCACCTTCCTGTCAGGCAGCTGTAGAGAGCCAGAAGGTCTCTGTTCAGCCTCCTATTCTCCAGGCTGAACAACCTCAGATCCCTCAGGCCACATATGGAATCCTAGGTCCACCCCTGGGCTCCCCAGTTTCAGAGACTGGGAATTGCTGGAGAGAGTCCAGGGCAGGCTGGGAAGCTGCTGAGGGGCCTGGAGCAGCTCTGGGAGCAGCAAAGGCTGAGAGGCCTGGGGCTGAGAGCCTGCAGAAGAGCACCCCCAGAGGAGGGCTGAGCAATGCTCAGCAAGAGCTGAAGGAGCTGTGGGGGGCAAGAGGCTGGGGCCAGACTCTGCTGAGTGGTGCCCAGGGACATGGCAAGGGACTAGGGGCACAAACTGGAACCCAGGAGGCTCTACCTGAGGATGAGGAGTAACTTCTCCCTGTTATCAGGTGATAGAAGGAGAGGAATGGCCTGACAATGTGCCAGGGGAAGGTTAGGTTGGAGATGAGGAAAAATGTCTTTGCTGCAAGAGTGGTCAGGGATTGGCACAGGCTGCCCAGGGAGTCCCCATCCCTGGAGGTGCTCAAGAAGCCTGTGGCCATGGCACCTGGGGCCATGGTGTAGTGGCCATGGTGATCTCAGAGGTCTTTTCCAACTGAAACAGTTCTGTGATTCCATGATTCTAAATCTGGTAGCCTTCAGCAAGCAATTCCTGATCAGCTCCCAAAGCCTCAGAGAGGGGGAGGAAAGTCTCTTTGTTTTCCCTGTGCACAGTGGCAGTTTACAGCCCCTGTTTAGAATTCTGAGTCATAAATGCAAAAGCCCTGGGACCAGGCAGGTGCTGACAGGCCCTGTGGCTCCAGAGCAGTGTTGAGTTGTAGTTTCCTGGTCTGGAAGATGCAGAGGGATTATTCCAGCCTTCAGAGCAGGACCTGAACGCATCCACGGGCGCTGCTGGGGCCAAAGTATGGTAGAGGACCACAGGACTCTCTGCTGTTAGTATCCCAGAGCCACCTGGGATTTGTCTGCTGTCACCATGCCCCAAGCTCTGAGGAGGAAGTGCTGGGATGCAGGCTGCTGCCTCCCCACCTTTGAGCTCTTCTGCTGCTGTGAGTTCAGGAGGACAAAGCCCTTGCTCCGGAGGAGAGGTAGCAGCACGGCTGCGGGCTGGGGGTGTCTGCAGGGGGGCAGGAGAGGGGAGGGGGCAGAGAAGCAACTGAATCAGTGAGGCTTCCAGCTCCAAACCTCTGCAAGGCTGCTTCCCTTATCTCCTGGTGGGCTCCTGTGCTTTCCATAGCCTTCAGTTTTGTGTGATGAGCTCAGCCTCTCCGGAGCTCAGCCTCTCCGGAGCTCAGCCTCTCTGGAGCTCACCCTCTCTGGAGCTCACCCTCTCTGGAGCTCACCCTCTCTGGAGCTCACCTTCTCCTGAGCTCACCTTCTTAAATATTTGCTTGTTATCATTTATGGGATGGGAGGTGTCTCAAGAAACCTACTAGTTCAGCTGAGGGAGCTGGGGGTGTTCAGCCTGGAGAAGAGAAGACTCCAGGGGGACCTCAGTGCTGAAGGGATCCTGCAGAAAGGCTGCAGAGAGACTTTTGCTGAGGGGGTCTAGAGCCAGGCCAAGGAGGAATGGTTTGAAGCTGAGGGAGAGCAGGGTTAGAGTGGAGCTGAGGAGGAAATTCTTCATTGTGAGGGTGGTGAGAGCCTGGCCCAGGCTGCTCAGGGAGGCTGTGGCTGCCTCCTGCCTGGGGGTGTTGGAGGCCAGGCTGGATGAGAGCAGCTGAGTCTGCTGAGAGCCGTCCCTGCCCATGGCCGGTGGGGTTGGAGGAGATGACCTCTGAGGTCCAACCTGAGCCACTCTGTGACGCTCTGATTCTGTGGGTCTGTTCCTCCCCCTGGGTTGCAGGCTCCTCGTGTCTCCTGTGCTGCCAGGCACTGCTTTCGCCCCTGGTGCGCTTGGGCAGCGCAGCTGCCTCCAGCAAGGCTTTGCTTGGGCTCCCCTGACCTCTCTGTCCTCTCCCCAGCGGTGTTCGGGCAGCGCTTGGCAGAGACCATGGCCTACGAGCAGAAGTTCGGGCAGCAGCTGGTGCCCATCCTGGTGCAGAAGTGTGCAGAGTTCATCCTGCAGCAGGGGCTGGCCGAGGAGGGCATCTTCCGCCTGCCCGGGCAGGACACGCTGGTGAGGCAGCTGCGGGAGGCCTTCGACGCCGGGGAGAGACCTTCCTTCCACCGGTAACGCCGCACGCCCCGCCGGGGCGCTCGGCACCCCGCAGGGGGCCCCAGGTGGGGTGGGCCCCCAAAGGTTCCCCCAGTGCCACCCCCCTGCCATGGGCAGGGACAGCTCACAGCCAGGCTCAGCTGCTCAAGCTGGGCTTGAGCACCCCCAGGCAGGAGGCAGCCACAGCCTCCCTGGGCAGCCTGGGCCAGGCTCTCACCACCCTCCTGCTGAAGAGCTTCTTCCTCAGCTCCACTCTAACCCTGCTCTGCCTCAGCTTCAAACCATTCCCCCTTGGCCTGGCTCTAGACCCCCTCAGCAAAAGTCTCTCTGCAGCCTTCCTGCAGGATCCCTTCAGGTGCTGGAGGGCAGCTCTGAGGTCCCCCTGGAGCCTTCTCTTCTCCAGGCTGCACACCCCCAGCTCCCTCAGCCTGTGCTCCCAGCAGAGCTGCTCCAGCCCTTGTCCAAAGAAATCATAGCAAAGTGAAGCCTTCATCCTCCTCCAAATCATTGAGTCCCAGAATCATTTTGTTTGGAAAAGCCTTTTAAGCTCATCCAGCCCAATCATTCTCTGACTCTACCAAGGCTGGGGGCTAAACCATGGCCCCTCAGCCTCTCTGCGGCTCTGAAACACCTCCAAGGGTTGGGGATCCAACCACCTCCTTGAGCAGATAGTTCCAGTCTTTGAAAAGCTTTTAGGGGAGAAGTTTCTCCTAATGTCCAACCTAAACCTCCCCCTGGCTCAACCTGAGGCCACATCCTCTTGTCCTGTCACTTGATTCCAGGGAGAAGACACCAAGCCCCCACCCTACCTCTCCAGTCTAAGTAATGATAATGGTTTGACTTCATGATCTGGAAGGTCTTTTCCAACCATAGTGACTCTGTGAACCTCCTTACAGCATGAGGTGAGGTCACTCAGCCCTTAAAATGACAAAGTCTTTGTGGGATCCAACCTCTCTGGTAAGGATGAGGAAGGAAATTGGCAGTCTGAGAGCCAGTGTGGGGCAGAGCAGCCTCTCTAACTCCCTAGAGAGCCCAGCAGAGCCCCACGGGAAATGTGGACACTGCAGAAGGGTTTGACAAGGAGAGAGGTTGCAGCAGGCAGCCCAGGTGGAGGCAGGAGCAGGATCAGAGGGCACTGAGGTGAGATTCATGGAAATAAAGGGAAGCTCCCCAGCTCTCCTGGAGCCCCTTCAGGCACTGGCAGGCTGCTCTGAGGTCTCCCTGGAGCCTTCTCTTCTCCAGGCTCCCTTCCAGGGATGAGGTGCCCACAACTTCTCTGGCCCAACCCATTCCAGTGCCTCCCCACCCTCACAGTAAAGGACTTCTTCCTAAGATCTGATCTGTATCTACCCAGCTCCAGTTTCAAGCCATCAGCCCTCACCCTGTCTCTCCATGCCTTTGATCAAAAGTCCCTCCCCAGCTCTCCTGGAGCCCCTGCAGGTACTGGAAGGCTGCTCTGAGGTCTCCCTGGAGCCTTCTCTTCTCCAGCCTGAACAGCCCCAACTCTCCCAGCCTGTCCCCACAGGGGAGGTTCTGCAGCCTCTGATCATCTTGGTGTCCTCCTCTGGACCCTCTCCAGCAGCTCCAGGTTCCTCTTGTGCTGGGGGCCCCAGAGCTGGGGGCAGTGCTGCAGGTGGGGGCTGAGCAGAGCAGAGCAGAGGGGCAGAATCCCCTCCCTGTGCTGCTGCTCTCCCTGCTCTGGCTGCAGCTCAGCACACAGCTGCCTGCTGGGCTGCCAGGGCCCAGTGCTGGCTCCTGGGGAGTTTGTCACCAACTGACACCCCCAAGGCCTTCTCCTTGAGACTGCTCTTGACTATTGGTAGGCCCTGCAAAAACACAGCCCTGATAAAATTCCTCTGTGGTTCTGTGCATGTGCTGAAAAAAAAAAACCCAAACAAACAAAAAACCCCAACCCAACCAGGCCTAAAAATAGCTGACCTGGGTGGCTTCTGCTCAAAGTTTATAGTTTAGCAACTTCAAGGTAGGTCAAATCAGAGGCTTAGGGTCTTGACAGTGTCCTTTTGACATAATGTAAACTCCATGGTGTGCAAAGCTGCAAACATCTGTCCCAGCAGAGCAGCTTCAGGACTTGCTGTTCATCTGCACAGCCCCAGGCAGCTTCTCCAGCTCCTGCCTGGGGACTGGTGCCAACCACGTGAGCCCCCGACCAGAGCTGCATGCAGGGCCTCCGGAGTCAAACACAGGCTGGGAAAGCTCAGCCTGGGGGTGAACATGGAGGTCCTGCCAACCTATCTCCACCAGGCACTGATTTTACATTTCTCATCTTGGGGTGCCCTGCAAATGCCCCCCCCCCACCCCCCATCTTGCTTTGTCCTCCCTGTTTCTATCTCTCTGTCTCCTGCATCTGTACACAGAGCTAAAATACAACTCATGCTCCCCAGGAGCAGGGCTTTACAGGATCCCAGCATGGAGTGGGTTGGAAGGGAGCTCTGGGGATCATCCAGTCCAAGACCCCTGCTCCAGCAGGGCACCCCCAGCAGCTTGCCCAGCAGCACAATGCCCAGTGGGGGTTGGAAGCTCTCCACACAAGGAGACTCCACAACCTCTCTGGGCAGCCTGCTCCAGGCCTCCAGCACCCTCACAACAAACAACTTTCTCCTCCTCCTCACATGGAACCTCCTGGCTGCCACTTTGTGCTCATTGCCGCTTGGCCTGGCCCTGGGCACCACTGAGCAGAGCCTGGCCCCAGCCTCTTGCCCCCCACAGCTCCTTTAGCTCTTGCTGAGCATTGCTCAGCTGCCCTCTGGGGCTGCTCTGCTGCAGGCTCTCAGCCCCAGGGCTCTCAGCCTTTGCTGCTCCCAGAGCTGCTCCAGGCCCCTCAGCAGCTTCCCAGCCTGCCCTGGACTCTCTCCAGCACTTTCCTGTCCCTCTGGAACTGGGGAGCCCAGAACTGGACTCAGGACTGCAGCTGTGGCCTCTCTAGGACAGAACAGAGCAGGAGGAGAACCTGCCTGGCTCTGCTGCCCACACTCTTCTTCATGCCCCCCATGATCCCCCCTGAGGCCTTCTTGGCCACCAGGGCACATTGCTGGCTCCTGGGCACCTTCTTATCCCCCAGCACTCCCAGCAGGTCCTCCCTCCCCTGTCCTGCTGCAGGGGCTGTTGATCCCCAGATGCAGGACCCTGCCCTGGCTCTGGCTGCCCTTCAAAGAGCTGTTTGCTCCCAGCTGAGTCACCTGCTGCTGTCTGCACTTGCAGGGACACAGATGTGCACACCGTGGCCTCTCTGTTCAAGCTGTACCTGCGGGAGCTGCCCGAGCCCGTGGTGCCCTGGCTGCAGTATGAGGACTTCCTGCGCTGCGGGCAGGCGCTGGACGCCGATCAGAGACAGGTAGAGATGAGCTCCTTCCTCTCCTTCTGGCCCTCAAGGCAGCTGTGCTCAGAGGCAGGCTGTGTGAGCTGGAGGTGCTGGGTGCCTGTGGAGCTGTGCATTGGGAGCTCTGCAATCTGTGAGCCTCAAAGCAGGAGGTAGATCACACCCAACCAAAACCAAGCAAGCAAGCCAATACAAGGTCTCGTAGCCAGGGGGGTTTCCCAGCTGGACAACATGGATTGCTCCATTTCCAAGCTTAAATTCCTGGAGCAGGTCATAGAATCATAGAATGGCTTGGGTTGGAAGGGATCTTGTAGATCATCCAGTTCCAGCCCCCTGCCATGGGCAGGGACACCTCCCACCAGCCCAGCTTGCTCAAGACCTCATCCAACCTGGCTTTGAACACCTCCAGGCAGGAGGCAGCCACAGCCTCCCTGGGCAGCCTGTGCCAGTGTCTCCCCACCCTCACCCTCAAGAATTTCTTCCTCATGTCAGAGAGACAGAGGTGCTGGGCAAAGGGCCACCTCCTCTTGTGGAGCACTGCCCATAAACTTCTGCTTGCCTGGTCTGCTGGAGAAATGTTATTTCCAGGGTGAGCAAAGGCCAAGAGTTGAGATCGTATAAGGGTGGATGGATGGGTGGGTGGATGGAGGGATGAATGGGTGAATGGATGGATAGGTGGAAGGGTGGATGGGTGGATGGATGGAAGGGTGGATGGATGGAAGGGTGGATGGGTGGGTGGATGGAAGGGTGGATGGGTGGGTGGATGGATGGATGAATGGGTGGATGGATGGATGGATGGAAGGGGGGATGGATGGATGGATGGATGGATGGGTGGAAGGGTGGATGGATGGATGGATGGATGAATGGGTGGATGGATGGATGGATGGAAGGGTGGGTGGATGGATGGATGGAAGGTGGATGGATGATGGATGGATGGGATGGATGGAAGGATGGATGGATGGATGGAAGGGTGGATGGATGGAAGGCAGGGTGGGTGGGTGGATGGGTGGATGGGTGGATGGGTGGGTGGATGGGTGGATGGGTGGATGGATGGGTGAATGGATGGATGGATGGATGGATGAATGGGTGGATGGATGGATGGATGGGTGGATGGATGGATGGATGAATGGGTGGATGGCTGGATGAATGGCTGGATGAATGGCTGGATGGGTGGATGGGTGGATGGATGGATGAATGGGTGGATGGATGGATGGATGGATGGATGGATGAATGGCTGGCTGGCTGGAGTGGCCAAGAGCTATTCCTGAGTCCATACATATATTTGTGAACTGTTATGGAGCTATTCCTTTACCTGCATTTAGGGCCATCAGGAGCTCCTCAAGCAACTCTCTCTCCTTCCCAGAGACAATTACAACCTCCTCAGCTACATCTGCAGGTCAGTCCTCTGCACAAGGTATAAACAGCTCAGATTTGGGGTTGAGGAGGAAAAAAATCTCATTCCAAAGGCTGATGCTGACTCCTCCAGAGAGAGGTCTCTTGACACTGTGTTTTAGTTCCCCTCCAGGCACCAGATCCTGAATTTTATAAAGGGAGAATTTCAGGCACCAGGGTAAACATCTTGACAATGTCTGGGCATAAAACCCAAGCCTCAAATCTATGAACAAATCCCTGGGGATTAAAATCCTGTGCAGTTTTCCTGGAGGAATCCTTGTGCAGCAAACCTGGCAGGTTTAGAACAGGATAAACCAGAATGGCTTTGGCTGGAAAAGACCTTTAAGATTTACAGACTCATAGAGTCATGGAATGGTTTAGGTTGGAAGGGATCTTGAAGATCATCCAGTTCCAAACCCCCTGCTGTGGGCAGGGACACCTCCCACCAGCCCAGGATGCTAAAGGCCTCACCCAACCTGGCCCTGAGCACCTTCAGGGAGGAGGCAGCCACAGCCTCCCTGGGCAACCTGTGCCAGTGTCTCCCCACCCTCCCTTGAATGAATTTCTTCCTCATCCCCAGTCTCAGGCTCCTCTCTTCCAGCTCAAAGCCATTCCCCTCATCCTGTCACTCCCATCCCTTGTCAGAAGCCTCTGAGCCCAGCCATTATCTAACTCTCCAAGCCTGGTGCTTTTCCTGTGGTGAGGATTTCCCCCTTCCTTTTTAACTGTATTTTAGGTGAGCAGCTCAGCACAGGGTGGCTTTGCCCCTGATGCCAAACAGAGCCAGCTCCAGCTCACAGTTACAAGGCAATGGCATGTTCCTACCCTCAGGACCTGGAGGAAGGGCTGGAAGGATTAGTCAGGATTTTCTGCCAGGGGCTGTGTAAGGCTTTGTTCTGTTTTCCCTCTCTGACTTGAAATATTTGCCCTTGGACTCTGGCAGGTTCCTACACGAAATACAGCTGAACTCCAGCATCAACAAGATGAGTGTGGATAACCTGGCAACAGTGATTGGGGTGAACCTCATCAGACCCCAGATAGAGGATCCTGCACTTATTATGAGAGGTAAAAGGGAGGCCTGGACTAACTGGCATAGGAGCACTTGATACACTGAAATATTCAGCTGCATTCAAGGTCTTGAAATCAAGCCCCAAGCACCCAAGCCTGGCATGGGCACAGTAAGGGCAGCAGAGTACAGCCATGTGTTAGTTTGGCTATAAAGGTGTTGAAGGTGGCAGAAACCCCCCCAAAACAAACCCTGTGTGCTCCCTCCACAGATTTCAAACCATTCAGGAATTAGGTGAAGTCATCTCTCTTTGCTTGGAACAGGAGAGTGTCCAATTCTTCTCAGAGAACCAAAGGAGGCTGAAGGAAATGGCTGTTTGGTTGAGGCAGGCTGTAACCCCCGGGCAAGGTCAGAGCAGAACTACAGGCTGGGGTCAGAGTGGCTGGAGAGCAGCCAGGCAGAGAGGGACCTGGGGGTAGTGGTGGACAGCAGCTGGACATGAGCCAGCAGTGTGCCCAGGTGGCCAAGAGGGCCAATGGCATCCTGGCCTGCAGCAGGAACAGTGTGGCCAGCAGGAGCAGGGAGGTCATTGTGCCCTGTGCTCAGCACTGGTTAGGCCACACCTTGAGTCCTGTGTCCAGCTCTGGGCTCCTCGATTTAAGAAGGACATTGAGAGACTTGAAGGTGTCCAGAGAAGGGCAACGAGGCTGGGGAGGGGGCTGGAGCACAAGGCTGGGGAGGGGTCTGGAGCACAAGGCTGGGGAGGGAGCTGGGGCACAGCCCTGGGAGGAGAGGCTGAGGAAGCTGGGGTTGCTTAGCCTGGAGAAGAGGAGGCTCAGGGCAGACCTTCTTGCTCTCTACAACTACCTGAAGGGAGGTTGTAGCCAGGTGGGGGTTGGTCTCTTCTCCCAGGCAACCAGCACCAGAACAAGAGGACATAGTATCAAGCTGTGCCAGGGGAGGTTCAGGCTGGAGGTTAGGAAGAAATTCTTCCCAGCAAGGGAGATTGGCCATTGGGATGTGCTGCCCAGGGAGGTGGTGGAGTCCCCATCTCTGGAGGTGTTTAAGAAGAGCCTGGATGAGGCACTTGGTGCCATGGTTGAGTTGATGAGATGGTGTTGGGTGATAGGTTGGTCTGGATGATCTTGAAGGTCTTTTCTGTTCTAACAGAGGACATATTGGAAGGCCAAAGGCTGCTCTGTTCTACAGACAGTGCAAGCCACAGGGCCCTGCCCTTGATCCTATAGTAACTGATGCCTGCAGCTTGCTTGCCAAGCCAGACACACAATTTGTAGCTTGCTGCACCTGAGCACTCTCCTGTCTGGGTTGCTGCTCCTGCTCTTCTGGGGTGATGTAGAAATCCTTCCCTTTACTTGGTTTTCTGATCCTGCTCCTTGCCTTCCCCCTCCTTTCTGTGTGCATCTCCGTGGTGGGCAGCAGAAAGACCAAGCAGAGGAGGCAGATGTGGGTGGCAGGGACTTTGCCTTGGGTTTGCTGCTGACGGGTCTCTGATTTCTTCCAGGCACGCCACAGGTCCAGAAAGTGATGACTGTGATGATAAGTGACCATGCAGAACTCTTTCCCCCATCCAAAGATGTGCCCCTCTCCCCTCCTGCCCCCCAGAATGACAAGAAAGCTCCAATCCCACGCAGCTCTGTGGGCTGGGGTGCTGCAGAGGACCCTGCGGTGCCCAGGGCAGAGAGCTTGAGCCAGAGGCAAATGGTGAGGAGAGGTCATGGAATCACAGATTGCTTTAAGTAGGAGGGGACCTTGCAAGCCCATCCAGTCCAAGTCCCTGCAGCCAGCAGGGACACCCCCAAGCAGAGCAGGTTGCTCAGAGCCCCAGACAACCTGACCTGGGATGGTGCCAGGGATGGGGCAGCTGCAACCTCTCTGGGCAGCCTGGGCCAGGCTCTCCCCACCCTCAGTGTCAAACATTTCTCCCAGGCTGCATCTCCCTCTTTGGGTTCCAACCATCACCCCTTGTCCTTGTCACAATACCCTCAGATAGATAATTAAGCAATCATTTAATCAATGTGTGCCTGATGCTGATGGGATCTGGCAGGTCAGTGAGCACAGGGAGCAGTTGCTATTAATAGGGTAAAGAGCTGCAACTGCCAGCCCTGGGATCTCTGCATCAGGAGAAGGATGTAGATAAACTTTCCACTTCCCTCTGAACAATCTCCTTGGGGAGAATGAAAATTCCTGAGGTGGTTTAGCTGAAAGGCAGAAGAGAGGAAAGCTTTTCAGCTCATGCTGGGGAGGTGAAAACACTGAGGCTTGAATGTTTCCCTCAGAAAGAGAAATGTGTGTTGGCAGCCCCAAAAGCCAACCATGTCCTGGGCTGCATCCCAGCAACATGGGCAGCAGGGCAAGGGAGGGGACTCTGCCCCTCTGCTCTGCTCTGCCTCCAGTGCTGGGGCTCCCAGCACAAGAGGGACCTGGAGCTGCTGGAGAGGGTCCAGAGGAGGCCACCAAGATGATCAGAGGCTGCAGAACCTCCCCTGTGGGGACAGGCTGGGAGAGTTGGGGCTGTTCAGGCTGGAGAAGAGAAGGCTCCAGGGAGACCTCAGAGCAGCCTTCCAGTACCTGCAGGGGCTCCAGGAGAGCTGGGGAGGGACTTTGATCAAAGGCATGGAGAGACAGGGTGAGGGCTGATGGCTTGGAACTGGAGCAGGGTAGATACAGCTCAGATCTCAGGAAGAAGTCCTTTACTGTGAGGGTGGGGAGGCACTGGAGTGGGTTGCCCAGAGAAGTTGTGGGCACCTCATCCCTGGAAGTGTTTAAGCCCAGGCTGGATGAGGCTTTGAGCTGGGCTGGTGGGAGGCATCCCTGCCCATGGCAGGGGGTTGGAACTGGATGAGCTTGGAGGTCCTTGCCTGAACTCAGCCATTCTATGAGTCTGTGGCCTCTGCAAAAAGTTCTTCCCAATGGAAAACACAGCAGAAGCCAAATGTTCTAAGGGAAATGGGAGGCCTCTGCTGTGGGCAGGCTGGGACCTGCTGTGGGCTGGTGCTGCTGTCACAGCAGCCTCTGCCACCTGCCTCTGCTCACCGAGCAGCACAGGGCTGTGCTAATGCCATGGCTTTACTTTACAGAGAGGTGACCCAAGCAGTGCCCCTGGGCCGGCCCCCGGGGAAGAGAACAGCTCCAAAGATCCACTGGCACTGTGGAAAACGCAGCCAAGGAAAAGAACTCAGACCTTACCTAACAGGAAAACCTCCCTGGCAGCTGCTTCTCCAGGGGAGAAGGCAGCAGTGGCAAAAGTGACAGCTGGAAAAGCAGCCCTGGGAGCAGCCTGGGCTCCGTGTTCCCGGAGGGACACAAGAGAACGTTGTCTCATGACCTTTTTAAGCTGCTGGACCTTCACAGGACTTCGACCTATGACAATGTTCCTGCCCCCCAGGCAGAGAGGGGGGAGGGCAGCGGCTCCAGCCCCTCCAGCCCTGTCTCTGACAAGGAATTCCTCCCCTGCCCCAGCCCCAGCCATCAGCCAAAGGAAAGGGCCAGTCCCACCAGCAGCCCCACCGAGGTCTCCAAGCCCGACCAGGAGAGCAGGGAGTTCCTGCAGAGCATGATCCTGAAGCTGGAAAGAGAAATGGAGGCACAGAAAAGTGACTATGAGGAACAGATTAAAAGGTAACAGCACTGCAGGGTGCTGCCTGCTGGAGGGGCAGAGTCCTGGGAAGGGATTTTTGACAAGGGATTGTAGGGACAGGATGAGGGACAATGGAGTTGAAGCTCAAGGAGGGCAGATTGAGACTGCAGATGAGGAAGAAATTCTTTCCAGTGAGGATGAGGAGAGACTGGCACAGGTTGCCCAGGGAGGCTGTGGATGTCCCCTCCCTGGAGGAGTTCAAGGCCAGGCTGGATGAGGCCTTGAGCAAGCTGGGCTGGTGGGAGGTGTCCCTGCCCCTGGCAGGGGGTTGGAACTGGCTGAGCTTCGAGGTCCCTTCCAACCCAACCCATTCTAGGGCTCTATGATTATCCATGAGTCAGGCTGCTAAACCTCCATCACTGGGAACCCAACCTCATCCAAGCAGCAGCCAGTCCCCCAGCTCTGCCCAGGGAGCTTAACTCTATTTGAGCTGAGGAAATGGATTCAAAGGCACAGGATGCTCAACTGGCAACAACAACCAAACCAGCCCTCCAGCCCCCTCTGTCTCCAGAGGGATGTGCATCTTCCTTCAGCAGCAGATGCTCTGCCTGGAAAGTCCAAGCAGCCACACAAAGGCAGCTCCTCAGCTCCTTCAGTCCATCCCCCAGGCACCTCCAGGCTTCCCTCCCCATGCCTGGCTGCAGGACCCTGGGCAATGCCACACTGTTGAACACCAGGCTGGATGAGGTCTGGAGCAACCTGGGCTGGTGGGAGGTGTCCCTGCCCATGGCAGGGGGTTGGAACTGGCTGAGCTTTAAGGTCTCTTCCAGTATTGATCTGCTGGAGGATTGGAAGGCCAGGTTAGATCGATGGGCCAAGGCCAATGGGTTGAGGTTCAACAAGGCCAAGGGCTGGGTCCTGCTCTTGGCTCACAACAAACCCAGGAAAGCTCCAGGCTGGGGGCAGAGTGGCTGAAAACTGCCTGGTGGAAAGGGACCTGGGGGTGCTGGGTGCCAGCAGCTGGAGATGAGCCAGGGGGTGCCCAGGTGGCCAAGAAGGCCACCAGCAGCCTGGCCTGGAGCAGCAATGGTGTGGGCAGCAGAAGCAGGGAAGTGATCATGTACTTGGCATTGGTGATGCAACACCTGGAATCCTGGATTCAGTTTTGGGCTCTTCACTCCAAGGAGGACACTATAGTTCATAGCTTCATAGTTTCAGCTAGGGTTGGAAGGGACCACAAGGATCATCTAGTTCCAACCTCCCTGCCATGGGCAGGGACACCCCACACTAGATCAGGCTGGCCAGAGCCTCATCCAGCCTGGGCTTAAACACCTCCAGGGACAGGGCCTCAACCACCTCCCTGGACAACCCATTCCAGGGCCTCACCACCCTCATGGTGAAGAACTTCCTCCTCACATCTATCCTGAATCTCCCCACCTCCAGCTTCATTCCATTCCCCCTAGTCCTATCACTACCTGATAGCCTGAAAAGTCCCTCCCCAGCCTTCCTGTAGGCCCCCTTCAGATCCTGGAAGGCCACAATGAGGTCACCTCGGAGCCTTCTCTTCTCCAGACTGAAAGGAGAGGAGCTGGAGCAGGTCCAGAGAAGGGCAACAGAGCTGGGGAAGGGTCTGGAGAAGAGGGCTGGGGAGGAGCAGCTGAGGGAGCTGGGGAAAAGGAGTCTAAGGGGAGACCTCATTGCTCCCTGCAGCTCCCTGAAAGGAGGTTGCAGAGAGGTGAGGGTTGGTCTCTTCCCCCTAGTCTCAGGTGATAGGACAAGAGGAAATTGTGCCTGGAGAGGGTTAGGTTGGATTTGGGGAACAATTTCTTTGCTGGAAGAGTGGTCAGGGATTGGCACAGGCTGCCCAGGGAGGTGGTGGAGCCCCCATCCCTGGAGGTGCTCTGGAAACCTGTGGCCACTGGAGGTCAGGGCGTCAGGCCCCCTCCTCTAGCTTATATCATTGCTTGAAGACACAGAGGATGCATTTGGCTCTTTAAAAGCCCAACAGTGACTCCCTGGCAACTCTTCTGATCCAATCCTTTCATCTTCTGCTTCTCTTTGCAGTCTTGAGAAGGAAAACTACGAAGTTTGGGCCAAAGTGGTGAGACTGAATCAGGACATAGAGAGGGAGAAGAAGAAGTCTGAGGAGCTGGAGGTGAAGCTGCTGACCACCGAGCGCTCGCGGGAGGACCTGGAGAGGAAGAACAAACTGCTGGAGGAGGAGATTAAGAGCCTCTCCAAATCCCCCAGCAAAACTGATGCCAAAACCAACTAAGGGAAGGCAGCCAGCTGTGCACAGACATGAAATGCAGCTGCCTGGCTCCACAGGGATTGCCAAGCAGGCTCAGAGCCACGGACTGGTGTCGTGCGGCCTTCTGCTGCTGACTGCAGGCTGGTTCTGGTTTGAAGGAAGGAGGCCAGAAGTTGGAGGCTTGGTTTGTGCTCTGGGGCTGGAAAATTCACAACAGTTCTTTGGCTCTCCTTTTGGTATTTTGTATTCTTTTGTTTGGTTGTTTTCATCTCCTCTTTCAGCTGCTCAAACCACCTGTGGAACAGGCCAACCCTTGCTGCTGCCCACTCAGGGCACCTTGCACACAGGAGGTCAGGTTAAGGACATCTTCGGCCTTCACACAACCAAACCTGCAAGCACCCCTCCTGCCAGCCTGCTGGGGACACCCACACTGCTTCTGAGTGGACCAGAAAGTCCTGCATCTGGGGAGACAGAAAAGCCCCAAGGTCTGGGCTGGCACAGCTGTGTGCCCAGCTGCTGGGGGGCAAATGCTGCTGGCAGCACAGCTGAGATGTTCACAGTGGCACACAGGTGGCTGCTGCTCCTGGGGAGCAAGGCAAGCCCACAGAGCCACCAGGTCTGCTGGGAAGGGGTCAGCTACAGCACTGCTGGCTGTGCTGTGCCCCACTCATGGGCAGCAAGGCTCCAGGTACAAACTCACACTCTCACAACCCCCTCTTCAGTGAAGTGGCTGCTCAGCCATTTTAATTCACTGCTCCTCGCAGCCCTGTGCAGATAAACCCAGCACAGCTGCTGGCAAGGCTTTGGAGACCCCCTTCACACAGCCCTGTGTGGAGCCCTCTGTGCAGGGGGAGTCCATCAGCAGCTCTGCCCAGCACAGAAAATGAGGCTCCAGCATTTCCCCTGATGGGCATTGTGCAAAGACCACCAGATCTGGACTTCTGCCTCTGCTTTTGATTTTCATCATTTCCTCACACAGAGCAGGACTTCCCCAGCTCTCCTGCTAGAAACCTGGCTTTGCCCCCCAGCAATGATGCTGGGGCTCTCTCTGTCACTTGCTGCCATCAATGGAAAGACCACCTGGGCCTGAAGGTCTCCTGGTGTCAGTGTGGACATCTGTGAGCTCAACAGCTTGTTCTCCCCCTGCCTGCCACTGTCACCCCTCCAGGGGGGCCACAATGCTGCTGAAGCTTTTGGAGTAGGAAAGGAACCACCAGGACCCTGCAGAAAACCTTCCACTCATTTATGTTGAGAAAACCACAGAGCCTCAACCCAGCCTGGAACCTTCATGGGGATGGGAAAGGGAAGCCACAGAGATCTGCAGGAGGTTTCAAGCAAGGTGCCTAGGACCAGATGAGTGCCTCTGTGCCAAGCACGGTGAAGTTAACACAACACTGGATTGCTGCTGCTGCTGCTGCTGGAGATTTGCCTTTGGTGATGCAAAAGCTCAGCACAAGACAGGCTGCAGAGCAGAGAAATGAACTGGTGGGAGAAGGGACAGAGAGGAAACTGTGAAAAGGGAAGATGGGAGCAGCAGGAGACAATAAAAGTCACTATTGAGCATGTAGCACTTGCTGACATCAGCCTTGCAGGGGGTGGGGGACTTGTCTAGCCCTAAAACTGATCCCAGACTCCTGAGTCTCAAACTTAGGTTCAGTTTGGTGTGCAGAGCTCACCTTTGCTCAGCTGTGGATGCAAAAAGGGGAAAGGTTTGTGAAAGCTAAGCTGCACTTAAGAATCTGTCCCAGAAATGGCTGCTTTGAGCTGCAGAGATTCTGCTGCCAGCCAAGGAGATCTGGGCAGGCTGAGAGCTGGGTGAAGCTGAGGCTCATGAAGGTCAGCAAGGACAAGTGTAGAGTCCTGCACCTAGAGAGAAACACCCCAGGCACCAGTACAGCCCAGGGCTTGTCCTGCTGGGAAGCAGCTCCATGGAGAAAGACCCTGGAGTGCTGGTGGGCAGCAAGTTCTGCATGGGCCAGCAAAGTGCCCTGGTGGCCACTGGCAGCCTGGGGTGCAGCAAGGAAAGTGTGGCCAGCAGGGCTAGGGAGGTTCTGCTGCCCCTCTGCTCTGCCCTGCTGAGACCACACCTGCAATACTGTGTCCAGTTTGGGGCTCCCCAGGTCAAGAGAGACAGAGACCTGCTGGAGAGGGTGCAAAGAAGAGCTATGAGGATGATGAAGGGACTTGAGCATCTCTGCTATGAAGAAGGACTGAGAGCCCTGGGGCTGTTTGGTCTGGAGGAGGCTGAGAGGGGATCTGATCAATGTCTATCAATATCTGAGGGGTGGGGGTCATGCCTGTCCTCATAGAGGAGGTTCTTCAGCCCTCTGATCACCTTGGTGGCCTCCTCTGGATCAGTTCCCTGTCTCTCATCTGGGGGCTGGAGGCAGTGCTGCAGGTGTGGTCTCAGGGGAGCAGCGCAGAGCAGAGGGGCAGAAGCCCCTCCCTTCTAACTATTTGCTGTGATTTCAGAGCCCCTTGGCAGAGCTGCTTCAGCCTTCACCTTCCCAGGGCACTCATCATTGATCTGGGCACGAGGCTCAGGAGCCCTTTAGGGAGAAACCTCTCCAGATGGGTCTAGGAGAAAGGTTGTGAACATCAGGGCTGGAAATGCCACAGGCTCCTTTCTGGGAAGATCCAAAGTGTGAAGAGGCAAATAAGTCCCTCTGAGCCCCCAGCAGAGTGCAGTGACGTGGGGAGGCCTTGGCTGAGGCTCAGCAGTGCCTGTGATGAGGACAAGTGCACGTCACTGCAGCGTGAACTCTGCATTCCTCCCCTTCCCCTGCAGAGAGGCACAGCAGCCTCCCCCAGGGCACAGCTGCTGCTCACCAGAGTCATGCCTGTGGAGATATTCCACCCAGGAACACTGGGAGTGTTTACAGTGCCTGTGGTTAAAAGATAGACTTTGCAGCAGGGGTCAGGTGGGCTGGAAATTCCACAGGGAATGACAGTGGGCACCAGTGGGGAGTGCTCTTGGGTGCTGTGGCACAGGGAGGCTCTTCCTGAGCTTGTTCCAGGCACAAGGGCACAGCTCTGCCCACCCAGACCCCTGCAAATGGAGTCAGGAGATTGTTTAGGCTGGAAAAGACCTTTAAGGAGCACCAAGTCCAACCCTTACCCCAGCACTGCCAGGGCACCACCAAACCATGGCCCTCAGCACCACATCTCCACAGCTCTGAAACCCCTCCAGAGATGGAAGCTTCACCACTGCCCTGGGCAGCCTGGGCCAGCCCTTCATAACCCTTTGGGAGAAGGAATTGTTCCTCATGGCCAACCCAAACATCCCCTGGGGCACCCCTGTTAGCCCTCACAGTTCACAGCCAGAGGGCACAAGAGCATAGTGTCAGTCAGGGTTGGAAGGGGCCAGTGTCTCCCCACCCTCACTCCCAAGAATTTCTTCTTCATCTCCAGTCTCAGTCTCCCCTCCTCAAGCTCAAAGCCATTGCCCTTTGTCCTGTCACTCCTCCTGTCAGAAGTCCTTTTCCAGCTTTCTTGTAAGCCCCTTGTGGTACTGGAAGGCTGCTCTGAGGTCTCCCTGGAGCCTTCTCTTCTCCAACCTGAACAGCCTCAACTCTCTCAGCCTGTCCCTGCAGGGAACATTCTCCAGCCTCTGATCATCATCATAGAATCATAGTATCATAGAATCAGTCAGGGTTGGAAGGGACCACAAGGATCATCTGGTTCCAACCCCCCTGCCATGGGCAGGGACACCCCACACTAGATCAGGCTGGCCAGAGCCTCATCCAGCCTGGCCTTAAACACCTCCAGGGACAGGGCCTCAACCACCTCCCTGGACAACCCATTCCAGGGCTTCACCACTCTCCTGGGGAAGAACTTCCTCCTCACCTCCAGCCTGAATCTCCCCACCTCCAGCTTCATCCCCTTGGCGGTGATGGGAGTGCAAGAGGAATCCCACAGCATACTGAGGATTGTCCTCAAGGTTCCTCCAAATTAGAGCAATTAAACCCAAATGCATCTGGAAGTGTCAACCAAGGCACTCTAGGCTGACAAGAGGACAGCTCTTGGGACAGGGTCTCATCCTGCTCTCACTCTCTGACACTCTTTGCATTAGAGGAGAGAAATGAATGGGTTTGTTCTTCTTAGTTGTTTCCCTGCATCCCTCAGGAATTCATTTCACTGCATCCAGGCATTTGGTAGGTGTGAGAGGCAAGAAATTCTGGAGCCCCTCTTACAGGAAGGCTCTGGAGGTGCTGGGAGGTGTCCAGAGAAGGGCCACGAGGGAGGTGTTCGAGGGGGGATTGGACGTGGCACTTGGAGCCATGGTTTAGTTAGTTATGAGGTGCTGGGTGACAGGTTGGACTTGATGATCTCTGAGGTCTTTTCCAACCTTATTGATTCTATGCTTCTATGATGAGCAGAGGGCTGGAGCTGCTCTGCTACGAGCACAGACTGAGGGAGTTGGGGTTGTGCAGTGTGGAGAAGAGAAGGCTCCGAGGAGACCTCATTGTGGCCTTCCAGGATCTGCAGGGGGCTCCAAGGAAGCTGGGGAGGGACTTTTGAGGGTGTCAGGGAGTGATAGGACTGGGGGGGATGGAGCAAAACTAGAAGTGGGGAGGTTGAGATTAGGTGTTAGGAAGAAGGTCTTGCCCATGAGGGTGGTGAGAGCCTGGCACAGGCTGCCCAGGGAGGTGGTGGCAGCCTCCTGCCTGGAGGTGTTTGCAGCCAGGCTGGAGGTGGCTGTGAGCAACCTGCTGTGGTGTGAGGTGTCCCTGCCCATGGCAGGGGGCTTGGGACTGGCTGAGCCTTGAGGTCCCTTCCAGCCCTGACAGTTCTGTGATCCTAAGAAAGTGAAATTATCCCTCCCATGGTGTTCTCTTTGAATCCCAAGCCAGTCACACTTCTGCTGCCTTACCCCCTCCTCCTTTATCAAAGTTGCATTTTTTGGCACGATAGGAACTTTCCCTTTTTAGCTTGGCTACTGCAGGAACCAGCAAGTTGCTGTGGGAGGCGAGGTGGACGTGCAGGAAGAGCTTCCAGCCCCTCTTTGGGAGGGCTCCGCAGCAGCCAGAGGAGCAGCAGGGACATCTTGTCCTCCCCAGGAATGCAGCTACTCCCCAGATGCAATCCAGCCTTCCTCTACGTGAGAGCTGGGAGATACCCCCAAAACAGGCTCCTCTGAAGAAGCAAAGGCTGCCCAAGGGAGGATTTGTGTCACCAAGGTGGGGAGAAAAAAGAGGCTCCAAGGCTTTCAGCCTCAGCCTCCCGGGACGGGCTCAGTGGCTGCTTTCCTTGGGTTTTTCTGCCACCTTGCTGCGGCACAGGGATGCTGCCAAGCCAGACCATCGGCCTGGCCTGGAGGGAAAAGAAGCTGGTTAGAAAGGAGCATCCTGAACAAATGAGGGCCAGCACAGGGGCAGGAGGAAGCAGGCAGGGTAGCAGGGGCAGGAGGAAGCAGGCAGGCTAGCAGGGGCAGGAGGAAGCAGGCAGGCTAGCAGGGGCAGGAGGAAGCAGGCAGGGTAGCAGGGGCAGGAGGAAGCAGGGACAGGAGGAAGCAGGCAGGCTAGCAGGGGCAGGAGGAAGCAGGCAGGGTAGCAGGGGCAGGAGGAAGCAGGCAGGCTAGCAGGGGCAGGAGGAAGCAGGCAGGCTAGCAGGGGCAGGAGGAAGCAGGCAGGGTAGCAGGGGCAGGAGGAAGCAGGCAGGCTAGCAGGGGCAGGAGGAAGCAGGCAGGGTAGCAGGGACAGGAGGAAGCAGGCAGGGTAGCAGGGACAGGAGGAAGCAGGCAGGGTAGCAGGGGCAGGAGGAAGCAGGGGGCAGGAGGAAGCAGGCAGGCTAGCAGGGGCAGGAGGAAGCAGGCAGGGTAGCAGGGGCAGGAGGAAGCAGGCAGGCTAGCAGGGGCAGGAGGAAGCAGGCAGGGTAGCAGGGGCAGGAGGAAGCAGGCAGGCTAGCAGGGGCAGGAGGAAGCAGGCAGGCTAGCAGGGGCAGGAGGAAGCAGGCAGGCTAGCAGGGGCAGGAGGAAGCAGGCAGGCTAGCAGGGGCAGGAGGAAGCAGGCAGGCTAGCAGGGGCAGGAGCTGTCTGGGGAAGCAGTGCTGTGGAGGAGATCCTCATCTATTGCAGCATAGAGTCACAGAATGGTTTGGATTGAAGGGACCTCCAAAGCTCATCCAGTCCAACCCCTCTGCACTCAGCAGGGACATCTCTCACTAGCTCAGGTTGCTCAGAGCCCTGTGGAGCCTCACCTTGAATATCTCCAGGGCTGAGGCCCCAGCCACCTCCCTGGGCAACCTGTTGCAGTGTTCCAGCAGCTTCATGGTGCAGAACTTCTTCCTCACATCCAATCTCAATCTGCTCTGCCCTAGTTTGAAGCCATTGCCCCTGGTCCTGTCACTGCAGGCCTTTGGGAACAGTCCCTCTGCAGCCTTCTTGTAGCCCCCTTCAGGTACTGGAAGGTTGTTATTAGGTCTCCCTTCTCTTCTCCGGGCTGAACACCCCCAGCTCCCTCAGCCTGTCCTGTAGCAGGAGTGCTCCAAACCCCTGATCATTTTTGTGGCCCTCCTCTGGACCAGCTCCATCAGGCCTGGGCTCTAGACCTGGAAGCAGTACTCCAGGTGAGGTCTCCCCAGAGCAGAGCCAAGGGGCAGAATCCCCACGCTCGCCCTGCCGGCCAGGCTGCCGTGGCTGCAGCCCAGGCTGCCACTGGCTGCAAGGTGAGGAACTCTGATTCACTCAAGCAGATAACTGCCCTGAGCGGTTCCCTGGTGAGTGCTGCACGTGGGTTCCACCCCTGAGAGCTTCCTCCCCTGAGAGCTTCCTCCCCTGAGAGCTTCCTCCATGGATAATTCACCTACCCACCAGCTCCCCGCCACGACCAGCTCACCCTCCCAGCTGCTCCCCTTCACAGGGTGATCTCAGCAGGTAACTCCCAGGCACAGAAGTGCTCAGCAGTTAACTGGGGACTTGATGCCTGGAAGGAGAAAGCTTGGAACTACAGCTGAATGCAGCAGGCAGGTGAGAGGAAGAGGTCCTTGGGGTGGGATCTTCATCACGGTAAGGCTGTGGGGCTGAGCCCAGCCCTTGGTGCTGCTTCCACTGCCAGGCTGCAGGGTGTGCTCAGCCTTTAGCAAACGTCAGAGAGTCAACACTTGGCCTTGTTGGACTTGCTGAGGGTGGAGAGGTCCTGCCCCTGGGGAGGAACAACCTCCTGCAGCAGGACAGGAGAGGGGAAACCTGCTGGGAAGCGGCTCCACAGAGAAGGAGCTGGGAGTGCTGGAGGTCAAGAAGGTGCCCAGGAGCCAGCAATGTGCCCTGGTGGCCAAGAAGGCCTCAGTGGTGTCCTGGGGTAGGGCATGAAGAAGAGTGTGGCAGGGCAAGGGTTTTTGTTCTCCTTCTACTCTTCCCTGGTGAGGCCACATTTGGGGTCCTGGGTCCAGTTCTGGGCTCCCCACTTCAAGAGAGACAGGGAAATGCTGGAGAGAAGAGTAGACTGGAGAAGAGCAGCCCCAGAGGGGAGCTGAGCAATGCTCAGCAAGAGCTAAAGGAGCTGGGGGGGGCAAGAGGCTGGGGACAGATGGCTCAGAGGTGCCCAAGGACAGGACAAGGGGTAGAGGGCACAAAGTGGCACCCAGGAGGTTCCATCTGAACAGGAGAGGAAAGTTGTTTGTTGTGAGGGTGCTGGAGGCCTGGAGCAGGCTGCCCAGAGAGGTTGTGGAGTCTCCTGGTGTGGAGAGCTTCCAACCCCCCCTGGGCATTGTGCTGCTGGGCAGGGTGCTGGGGGTGCCCTGCTGGAGCAGGGGGCTTGGACTGGATGAGCTCCAGAGCTCCCTTCCCATCCACACCACGCTGGGATTCATGGATTCACCAAGCTGAACAACCCCACAAGCAGAGAGCTCAGTGTGAGGGAAACATCCTGTTTGCTCCTTGAGCCTCCCATGTAAGGCAGCTTCCCAAGAAGCCCTTCACACTTCTCACACCTCTCCCTGCCCAGAAGGTCTCCCATGCCCAGCCAGCCCCAGTGAGCCCTGGCAGCAGAGGGAAGGAGGCTCCCAGCACCGCCAGCAGCCACTGCTGTGCCCTGTGAGGATTTGCTGTATCACATAACAACAAGCTGGGAGATTTGGTCTCTCTTGACACAATGTCCTGATAACAGCAGCTGGGAGCAGGGGCAGCCTCCTCCAGCCTCATCAGCTGCCCCAAGAGCTGCTTGCTGCACCCCAGGGAGCTATTTACAAACCAGTTTTGAAACCAGGCAGCGAGGCAGGGGCCAGGATTTGACCACTCAGTGCTGAGCTGAGGAGCTTGGCTCCTGCTCTCTGACCATGAGAGGGAAATTTGCCTTTGCCTTCTTTCCCTCCCCAGCCCCTGAGAAGGGCCAGCACAGGCTGCAGGCTGCCCCTGTGCTCTGCATGCTCTGGAGGAGATCCTCACGATTCCCCCCAGGCTTTGAATCCTTCCAGTGGCCTGGATGTAAACTCCACAGCACTCCACCTCAACGTGAGGAGGAACTTCTGCACTGTGAGGGTCCCAGAGCCCTGGAGCAGGCTGCCCAGAGAGGTTGTGGAGTCTCCTGCTCTGGAGCCTTTGCAGCCCTGCCTGGCTGTGTTCCTCTGTGCCCTGTGCTGGGATTCTCTGCTCCTGCTCTGGCAGGGGGCTTGGACTCGATGATCTCTGCAGGTCCCTTCCAACCCCTAACATCCTCTGATCTATGATTTTACCCTGTGGTTCCCTTCCTGAGGCCCAGAGGATGGATTTGCTGGCACTGCCTGAGCCTTCTCCCCATTTCTGATGCCACTAGAAATCCAGGGCTCGTTCTAAGCCCTGAGCTTGATGGAAATGCCAGCCCAGAGGGAGGCAGGAGCTCAGCCAAGCCCCCCCAAGGACAGTTGTTCCCAGCACAACAGCTACAGGCAGCACCAAGGGCAAATGTCCACTGGAAAACACCCAGTGAAAGGGCAAATGCCTACTGGAAACTGGGCAGCTGTCACACCCTGGGATGGGGAACGTCCTATGCCCTCACCACCTCCCTCCCACCCCGTGTCAAGAAGCCTGGGATGGGGAACGTCCTATTCCCTCACCACCTCCCTCCCACCCCGTGTCAAGAAGCCTGGGATGGGGACAAATCACATTTTCAGCCTGCAGAAGAGCCAGGACCCATGGCTGAGACCTCATTAGCTCCATAAAGATTGGATCTTTCCCCTAGCTGGCAGTGGCAGGGCATTGGCTTGGGGTCAAGTGTAGCACAAGCAGGTATGGAAAAGCAGCAGCAGATTAAATTGCTGTCAGCCACTCTGCTGCTGCTCACTGCAGCACAGCCTGGCTGATAGTGGCAGGCAGGACACACTATTTAAAAATAAAATGGTGCCAGAGCCTCCCTTCCACTTTGTCAGGCAGTTGAGAAAAGCCATGCAAGAGCACCAGCAAAGCTCTCCAGCAGCTCACCACAACAAGGTGGAGCCGGAGCCTTAGTGTGGTTTGCAGCTGCTGTGGCTCAGCAGGGCACTGGTGGAGGGCTCAGATCACAGAGTCAATCACCAAGGTTGGAAGAGACCTCAAAGCTCATCAAGTCCAACCTGGCACCACAGACCTCATGACTAAACCATGGCCCCAAGTGCCACATCCAATCCCCTCTTGAACACCTCCAGGGGTGGGGACTCCACCACCTCCCTGGGCAGCACATCCCAATGGCAAACGACTCAGTGAAGAGCTTTCTCCTAACCTCCAGCCTGAACCTCCCCTGGCACAGCTTGAGACTGTGTCCTCTTGTTCTGGTGCTGGGTGCCTGGGAGAAGAGACCAAGCCCCTCCTGGTTACAACCTCCCTTCAGGGAGTTGGAGAGAGCAAGAAGGTCTCCCCTGAGCCTCCTCTTCTGCAGGCTAAGCAGCCCCAGCTCCCTCAGCCTCTCCTCACAGGTTTCTGCTCCAGACCCCTCCCCAGCCTTGTGCTCCAGACCCCTCCCCAGCCTCATTGCCCTTCACTGGACACATTCAAGCATCTCAACATCTTTCTTAACACAGGACTCCAGGTGTGGCCTAACCAGTGCTGAGCACAGGGCACAATGACCTCCCTGCTCCTGCTGGCCACACTCTTCCTGCTGCAGGCCAGGATGCCATTGGCCTTCTTGGCCACCTGGGCACACTGCTGGCTCATGCTCAGAATTCCTCTCTCAGGAATTCTTCTTTTCTCTTGCAGTAAGGGCAGGGGTTAATGCAGCTCTGGGCAGCTCACTGAGGCCCCTGCCTAAATTGTTTTCCTGTCCTGGAGCTCATTAGTTGCATTCAGTGCCCTGGGCAGTGTCCGGCAGGCGCTGGGTGGCAGCTGCGCCAGGAAGGGCTGCGAAGCACTGCCTGCTCCCTCTGCCATGAGCACCCTGCTCAGGGCATGCTGCTTATCTCCAAGGCACTAATTAGGGTGGACAGAGGAAGCACAAAACATGCCAGCAGTGCTGCTGGCCACACTTGCAGCTGGGGTGAGTTGTCAGCTGGCAGATGAGTGCAGAAGAGCACAGAATTGTCAGGGCTGGAAGGAACCTCAAGGCTCAGCCAGTTCCAACCCCCCTGCCGTGGGCAGGGACACCTCACACCACAGCAGGTTGCTCACAGCCACATCCAGCCTGGCCTTCAAACCCTCCAGGGATGAGGCTGCCACCACCTCCCTGGGCAACCTGTGCCAGGCTCTCACCACCCTCATGGGGAACAACTTCTTCCTCACATCCAATCTCAAATCTCCCCACTTCTAGTTTTGCTCCATTCCCCCCAGTCCTATCCCTCTCTGACAGCCTCAGAAGTCCCTCCCCAGCTTTCTTGGAGCCCCCTGCAGATCCTGGAAGGCCACAATTAGGTCTCCTTGGAGCCTTCTCCTCTCCAGATTGAACAACCCCAACTCCCTCAGTCTGTCCTCACAACAGAGCAGCTTCAGCCCTCTGCTCCTCCTCGTGGCCCTTCTCTGGACACCTTCCAGCACCTCCAGGTCCTTCTTGTAACAGAGGCTCCAGAACTGGATGCAGTGCTCCAGGTGAGGTCACACCAGAGGGGAGAATCCCCTCCCTGGCCCTGCTGGCCACACTTCTCTTGCTGCAGCCCAGGCTCTGCTTGGCTTTCTGGGCTGCAAGTGTTCCCTGCTGGCTCCTCTTGAGCTTCTCATGGGCATGGAGAGATATGGGCTGGAGAAATCCCAAGGCAGAAGGAGGGAGCTCAGCAAGGAAAGAACTGTGTCTGAAGGCAACTTGCTTTCCCTGCAAGAATGTCTTCAGAGCTGGAAGTGAACTCTTGGGCAGCAGGTTGCATTTGCATGGGGTCAGGGCATTTGGTGTCTGTCTCAGCAACAACCAACTACTGCAAGCCAAACCCAAATCACTTGGAATCATAGCATGGTCTGGGTTGGAAGGGACCTCCAAGGTCATGCAGTCCAACCCCCTCTTCACTAATCAGGGGCATCATCAACTAGATCAGCTTCAACTGTTCCTACACCTGGACCAGCCCTCAGTCTCCTAACTGTGTGGATCTCTTTCTCGTTGTAACCCATGGGGGAGTTCAGGCTGGGGCTCGGTGCAGAGCTGTGAAGAGCAAGCACAGCGAGCAGGAGCCACTGCAAGCTACCAGTGCTTGTAGAAGTGGTGCACAGCCCAATTCTTCCTACAGGGAGAGATTTGCTCTGCTGAAGGGTCAGCTCCTTGTGTTCCAGGCTGTGTCAGCCTCCTGAGCAGGGCACCTGAAAGCTGCTAAGGATAACACCAGAGAGAGAGCAGGTCCAGCCTTGCAGGATCACAAGTTTTGCTTTCCCACTCCCCCAGGGCTTTGCATTTTGACTCTGGCTGATTAGGCAGTGGTGACAGCTCAGGAAATGGATTCCACCCAATCTCACAACAACTGATCTAAAATGCTCTAATCTCCAGGCAGATAAGGAGTTGCTACAGCAAAGCCAACATAAACCTGAGGGCTGTGGCAGGCTGGGCTGTTGTTTAGCTGCTGTTGCTAGTTAGCTACTGTACTTGATGCCAGAGACCACCCTGTATTTAAACCTTCTCACTTAACTTGACACGTTAGCTTTTCAGCACCAGCTGGAGCTCCCAGCCTGGAGAGCCTCAGCAGCACGGAGCAGGAGGACTTTGTGTGGGGAGCTCTGGAGCTGCAGTGAGCATCCCCTCGGCCCCAGGTCACTGCAGGGGGCCGCAGGCAGCAGCTCCTGTGGGACACAGCTGTGCTCCTGGTGAATTCATGCTGCTGCAGCAGCTGCCCATTCACGATGGGACACAGAATCTGGGCTTCCTTGGCCCTGTCCTTAGCCTGGAGACAGGCTGGGGAGGGGTCTGGAGCACCAAAGTTGGGGAGGGGTCTGGAGCACAAACCCTGTGAGGAGAGGCTGAGGGAGCTGGGCTTGCTTAGCCTGGAGAAGAGGAGGCTCAGGGGAGACCTCATTGCTCTCTACAACTACCTGATGGAGCCAGGTGGGGGTTGGTCTCTTCTCCCAGGCAAGCAGCACCAGAACAAGAGGCCACAGTCTCAGGCTGTGCAGAGGGAAGCTTAGGCTTGATCTTAGAAAGAAGTTCTTTCCAGAAAGAGAGATTGGCCTTTAGGATGGGCTGCCCAGGGAGGGGGTGGGCTCAGCATCCCTGGAGGTGTTCAAGACAAGCCTGGATGAGGCACTGAGTGCCATGGTCTGGTTGATGAGTTGGGGGTGGGTGATCAGTTGGACTTGGTGATGTTGAGGTCTCTTCCAACCTGGCTGATTCTGTGACTCTGTCTGGGGTGGTCACAGAAAATGCCATCCTTGGAGCTAGGGAAAACCCCACCCCTTGCTCAGGAGGCCTTGCTCTGTCCCATGGAAATCCATGCCCCTCATCATTTCCTTTATTGCAGCCATGCTGATTGCTTTTATCCTTCGCATTTCCTTTGTTTACTCTAAAACTGCAACCCAGGGTCCTGCTGAGCCCTGGAGAAGCTGCACAGGGGGTTGATCAATTTGTGCTGTGACCAGAACCACGCTGAGCACGTATCCAAGAATCCAGCAAACTTCCTGCTCCCAACAGGAGCTCTAGCAGGAGCAGTGTGGCCAGCAGGAGCAGGGAAATCATTCTGCCCTGTACTCAGCACTGCTCAGGCCACACCTTGAGTCCTGTGTCCAGCTCTGGGCTCCTCAGGTTAGGAAAGATGTTGAGTTGGTGTCCAGAGAAGGGCAACGAGGCTGGGGAGGGGTCTGGAGCACAGCCCTGTGAGGAGAGGCTGAGGGAGCTGGGGTTGTTTAGCCTGGAGAATAGGAGGCTCAGGGGAGACCTCATTGCTCTCTCCAGCTCCCTGCAGGGAAGTTGTAGCCAGGTGGGGGTTGGTCTCTTCTCCCAGGCAAGCAGCACCAGAACAAGAGGACACAGTCTCCAGCTGTGCCAGGGGAGGTTCAGGCTGGAGGTTAGGAAGAAATTCTTCCCAGCAAGAGAGATTGGCCATTGGGATGTGCTGCCCAGGGAGGTGGTGGAGTCCACATCCCTGGAGGTGTTTAGGAAGAGCCTGGATGAGGCACTTGGTGCCATGGTGTAGTTGATTAGATGGTGCTGGGTGATAGGTTGGACTTGATGATCTCAAAGGTCTTTTCCAGCCTGGTCTGGTCTATTCTATTCTATTCTATTCTATTCTATTCTATTCTATTCTATTCTATTCTATTCTATTCTATTCCTTTGCCCTGGGCTGGGTCTGTTGCAGTTAACAAAACTCTTCTTTGTTTTCTGGCATTATCTGCTCTGAGCAGGAAGGATGCAGCCATAGCCATAGCCACAGCCACAGCCATAGCCATAGCCCAGGCAGTGCTGCCAGCAGTGCTGTGAGGTGAGAGGGGCTTGAAAGCAGAAATTTTCACAGCTAATCACCAGCTCAAATCCTGCTCTTACTGACATCTGAAGTGAATCCTCAAGAGGCAGGAGAGTGACTTGGCATTTGCAAGCACACATCTGAAAGCAAGCGTGCAGGAGGTGCTGCCAAGGCCTTGGCAGGGAGCACAGGGCCTCCTCCCACTGTGCATCTTCCTGGCAAGGGCAGCAGAAGGTGGATGTTCCTCTGTTGGCTGGGACAAGAAGCAGTCATTCTAGCAGCTGCTCTCTGCTCCTGCTGCTGCCCTCAGCAGCTTTGCTTTCCCCAGCAGGCTGCTCCTCGTGCCCTGCTGCCCCAGGGGATGCTGTGCAGAGATGTGCCCTGACCCAAAGTGTGTCCTGCCTGCGTGAAAGCAGATGGGGAGTGACAGAGGGGTGAAGGAAGGCAAGGCAGGGGGAAGGAGAGCGAGATGAGATGCTGAGCAGCCAGAGCTAGCAGCAGCAGATGCTAGCAACAAAGGGCAACAAAGCTGGTGAGGGGTTTGGAGCACAGCCCTGTGAGGAGAGGCTGAGGGAGCTGGGGTTGCTTAGCCTGCAGAAGAGGAGGCTCAGAGGGGACCTTATTGCTGTCTACAACTACCTGAAGGGAGGTTGGAGCCAGGTGGGGGTTGGTCTCTTCTCCTGGGCAGCCAGCACCAGAACAAGAGGACACAGTCTCAAGCTGTGCCAGGGGAGGTTCAGGCTGGAGGTTAGGAATAAATTCTTCCCAGCAAGAGAGCTTGGCCATTGGGATGTGCTGCCCAGGGAGGTGGTGGAGTCACCATCCCTGGAGGTGTTTAGGAAGAGCCTGGATGAGGCACTTGGTGCCACGGTTGAGTTGATCAGATGGTGCTGGGGGATATAGGTCGGACTTGATGATCTCAAAGGTCTTTTCCAACCTGGTTAATTCTATTCTATTCTATTCTATTCTATTCTATTCTATTCTATTCTATTCTATTCTATTCTATTCTATTCTATTCTATATAGCTTTCGAAATATGTTAGCTGGCCAGGGCTTGGCTTGACCTTGTGGCCAAGAAGGCCAACGGCATCCTGAGGTGCATCAAGAAAAGTGTGGCCAGCAGGGCCAGGGAGGTTCTCCTGCCCCTCTACTCTGCCCTGCTGAGACCACACCTGGGATGCTGTGTGCAGTTTGGGGCTCCCTAGTTGAAGAGAGACAGAGACCTGCTGGAGAGAGTCCAGTGGAGAGCTGCATGGATGCCTGGGGGACTTGAACTGCTTAGTCTGGAGAAGAGGAGGCTGAGGGCAGAGCTCACTGCTCTCTACAGCTACCTGAAAGAGGTTGCAGCAAGGTCAGTGTTGATCTCTTCTCCCAGGTAGCCAGCAACAGGATGGGAGGAAATGGTTTGAGTTGTGCCAGAGGAGGTTAGACTGGACATTAGGAAACATCTTTTTACTGAGGGAGTGGTGAGGTGAGTTGGAACAGGCTGCCCAGGGAGGTGGTGGAGTCCCCATCCCTGGAGGTGTTCAGGAAGCTGTATAGAATCAGAGAATCATAGAATCAGTAAGGTTGGAAAAGACCTCAAAGATCATCAAGTCCAACCTGTCACCCAAGACCTCCTGACCACTAAACCATGGCCCAAAGTGCCACGGCCAGTGGCTATTCGTTCACACGGACTGCATTTTGTCTTCTGAATCACAGGATCACAGAATCACCAAGGTTGGAAGAGACCTCAAAGATCATCAAGTCCAACCTCACACCACAGACCTCATGACTAAACCATGGCACCAAGTGCCACATCCAATCCCCTCTTGAACCCCTCCAGGGATGGAGACTCCACCACCTCCCTGGGCAGCACATTCCAATGGCGAACGACTCAGTGAAGAACTTTCTCCTCACCTCCAGCTTAAACCTCCCCTGGCACAGCTTGAGACTGTGTCCTCTTGTTCTGGTGCTGGGTGCCTGGGAGAAGAGACCAACCCCCACCTGGCTACAACCTCCCTTCAGGGAGTTGCAGAGAGCAAGAAGGTCTCCCCTGAGCCTCCTCTTCTCCAGGCTAAGCAACCCCAGCTCCCTCAGCCTCTCCTCACAGGGCTGTGCTCCAGACCCCTCCCCAGCCTCATTGCCCTTCTCTGGACACCTTCAAGTCTCTCAATGTCCTTCTTAAATTGAGGGGCCCAGAACTGTAGCTGAGGTGCCTCAGGGTATGGTTTAGTGGTCATGCAGTTGGGTTAGGGTTGGACTCTTGCAGGGCTTTTCTGCCCTTAGTGATTTTATGATTGTATGAGTCAAGGCTTGGCCTCAGATGTGTCCCTTTTCACACCCAGGAACCCCCATCACTACAGGAGGGAGTGATGGGACCCCCCCTTTCAGACTTCAGGGCCGGCCTTAGGGGTAAGCCATGGGTCCCATTTTGTGGCTGGTTGCTGCTTCCTGGCACGCAGGCAGCCCCTTGGCTGCTCTCCGCTCCCAGCGCTGCCTGTGCTGGAGCTTCACAGCTGTGGCCAAACTGCTGAGTCCCAGCACTAACACTGACCAATAATCCTCTCCATGTAATAAACCTCTTCTTCCAAGGGGTGCTGATAAGGATTTCCATTTTTAGGCGAGGGCAAAGGAACCTCTCAGCCCCGAGTCGCTGCTGCTGCTGCTGCTGCTGCTGCTGCTGCAATTGAAGAGGGGAGCAGAAGCTGCTTTGCTTTTTTTCCCCTTCCCTCCTTTCTTTTTAAACTTTTCCTGTAAATAGAGCATTAATGAAGACAGATGGGTCAGCAGTGTAAACAAAAGCTCTATCTCAGGCCACTTTAGTCCTGGCTTTGTTTCCCAATATAGTAAGGAAAGCAGCACCGCCCTGGTTCCCATCCTGTTAACAGCCTTTGCACTCCAAATGTCGCACTTGGGTTATAAGGAAGTTTAAATTAACACTGGGCTGTAGTTTTTCAAATGCTCGAGGCAGATGTTCGAGTGTCAGGACATCTTCCCCTCTTGGCTTTGTTTTGGTTTGGGTTTTGATTCTTAAACAAGAAGGGGGGGAGGTGGTGGCTCAGTGTGCTTTGCAGAAAAGACTCCACTCAACCTCTCCCCTGCTGTGCTGTAGCTGTGCCTGGCACCAAGCTGCCCAGGACTGGTCAGCACTGCAGGAGCCTTTGCCGTCCAACAGGATGGCATTCAACAAACCCAAGTGCCAGGGCTGCACTTTGGCCACGGCAACCCCCTGGGCAGAGCTACAGGCTGGGGGCAGAGTGGCTGAGAGCTGCCAAACAGAGAGGGACCTGGGGGTAGTGATTGACAGCTGCCTGAACATGAGCCAGCAGTGTGCCCAGGTGGCCAAGAAGGCCAAGGGCATCCTGGCCTGCATCAGGAACAGTGTGACCAGCAGGAGCAGGGAGGTCATTGTGCCCTGTGCTCAGCACTGGTTAGGCCACACCTTGAGTCCTGTGTCCAGTTCTGGGCCCCTCAGTTTAAGAAGGACATTGAGAGACTTGAAAGTGTCCAGAGAAGGGCAACGAGGCTGGGGAGGGGTCTGGAGCACAGCCCTGTGAGGAGAGGCTGAGGGAGCTGGGGTTGCTTAGCCTGGAGAAGAGGAGGCTCAGGGGAGACCTCATTGCTCTCTACAACTCCCTGAAGGGAGGTTGTAGCCAGGTGGGGGGTGGCCTCTTCTCCCAGGCACCCAGCACCAGAACAAGAGGACACAGTCTCAAGCTGTGCCAGGGGAAGTTTAGGCTGGAGGTGAGGAGAAAGTTCTTCACAGAGAGAGTTGTTAGCCACTGGAATGTGCTGCCCAGGGAGGTGGTGGAGTCACCGTCCCTGGAGGGGTTCAGGAGGGGATTGGATGTGGCCCTTGGTGCCATGGTCTAGTCATGAGGTCTGTGGTGCCAGGTTGGACTTGATCTTTGAGGTCTCTTCCAACCTTGGTGATACTGTGATAGTTTTAGACTGATGAAGGTTTTGCTTTGCTTCAGAGCTGCCTTCCAACACCTGAAGGGATCCTGCAGGAAGGCTGCAGAGAGACTTTTGCTGAGGGGGTCTAGAGCCAGGCCAAGGGGCAATGGTTTGAAGGTGAGGGAGAGCAGGGTTAGAGTGGAGCTGAGGAAGAAGCTCTTCAGTGTGAGGGTGGTGAGAGCCTGGCCCAGGCTGCCCAGGCAGGCTGGGGCTGCCTCCTGCCTGGGGGTGTTCAAGGACAGGTTGGATGAAGCCTTGAGCAGCTGAGTCTGGTTGAGAGCTGTCCCTGTGTGGAGTAGAGAATGGAATAGAATAGAATAGAATAGAATAGAATAGAATAGAATAGAATAGAATAGAATAGAATAGAATAGAATAGAATAGAATAGAATAGAATACTTTCCCCCCTCCAGTCTGACATTTGGGCACCTCCAAATGAGAGCAGCAGAGAATCATTGATTCATTTTGGGCTGGAAAAGACCTCCAGGCTCATCAAGTCCACCTAAGGCCATCACAGCCATTCAAACACACCCCCAGGTGAACAGCCACACATCGCTTGAGCACCTCCAGGTGTTCAGGTCAGGATTCTTCAGTCAGCTGCACCTGGCACTGCAGACTCCAGGGGTCACACCCAGGACAGAGATACAGAAAGCTTTGGGGAGAAATTGCTTCGAGGAGTTCTAGTCCCCGTGCAGAGAGCACTCAGGAGAACCTCAGCTTCCCAGTAGCTGTGTGAAAGCTGCTCTGGTGCTGAGTGTTTGTGCAGCAGACACAGCTGCCACCACTCCTTCCAAGGCCAAGAAAGGAGTGAGATGTCTTGGAGTTCATGCTCTTCAGGAAGCATTGTGTGTGTTGATTTAAGAGGAGCAGTTGAAGACCAAAGCTCTTCCCCTCAGCTCCCTCACTGATGTTAGCCAGGCACTTCCTCTCTCCCTATCATTTGCTTCTGCCCCCCCACCCCTCAGCCTGTGCTGGCCATTTGTGATGCAGCATCCAGCAAAGGGGGGCTCCACATCTGCTTACACTGCCCCACAGATATTCAATTACCAGAGAACCAGAGAATGGTTGGGGTTGGAGAAGCCTCTGGGATCATCCAGCAACCCAGCTCCACCATGGCCACTAAACCATGGTCCCAAGTGCCATGGCCACAGTTTTTCTGGAACGCCTTCAGGGATGGGGACTCCACCACCTCCTTGGGCAGCCTGTGCCAATGCCTGACCACTCTTGAAGCAAAGAAATTTTTCCTCATGTCCAACCCCAACCTCCCCTGGCACAATTTCAGGACATTTTCTCATGTTCCATCACCTGAGATTAGGAAGCAGAGCCCAACCCCCACCTGGCTCCAGCCTCCTTTCAGGAAGCTGTAGAGAGCAATGAGGTCTCCCCTCAGCCTCCTCCAAACTGCACACCCCCAGCTCCCTCAGCTGCTCCTCCCCAGCCCTGTTCTCCAGACCCTTCCCCAGCTTTGTTGCCCTTCTCTGGCCCTGCTCCAGCCCTCAATGTCCTTCTTGCAGTGAGGAGCCCAAAACCAAACCCAGCCTTCAAGCTGTGGCCTCCCAGTGCCCAGCCACCCTGCTGGCTGCTTTGGCACCATAAACCCTGCCTGAAGCCCTGCTACAGTTTGAAGGGGGAACCTTAGCCTAGTCCTTGACTGCAAAGGCTGAAAGGGTCTGGAGAGGAGAGGTTCGGAGAGGAGAGCAGAGGTTCAGAGAGGAGAGGTTCAGAGAGGAGAGGTTCAGAGAGGTTCAGAGAGGAGAGGAGAGGTTCAGAGAGGAGAGGAGAGGAGAGGAGAGGTTCAGAGAGGAGAGGAGAGGAGAGGTTCAGAGAGGAGAGGTTCAGAGAGGAGAGGTTCAGAGAGGAGAGGAGAGGAGAGGTTCAGAGAGGAGAGGAGAGGAGAGGAGAGGTTCAGAGAGGAGAGGAGAGGAGAGGAGAGGAGAGGAGAGGAGAGGAGAGGAGAGGAGAGGAGAGGAGAGGAGAGGAGAGAGAGGAGAGGAGAGGAGAGGAGAGGAGAGGAGAGGAGAGGAGAGGAGAGGAGAGGAGAGGAGAGAGAGGAGAGGAGAGGAGAGGCTCAGAGAGGAGAGGAGAGGAGAGGTTCAGAGAGGAGAGGAGAGGTTCAGAGAGGAGAGGAGAGGGAGAGGAGAGGAGAGAGAGGAGAGGAGAGAGAGAGGAGGTTCAGAGAGGAGAGGAGAGGTTCAGAGGAGGGAGAGGAGAGAGGAGAGGAGTTAGAGAGGTTCAGAGAGGAGAGGAGAGGGGAGAGAGGAGAGGAGAGGAGAGAGAGGAGAGGAGAGGCTCAGAGAGAGAGGAGGAGAGGAGAGGAGAGTCAGAGGAGAGAGAGGAGAGGAGAGGAGAGGGTCAGAGAGGAGAGGAGAGGAGAGGTTCAGAGAGGAGAGGAGAGGAGAGGAGAGGAGAGGAGAGGAGAGGAGAGGAGGAGGAGAGGAGAGGAGAGGAGAGGAGAGGAGAGGAGAGGAGAGGAGAGGAGAGGGAGGAGAGGAGAGGAGAGGAGAGGAGAGGTTCAGAGAGGAGAGGAGAGGTTCAGAGAGGAGAGGAGAGGAGAGGAGAGGGGAGGAGAGGAAAAAGTGAAATAATAAGCAAAACAATAAAATAAGTAAAAGGAGTTTAGTCTTCTTTAGGAAGAAAGTCTTCACAGTGAGGGTGGGGAGATATTGGAACAAGTTGCTCAGGGAGGCTGTGGCTGCCTCCTCCCTGGAGGTGCTCAAGGCCAGGCTGGATGAGGTCTTGAGCAAGCTGGGCTGGTGGGAGGTGTCCCTGCCCATGACAGGGGGTTGGCACTGGCTGAGCTTTGAGGTCCCTTGCAACCCAACCCATTCCGTGAGCCTGAAAATTACAGACCCACGTCTGCCTTGCACCCCTACAGGCTGAGTGCCATCTGCTCTCTGACAACGAACCTCTGGCAGCAGGGAGTGCAAAGGCAGCTCCTCTGCACTGCTAGGTGACCACTGGAACACTGGTGATGGGTGGCCCCAGTGGTTTGTGGGTTTTTTTGCCGTTGTTTCTGAGGCACAGATCTTGGCCCAGGCTGTTCAGAGAGGTTGGCACCGCTGAGTGCACACAGATCACTGCCACGGGCAGGGCTGCGGAAAAGAGATGATAAAAGCCAATGTTGGGTTATCTCCCTCGTGCTGGATTATCACTCCTGACAAGGTGAATGGTTTGTCTTGGCAAATGGCTTCAGAATGGTGGTGGGTGGGTTTGAAAGGTGCCTGTGTGCTCACACTTCAGCCGTTGGCTGCCGCAGCTCATGTCAGCCGAGTGCGATATCAGCTCCCACCCACCCTGCTCGTGTGCCACTAACCCAGGGGAAGATTGCAGAGTGGCTCAGGGGAAGGGCTCTGAGTGCCAGGCACTCACAGGGTGAGATCCGCAGCAGGCAGGCAGAGGTTCAGCCCCACGGGGCAGTCCACTGCGTGCAAACACGAGCGGAGGCTGCAGGGCTCTACAGCAAACTGCACAAAGGGCGCCCAGAGCAAGGAGAGCCCTGCAAGGGAGCCTCTGCACTGGATGAGACCCTTCGTGCTCCAGAACACTGCTGGTGCTTGGCTCATCAGAAGGACATGAAACTGTTGGAGTGAGTCCAGAGGAGGCCACAAAGATGATCCCAGGGCTGGAGCAGCTCTGCTCTGAGGACAGGCTGAGGGAGCTGGGGGTGTTCAGCCTGGAGAAGACCTTAGAGCTGCCTTCCAATACCTGAAGGGAGCTACAGGATTGCTGGAGAAGGGCTTTTCACAAGGGTGTGTATGGCCAAGGGGGAATGGTTTGGAGCTGAGGGAGAGCAGGGTTAGTCTGGAGCTGAGGAAGAAGTTCTTCAGTGTAAGGGTGGTGAGAGTCTGGCACAGGCTGCCCAGGGAGGCTGTGGCTGCCTCCTGCCTGGGGGTGTTCAAGGCCAGGCTGGATGAGGCCTTGAACAGCAGAGTCTAGCTGAGAGGTGTCCCTGCCCACGGCAGAGGGGTTGGAGTAGATGATCTCTGAGCTCCCTTCCAACCTGAGCCATTTTAGGATTCTCTGACAGAGTCCCTGCAGAGAGGGAAGAGTTCTACCAGCAAGGGAGGAAACCCAGACACAGCATTTACCTAGGGGAGAACAAACGAACCAGCGAAGCCCAACCCCCGCGCAGCACCACGCAACAGAGAGATTCCACCTCAGACGGGAGGGGTGGCAAGGTTTTATCCGAGTGGGTTACACACAACAAGCACAAAAATAAACCATCCTGTATTCTACATTATATTACAAAGGCAGGCAGTCAATAAATAGGTCAATAAATTATGGGGAGCACAGAAAGAGCGTGTGTGGAAAAACCCAGGTGAGGCTGCTTCTAGCTGGTGCACGGTCAGAGTCTGTCGTGTTCCTTCCCCGCGAAGGGCCAGAGTGATCCTCCCAAAGACCCTTTTATCACTTCCAGGGAAGATAACTTTCCCTTAAAAGTGTACAGCAGCCCCAGGGCCAGCACTGCGGGCTCTGGGCGGGGCTGGAGCCGGCGGCGTCACTTGCACTTTCCCAAGAATCTGACAAATTTGCAGCTTAGTATAAATAAAGCCCTGGGGCCGGTGGTTCTCGGCTCCAACACCTCCTTATCACCACCCTTTGGTGCAGAAGAGTGGCAGGAACATGGCATGTGACTCCCTCCTCTGCTGTTGAAACGGGGAGGAGGGGGCCAGGGTCTTCATGAATTGACAACTTCAGCTCAGCCCTCCAGGGGAGATCCTCCCTCCAGCCGGCACCGAGTCCAGCTCTGGGCAGACCGAGCACAAGGCTGCTGCTTGGCCCTTTAGACTGGGCCGTGTGGCTGTAGGGTAGGGCAGGGGACTGGCTCCGCAGCTGCTAGTAGCTGGTACAGTTTCAAGGCTTCAGCAGATGTGCTGCACTTATTTCTGCCACCTAAAGCTCTGTCCCTTGAGGGTCAGCGCAGGGCTATGCCAGCCCTGCCTTACACGGGGCGCTCCTGCCCTAAGCATGCCCGGGGGGGATGCCTGGCACTGCTCCTGGGCCCATTGCTGTCACAAAGAAAGATGGGAAAGGGAACGCTTCCCTTCTGCTCCAGATGCCATACCACCCCTGCCAGTTGCCTCCAGCTGAGACAGGGAAAGGCTAAAGAAAGGATTAAGGACAAATTCTAGCACCTCGTTGTGCCTCTGTGGTTCAGGACCTCGAGGATTATTGGGACTTGAGATCTGCAGGGGTGGATTTTAAAGCTAATTCTGAGCATGGAAAGATCTTTGTGGAGATCTTACAGGAAACTGAACAACCTAAATGTGCTTTGCCCATAGCTCACCAAGCTTCAGCAGCTCTGGAAGTCCCTAGAGGTGCCAAGAACCATTTCTAAAGTACAGAAAGATGCCTTTATTTCTGGGGATTTGAGTGTGCCCCTTTGGCACAAAAAAAGCCTCCTCCAACAATCCAATGATCTGCTCTGTGCCCTGACAGGAAACAAGAGAGGCTTGGGCATGATTTGGACAGCAAAGAACATCAAGTAGCAAGCACTGGAACAAAATACACACAGTGTCCAGTTCTGGGCTCCCCAGTTCAAGAGGGACAGGGATCTCCTGGAGAGAGTCCAGTGGAGGCTACGAGGATGATGAAGGGACTGGAACATATCTTCTAGGAAGAAAGGCTGAGAGCCCTGGGGCTGTTTAGTCTGGGGAAGAGAAGGCTGAGAGGGGACCTTATCAGTGTCTATAAATATCTGAGGGGTGGGTGTCAGGATGAAGGTGCCAGGATCTTTTCAGTGGTGCCCCGTGATAGGACAGGGAACAGCAGGTACCAGCTGGAACCCAGGAGGTTCCACTCAGCATGAGGAGAAACTTGTTTGGTGTGAGGCTGCTGGAGCCCTGGAGCAGGCTGCCCAGTGAAGCTGGGGAGTTTCTTTCACTGGAGACTTTCAGGACCCACCTGGATGTGTTCCTGTGTGACCTGCCCTGGGTGGCCCTGCTCTGGCAGGGGGGGGGGGGGGGGGTGGGAGTGGGGGTTGGACAGGGTGATCTCTGGAGGTCCTTCCAACCCCTCCCCTTCTACCCTTCTGTGACTCTGCATGACTTGCCCATTCCCCACAGCAGGAAACATACAACATCTGTACATGCCTCATTAAATAACCTCATTAAATAGGAAACCCCAAATGTACAAATTTACAAACTGGATCATTAAATACTCCCTCCCCCCTCCCCCCCCCCCCCCCCCCCCCCCCCCGTGCGCTCCCCCCGCGCGTGCCCTTCCCCCCTACTATCTGCAGCCGCACTCTGACACCACCATGCCCTCGTACTTGAACTTGTAGGTGACCACCCCCGCGTCTAAGTAGAGGATGGAGATGGGGTCGAGTTTGGTGGGCACGCAGCAGGCCTTGGAGGCTTTCTGGGGGTTCTTCAGGTGAACCAAAGTCTGGACGATGGCGTGCTTGGTGGGCGTGACGTGCTCGGTCAGGGGGTAGGCGCACACCCCGTGGCACTCGTAGGCTTCGTAGCCTGCCGGGGCGATGATCCAGGAGTCCCAGCCGATCTCCTTGAAGTCGATGTAGAGCGGAGTCTTCTTGCAGTAGTTGCCTTTGGCGTTCCTGCGGATGCGGGCGGTGGAGTCGTAGATGATGTTGGAGCGCATCTGGAGCAGCGCCTCCTCCCCCGGCTGCCCGTGGAAGTTCCCAACCTCCAGGTTCTCCAAGTCCAGCAGCTGCTCGTGGTCTATCATCTCGTTCAGCTCCTGCTTCTCCTCCTTTTTGTCGTTGCTCTGGTCGTCGGAGAACACGATCAGCAGGGGCACGTGCTTGGCCTCCGAGTTGATGTCGATATCCAGCGTCCCCTCCCCGGGCTGCTCCTCCCCTTCCCTGCTCTCGATGTGCACTTCCAGCCGGTGCGTGGTCAGCCCTGCCCTCCGCCAGCGCCGGATGGCTTCGGTCACCTCGAAGGTCTCCCACTCGCTGCTCGTGCCGTAGATGTGCCTGGATGCCAGGGGCATTATTTTCCTCTCTTCCCCTACCCCCACAGGGTCGGTTTCCAGCACTTCAAAGATGGTGACCTTCCGGTCCAGCCCGTGGTAGAGCATCTGGTCCTGCTCCACCAAGGTGTAGAGCCTTAGCTCGGCCATGATGATTTCTTCGTGGTGAGGGATGGAAACATTGAAGAGAAGAGGGTATCTCCGGATTCCTGTGACACCAACAGGGTGGGAAGCCAAGTCTGGGGAGGATAAGGATCAAACATTTCAGAAGGCTCAATCAATGCATTCAGCAACACATCTACCGACACAGAGTGGTTTGGGTTGGAAGGGACCTCCAAAGCTCATCCAGTCCAACCCCCTGCAGTCAGTAGGGACATCCTCCACTAGAGCCGGTTGCTCAGAGCCTTGACCCTGAGGAGCTTGGTTTCAGTCAGACGATTCCAGGGGAGGGATTTTTTTCATCATGTCCCCAAACCATCCTTGGGAAAGAGGACAATTTAGAAGCCTAAGGACAGCAGGATCTCAGATGTGCTGAAGACCATAAACCTGCAGTTATGCATTCTCCTTCTAACCCCATTCCTTCCAGGGCCTTCCTTGTCACCTGGAAAGATTCCATGTTAAAAATGTGCTGCCTAAGCCTGAAACCTAAGTCACTTCTAGGTTGCTGCACAGCAACTCTTTAATAAATGAAGGAAAACACTCCTGGTCGTGGGAGAGGGAGGGAAGAAGGATGTGGCACTGGAGTGACCATGACAGGGTGACATAAGCTGCACATGTGAGGCCAGCAGGCTGGAGCTCTGGCTGCTTGGCCTTTCTGTGTCAGAAGTGTTTCCTTCTCCTGGAACATGCCTCAGAAACTGAAAGGACAAAGCACTAAGGGAGGAAAGGTTGTGCTGGAAGATGCAAAGGCTCCTGGTTAGGAAGGGCTGGTGGTGAGCCTCTCATGCGAGTCACCAGCCCACAGAAATCCTGCCACAGGCTCAGTGAGCAGCCAGCCAGCTATGCTCAGCCACTTTTGGCAGCTTTAGTTAATAAAGCATCTAAGTACACAATATCTGCCTGTCAGCCAGGCTGTCTGCCCTGTCTGCACTCTGTTTATACACAGGCAGCCTGCACTGCCCAGGCGATCGCTGGGGGCTCTGCTGGCTGCTCCTAACTCAGAGACAGGTGAGGACACAGGGCACAGCTCTGCAAAGGTGAGCTATTTGCAACCTGTTGCTGCCCTCATCCCTGGCTCCTCCAGTTCTGGTATGTTTGGAGAGGAATGGCACTGAGAAAGCTGCAAGGTTTCCCCATGCTCCATCAGCACATTCAAGCAAGCAGCTGACTCTAGCACAGGACTTGTCCTGCTTCCTTTCAGCTTGGGGGGTTTGAAGCACCTGCTTTTGGCTTTCTTTTTCTATTTTGCTCTTTTGTCTGTTCATAAGAGCCAAGAGGGGACTCTGCCTCCATTTCCCTACCTGCCTGCTGCTGAGGCTGGGAGCTGGAGATGCTCTGCCCAGCGCTGGGGTGGGAGCAGACTGCGAGCTGAAGGCTGTGTGCTGTTCAAGCTCAGCTATGATCTCCATACTGGAAGTAATCTTTGGGGTTTCCTAGACCTTGATAGCTAAAGCATGATAGAAATGATTACAGAGTGGAGGAATGCCACTGGATCATATAGTAGAGGAGTACAGGAGGCAGGGGAAGGCCACACCATGAGCATGAAGCCAGGTGAGTGCTAGCAGGGTTTGTTTCCAAGTCAGGACATGACTCTGCTCTTTAGCTAGAAAGTTCATAGGGTGAAATGCCACCTGCTGTTGGCAGCACACCCCTAGGGTGGTCAGGAAGGGAGATTTGGAGAGCAGAGGAAAAGGAAAGCTTCCCTGAAGAGGTTTAGTCGAGGTTTTAAGAACTGATCGAAGCCCCAATTGCAAGAGTGATGCTACGGTCCGTGGGTTAAAGCAGAGAGGTAACTCCAGCCAGGCAGCAAGTGGTGTTTCCACAACAAATGCTTTCCTGGAGAGTCATGAAACTACCATTGCCAATTTTCATCAGGCAGGTGAAAAAAAAATAATCATTCTGGGGCCTGTTGCTACTGTCCTGATCATTACAAGTAATTAATGTCTCTATCAGAAGAGTTCTACAGCAGGAAGCGGTTGGACAGGACTCACAACAAACACTGAACCCTCTGCCTGCCTGAGCTCAGGAAGCTGTCTGACAGGACACCAGCAGTCTCACTTCACATCTTGCTGGTTTGGATTGGAGGAGGTGAGAGAAACGCTGAAATGACAGCAGGTTAAGCCACATTTACCCCATCCAGTGCAGACCTTCTGCAGCGATGAACCAGGCACTAAATGTCACAGCCCCAGCGGGGCACAGAGCTGTCAAGCACCCTGCGTGTGGCTGGGGCTGGGCAGTCTGCACCACTGCCAGTGCTGCAAACCTGAGCTGAGGGTTCCCAGTGGATTGATTTCAGATTTAAGTCACCAATACCACATTGGGTTTAGTTCTTCAGCACACTGCACTTGGCAATTGCACCACACATCATCCCCCCCCCCCCCCCCCCCCGGATGCATTCCTGGGTGATCTGCTCTAGGTGACCCTGCTCTGGCAAGGAGGGGGTTGGGACTGGATGATCTTTCAAGGTCCTTTCCAGCCTCTAACATTCTGTAATTTGAATCCCATTTCCTTTCCCCCAAACAGCACAAAAGCAAGGGAAGAACCACAATGCGTTCCTGTAACCTCTTCATGGGTGCTGATGAGCTGGGACAGGAGTGAGGGCAGAGCAGCAGCTGTGGAATGGGTTTGCCACCAACCTCTCAATAGATTTCTCCAGACTGGAGGAAAAGAATAAGTGTAGGAGACTTAAAGTACGATCTGGTGCCTCTTCAAACCAGAATCATGCTGCTGGGGCCTGGCAAGAGGGGCAGAAGAGAGGATAGCTTTGGGATCCCCTCTTCACATCTCACTGTGGGGCAACCCTGTTGTGACTTGCACGTAGGCTCTCCTGGATAATTCAGCATTTCAAATGGCAGACGTTAGAGAAAAGGCAGCAAGGAGTTGCTTCATGAGTGCTATTGGTTAATTAAGTTCTTAATTAGGCCAGGAAAGAGCGAGGGAAGCACTTTGAAGGGTTGGATTGCCCCTGGGTAATTAAACCTAATCCAAGCACTTGTGTTTGCCACGTGGGGTGAGCAGCGTTTGGGAGCCTTTGGTTGAAAATCAGCTTTGTCCAGGAACCACTGAGAGAGTATTGATCATTAACACTGAAACACTACCTCCTCCTCCTCAGTGAGCAGAGGCATGAAGCAGACACATGCAAGGGAACTACCTGCAGCCACAGTTAGGCTTCCTCAGCTCCTTTTGGGTTGGGGTTTGTTGGCTTCTTTTGTGTGGGTTGGGGTTTTTGTTTGGTTGGGTTTTGTTTGTTTGTTGGTTGGGGGTTTTTTTTTTTGGGGGGTGTGTGTGGGGTTTTTTGTTTGATTGGTTTTGTTGTCTCTTTCTCTTCAATAGGAAACATTCTAACCCAAGTAAAACCCGAGGGATCTCTCAAATTCTGCTTCACAGTTTGCTGGGCTCTGACCAGGTGCCAAAGGACGAAAACGTTGCAGATCCCCTGAGGGTCAGCAGTGAGAGGCCGTGAGCAGAAGTGGTCAAGCTCATAACAGGAAAATATTGCACCCAAAGCATTTCTTGCCTTGACATCCAACTTTGCTTAAGGCACTCATTTGGGAAGTCAATCAGCTAATTGCAGCCGAGGCACAGCGCTCTGGGGGACCAGGGAAGCTGAGGCACCCAAATCAAGCTGGGTGCTAGGATTCTATGACCTTTCCCCCAAGCCTGACAGCCTGGAAAGCAAAGGGCAAGGCAACTACGGCACGAGAGGTGGGGTCAGGGGGACCCTGGAGCACACAGCGTTAGCTGCACGTTCCCAGTGCCATCCTCACCGAAGGGCCTCTGCTGCCCTGCTGTGCTTCGTGCCCGAAGCCTGGCAGAGCCCTTTCCCGCTGACCACCACGGGCTCATTTCTACTCACTGCCACAGCTCTTACCTTCGTTCTTGAAGCTCCTGATGATGTTTGCGGAGGGCATGGAAGTCCTGTCGGTGGCAAACCTGTTGTAGAGCTCCAGCATGTACTCTGGAGGGTCCACCCTGGCCGATTCGTGCAGGGGGATGTCAGAGAGGTTCAAGGTCTTCAAGAAGTCGTTTTTCATGTTCTGGAGCAGGGTGTTGAAGTCGACACCGTCCTGCTCGGAGAGGATCTCATCGAAGAGGGGCACGTCCTCCTCCAGGGAAGAGTGCTCCAAGCTGAGGATGGGACTGCCAGCGGCAAGGTGAACCCAGAGGGAGAGGACAGCCCACAGCTGGAGGGCCACAGAATCCATGGCGCTGCTGGAGCCTCCGGGCGCGCTCCACAGGCTCTAGCTCTCGCATGGGCTCGGCGGCGGTTTTATCCCCTGGGTTGTGCACTGCTTGTGTCACAGAGGGATGACAAGTTTGGAAGCTCTTGTCTTGAGGCTTGTGATCCGTCCTGCCTGTCTCCCCCTTCCCCCTCCCCAAAACCAGGTCTCGGTAATTGGATATGGCTTGCTCTCTTCTGTGGTCGCCTTGCCTCTCTTATCTCCTGGAGTGGAAGCTGTGCACCAGATTTGTTGCTATCTCGCAATCCCCCTTCCCTTAATGAGCATTTTGTAAACATTCTGCACTAGGACACTTGGAGATAGGACAAGTTTCTTCTCAGAGAGGAGCTGCCCTTTCTTTCTGCCTCCCGGTAGCCGACTTCCTTTGCTGTGCGTGAGCGGCTCCCATCCGCGCAGCCCTCCAGCCCACATGGAAACTCTGCAGAGCCTCCTTCCCAGCCCACCAATTCCACACAAGGGGCAAAAATCAGCTCCTGCAAGGTAACAGCCCTACCCTTCTCAAGACTCACCTTACAGCTAAGCCTTTGCACTGGAGTTACAAAGGAAGTTCTTTGGGAAGAGGTCCATTCTCCTGTACTTGTGCAGCACAGAGCATGGGAGGAGAGCTCTAGGTTGGTTAATGCTTGACTAAACATGAGCCAGTAGTGCCCAGGCGGCCAAGAGGGTGTCCAGGGAAGGGCAAGGAGGCTGGAGAAGGGCCTGGAGCACCTGGGCTATGAGGAGGGGCTGAGGGAGCTGGAGGTGTTCAGGCTGCGGAAGAGGAGGCTGAGGGAGACCTCCTTGCTCTCCACGGCTCCCTGAAGGGAGGTTGGAGCGAGGAGGGGACAGCCTCTGCTCCTTGGTGGCAAGGGACGGGACCAGAGGAAATGATTTCAAGCTGCACCAGGGAAGGTTCAGGATCTCAGGAATTATTTATGCTCTGGAAGGGTTCTCAGACACTGGAATGCTCTGCCCAGGGCAGTGCTGGATTCACCATGCCTGGGGGTGTTCAAGCAGTGTGGAGCTGGTGCTTTGGGATATGGTTTAGTGGTGACCCTGCAGTGCTGGGTGGAGGGTAGGACTGGATGAGCTTGGAGATCTCTTCCAACCAGATCTGCTCTGTGATTCTGTACTGACACCATACTGGAGTCACAAGGCCCTGAATGCAGAGGGACAGATGAGCTCAAGATGAGCAAGGGCCTTCCTTCCTTCCTTCCTTCCTTCCTTCCTTCCTTTCTTTTATCTTATATGTGTGATTTGGCAGGTTAGAATTGGCCTTAATTTAGCCACAGCACTGACAAAGAGGTTATCTAACAACAGCTGAAGGCACACAAAGGCCAGCAGCCTGCTCTGCCTTTGCCTTCACAGCGATTCCAGCAGCTCAGAAGCACAACCTGGGCCCCGGGGAAAGGATTTTGTGCTCAAATCTTTCACTGGTCCTTTTTTGTGGTTCTTTGCTGGCTTTAGTGTGCAAATGTCATCAAAATGAGAGCCCTGCACAGGTGAAAACTGCTGTGGTTCCTGTAGAGCGTTGCCCACCCAACCCTCCTCATGCTTCCCAGGCTTTTTCCAAGTGCCTTTGTTTTGGCAGCATGGCCAGAGCTCGGCTGCTCTGCCCCAGCAGCCCAGCACTCAAGATAAGGAAGCACTTTGTCTCAGGACTGCTGCAGAGTTTCTCCTTGCACACCCCAAGCACTCCACCCAAAGACTAAACCACCACTGAGCTGCTGAGTGTTCTGCACTCTGCTCTTCCATTGTGGAAAAAACACTGATGCCTTACCCCACCCCTGCAACACTCTTGCTCCTGCAGTAGCCCAGCTCTGCCTGCCACAGGTGGACACAAGTCCAGCTAACTCCCTTAGGATGGTGCTCAGGCCATGCCTGCTCTGAATTCAGCCTCTGTTTGCTTCACCACCAGCAGTGTCCTTGGGACAGTCACCTGCAGGGTGGATGCCACGGAGTCAGACCTTAGCATGGATCCTGGAATCACAGAATGGCAGGGGTTGGAGGGCAATACCTCCAGAGACCATCCACCCCAACCTCCCCTGCTAAGGCAGGATCCCCCAGGGCAGGGCACACAGGAACACATCCAGGTTGGCTTTGAAAGTCTCCAGAGAAGGAGCCTCCACAACCTCTCTGGGCAGCCTGCTCCAGGGCTCCACATGGCCTTTTAACCTCATTTTATTCAACTTTTCCTCTTCTCCATGTGGGCAACTTGACAACAAAAGCTAAGCACCTTCATTATGAGCAGCAGTGAGGTTCCTGTTAGTGTTGCATGGTGTTAGGAGATATTTGAGCTTAGGCTGAGTAATTTAGATCCCCAGTGGAGTTCCTGGCTGTCTGTGCAGGTTTATCTAGAAATGCTCCCTGCAGCCTGGCCAAAAGCTCAGCTCTGAGTCTTGTGGCTTTGCAGAGCTAAGTGCAGCAAACTGTGGGAAATTTAGGAGCTGAGTTCAGGTCACTTCTGTTGATGAACTTGCAGAGAAATGCAGAATCTTCTTTCTGTGGTGATTCGTCACCTGACTAGGGGGAACTAAAGTCTGTGCTGCCATAGGAACTGAGATTAACATCAAACCTCTTGAGGACAGGCTTGGCTTAACTCTTTCATGCTCTTATGAGGAGCAGCTGAGGAACCTGGGGGTTGTTTAGCCTGGAGAAGAGGAGGCTGAGGAGTGACCTCATTGCTCTCCACAGCTTCCTGAAAGGAGGCTAGATCCCTAGTCTAAGGTGATAGAAGGAGAGGAAATGGCCTGAAATTGTGCCAGGGGAAGGCTAGGTTGGAGATGAGGAAAAATGTCATTGCTGCAAGAGTGGTGAGGGATTGGCACAGGCTGCCCAGGGAGGTGGTGGAGTCCCCATCCCTGGAGGTGTTCAAGAAACCTGTGGCCATGGCACCTGGGGCCATGGTTTGGTGGCCATGGTGGCGTTGGGTTGATGTTGGGCTGGGTGATCTCAGAGGGCTTCTCCAGCCCAAGCAGTTCTGTGAGTCAATGATTCTGTGCTGCACAAGACTGACTACTGGGAAAGGAAATCTTCAGGACAGCTTCTCACAGCCAGCTCTGCAGAGGTAGGTCTGCCCAAGGCCAGGGGTTTCCTAGATGCAAATGCAGAGGTTGTTCAGTGGAAGAGATAAAATCATTGTAAGAGCTGCTGCTGTTTGCTGGAGGGCAGCAGGTGCTGCATGTGCTCAGCACGTCACAGCATGTGGCCTTCTCCTCAGTCCTTGCCTGTATCTGGCTCTCCTTCTCAGCCAAGCACAACCAACCTGTGTGGGTGCACAGGAGCAGCACACAGAGGTGCCAGGCAGTTGGTCAGCAGCAGGCTCTGCAGTGTGGCACAGCTCTTCCTGGGGCTTTGGGGCTGTCTGTGAGATTTAGAGCTGAAGGGTTTGGGTTTAATAGGTTTGCCCTAGCATTTGGAGGGCACTGAGCTCTGCAGCTGAGCCTCCTCCCTCACTGAGAATACTCTGGCTCTTCCAAGGACTGCACTTGGTCCTTCATCAGACACCCAGTGAAATTCTTCCCACTGCTGTTTGGTTCATCCAGGTGAACAATTCCACAGCCAGAGGAGTTTTTCCAGGGTCACTCCACTTTCCTGTGAATTAAAACTTGCTCTGCTGAGCCTCTCTGGTCTGCTGGGTGACAAAACTGAGCAGCAATACTCTGACTGCTCTGGCAGTGATGCTGCCTGGGAGCACAGGCCGGGCTCCTGACCTCTGCTAGCCCTGCTAAACCCAGACAGATCTGGTATGAATCTGTGATTTCACACCCTGCAGACACCAATATGCAAAGTAAGAAGCAGTGAGTGCTCAGGGATCTGACAGATCCCTACCCCACAGCTGTGTCATCTTGGCTGGGTGGCTCATTAGGGACACAGTTACAGCTCAGACATTCCAGCTGCCTCTGCAGCTTCCGCTCTGGGTTTGATAACTCCTTGAGGAACAGCACCCTGCAGGGCACTGCAGCCTGCTGGCTTCTCCACAGACCAGCTCCTGCTGGCTGCCCAAACTGACTCCACTGAGACCTTGCTGGAGTTTTGCCAGGTGAGAAATACCCACAAAGAACTTCCTCTCTTCCCTAGGTTGCAGGGTGATGAATTGAGCACAGTTTGGCTTTTCTTGGAGCTTTATTTCATGTCACTGAAATGAGGACATTTGTACTTGGGTTTGGTTCCCCCCCCATGCACTGCAACCTACATAGAATCACAGAGGGATTGGGGTTGGAAGGGACCTTAAAGATCATCTAGTTCCAATCCCACTTCCAAGGGCAGGGACATCTTGTACTAGACCAGGTCTATGATTCTCTGATTCCAGGTTGCTCAAGGCCTCATCCAACCTGGCTTACAACACTTCCAGACTTGGAGCCTCCACAGCTTCTCTGGGCAACCTCTTCCAGTGCCTCACCACCCTCCTGGGGAAGAATTTCTTCCTAATGACCAGTCTCAAGCCAGCTTCTTCAGCCTGGAGCCATCACCCCACATCTTCTCACTCCATGCCCCTTTCCAGCTCTCTTGTAGCCCCTTTCAAATGCCCCTTAAAAGGAAATTGCTCTCAAGGATACCATGCTGAATAGATGAGCTCCAGGGATGAGGCAGCTGGAGAGGGAGCATTAATCAGCATCACTCTTTTATTAAAGCTATAGCATAAGCAGTGACCTCATTTCATCAGCAATCAATGGTGCATCAGGCAGGCAGAGCTACAGAAAGGTCTCTTGGCCCTCACTCCTGGGAAGCTTCTGTTTGTTTCCCCAGTAAAGGTTCAGTTACAAGTGGGAAAGTGTGGCTGAAGAAACCTCAAGCCTGTGCACAGAGCCTGGCAGTGCCAGGGAACAACATCCCACATGAGGAGGATTGCAGGGCTGGAACAGCTCTGCTGTGAAGAAAAGCTTAGAGCCCTGGGGCTGATTAGCTTGGAGGAGAGGAGGCTGAGAGGGGATCTGATCAATGTCTATCAATATCTGAGGGGTGGCTGCCAGGCTTTTTTCAGTGGTGCCCGGTGATAGAGAAGGAACAATGGGTACCAGCTGGCATCCAGGAGGTTCCACCTGAAGATGAGGAGAAACTTGTTTGGTGTGAGGCTGCTGGAGGCCTGGAGCAGGCTGCCCAGAGGGGTTGTGGAGTCTCCTTCTCTGGAATCTTTCAAGACCTATCTGGATGTGTTCCTGTGTGACCTGCCCTGGGTGACCCTGCTCTGGCAGGGAGGTTGGACTGGATGCTCTGCAGAGGTCCCTTCCAACCCCTGCCATTGTGTGGTTCTGTGATTCTCTGCACAGCACTGCTCAGCAAGAGCTTCGTCCTCCCTGGCAGAGCTGGCTACTGGTGGAGGTGGCTCTGTGGGTTGGACACTCTGTGGGCTGGACACTCTCCACTTCTGCCATGGTAAGAACTGGAGGAGACACCAGCCCAGCAGCCAAGGGGAGACCTTTCCTACAGGCAGCAGTAAGCAGCTGGGGCCTGAGCGTGGTGCAGCCACCGCAGCAGGAGCCAAGGCTGTGCAGCTGCAGCTCACTTGGCGAAAGGCTCAGTCCCTGAAGCTTGTGGGGCTCCAAAATAGACTCTAATCTCAGGCACCCCACAACTTCCTCCAAGCTGCTGCCTCCAGGGCTTCTTCTGTCAAGAGGCAGCAGAAGAGCACAGGTTGGAGCAGGAATGTGTGAAGCCAGCTCGGTGCTGAAAGGCTGGGAAGTGAAGCAGGGCTTTGGGAAGTGTCAGGGTCGATGATCTGTGAGATGGAAAGGGTGTGATGCTCCTCGGGGTGAGAGGAAGTGGGGCAAAAGAATGTGAAGTGGTTTTGAAGCATCCTCACCCCTCCTCAGGCTGATTTACAGAAGAGAGGACAAGTTGCTCTCACTGACTCAGGGCAGACTGAGACGTGGAACTTCTCCCAGGAGACAGCGACTCTGAGACTCTGGAACAGGCTGCCCAGGGCGGTTCTGGGTGCCCCCTCCCTGTTGAAGGCCAGGTTGGATGAGGGCTTGGGCAAACAAGTTTAGTTGAGGGGTGTCCCTGCCCATGGCAGGGGGGCTTGGAGGAGACAATCTCTGAGGTCCCTTCCAACCTGTGATTTGCTTCTGTGTCCTGGGCTCTCTGGGCATGGAGAGGTCCTCAGTGGATAAAAGGAAAGTTTTTCAGTTAGTTATCACAGAATTGTCAGGGTTGGAAGGGACTCAAGGCTCAGCCAGTTCCAAACCCCTGCCATGGCCAGGGACACCTCACACCACAGCAGGCAGCTCACAGCCACATCCAGCCTGGCCTTCAAAACCTCCAGGCATGAGGCTTCCACCACCTCCCTGGGCAACCTGTGCCAGTCTCTCACCACCCTCCTGGGCAAGAACTTCTTCCTCACATCCAATCTGAATCTCCCCACTTCCAGTTTTGCTCCAGGTTGGACATGATGATCTCAAAGGTCTTTTCCAACCTGGTTGATTCTGTGATGATTCTGTGAAAACTTAGCCTGGGCAACCCCAAATCCTTTTCAAGAGCTGTGTAAGTGCAGCTCAAGGCTGCTCTGGGGTCAGGACACCACAGGCACATGTCAGGGAGGCAGGAGGGTGATGCTCCAGCAGCCATCCCAGCATGTGATGTGGAGTTTTCCAAAAGACAGGCATGAAATTATGACCAAAATGCCCCACAATGGTCTCTGTCAGGAGATAGCTGCAGCATGAGGTAACTGTTGGGTGTGACATGGCAGATAAAGAGGAGTGTGACACTGACAGTGTGATGAGCTTGCAGTGGAATAACTAAAATTAGTTCCCATTCCTGCATCTGCCCAAGTCCTTAGTCCTGTGTGCCTCGCTCCATGGCTGCTCTGGCTTTCCTTCCCATAAATGGGCTGTTCCCAGCAGCTCTCCAGCCTGATTTCAGCTCTCACTGCAAAATGGAAAGATAATATTTAAGGAAGGAGCAGAAATGTGGCAATGCCTTGCAGCCAGCGTGACTGCGAAAGAGGAAGCAGGGAGGAGGAAAGTCACTGTGCAGGAGCAAGGGCAGGGACTGCTCAGTTCCCTCTGAGCCTGAGCTGCTGCACTGTGCACCAGCAGCTTTCACAGAGTCACAGAACAGCAGAGGTTGGAAGGGACCTCCAGAGATCATCCAGTCCAGCCCCCCTGCCAGAGCAAGGATCACCCAGGGGAGTCTGTGCAGGAACAGCCTGGAGAAGAGGAGGCTCAGGGGATACCTCATTGCTCTCTACCATTCCCTGAAGGGAGGTTGTAGCCAGGAGGTTTGGTCTCTTCTCCCAGGCACACAGCACCAAAACAAGAGGACACAGTCTCAAACTGTGCCAGGGGAAGTTTAGGCTGGAGGTGAGGAGAAAGTTCTTCACAGAAAGAATTGTTGGCCACTGGGATGTGCTGTGCAGGGAGTGGTGGGTTCCCTGTCCCTGGAGGTGTTCAGCAAAGGATTGGATGTGGCACTTGGAGCCATGGTTAGTTGTCAGGAGGGGTTAGGTGACAGGTTGGACTTGATGATCTCTGAGCTCTTTTCCAACCTTATTGATTCTATGATTCTATGAATGCATCCAGGTGGGTTTTGAAAGCCTCCACAGAAGGAGACTCCACAGCCTCTCTGTGCAGCCTGCTCCAGGGCTCCAGCACCCTCACAACAAAGAAGTTTCTCCTCACGTTGATGTGAAACCTTCTCTGTGCAAGTTTTATCCATTGGTCCTTGTCTTACTCCTGTGCACCACCCAAAAGAGCTTGGCCTCCTCCAACTGACACCCACCCCTCAGATATTGATAGACATTGATCAGATTCCTCTCAGCCTTGTCTTCTCCACACTAAACAGCCCCAGGGCTCTCAATCTCTCTCCACAGGGGAGATGCTCAAGTCCCCTAAGCCCCCTCGTGGCTCTCTGTTGGACTCTCTCCCTCCTTTCCTGCTGAGGTGGCAGAATCCAGGCTGCAGGGAGCGAGTCCATCAGCCTGCATTTGCACCAGTGCAGCCTGGCCTGGGTGCAGACAAAGGATGGTGAGCAGAGAGCCTCAAGCTGGTGCAAACCTGAGCAACCAAAATGGAAAGAAGAGAGCTGGAAGCATCTGGACATTGCCTGCCTGGCAGGGTCCTGTCAGCGGTATGCAGCAGATGCACTGCAAGCTCTGGTCCTCAACTCCCAGTTCCATATGTGCTGATCCCACAGCAGTCACAGTATCACAGTATCACTAAGATTGGAAGAGACCTTGAAGATCATGGAGTCCAACCTGTCACCACCAACCCCATGACTAGACCATGGCACCAAGTGCCACATCCAGTCCCCTCTTGAGCACCTCCAGGGATGGGGACTCCACCACCTCCCTGGGCAGCACATCCCAATGGCGAATCACTCTCTCTGTGAAGAACTTTCTCCTCACCTCCAGCCTAAACTTCCCCTGGTGCAGCTTGAGACTGTGTCCCCTTGTTCTGGTGCTGGTTGCTAGAGAGAAGAGGCCAAACCCCTTCCTGACTACCACCACCCTTCAGGGAGTTGGAGAGAGCAATGAGGTCTCCTCTGAGCCTCCTCTTCTCCAGGCTAAGCAACCCCAGCTCCCTCAGCCTCTCCTCACAGGGCTGTGCTCAAGGTTTCTCCCCAGCCTTGTTGCCCTTCTCTGGACACCTTCAAGTCTCTCAATGTCCTTCTTGAACTGAGGGGCCCAGAACTGGACACAGGACTCAAGGTGTGGCCTAACCAATGCAGAGTACAGGAGCACAATGACCTCCCTGCTCCTGCTGGCCACACTGTTCCTGATGCAGGCCAGGATGCCCTTGGCCTTCTTGCCCCCTGGGCACACTGCTGGCTCATGTTCAGGCGGTTCTTTGGAACAGAGTTGAATATTTGTTGTTATCACTGGAAATCTGGATTTAAATGGAAGCTGCTAAATTGAGAGTATTTAAATTGAGAGTATTTGAATGGAAGCTGCTCCATTGAAAAGGAAAGATTTATTGAAAGGGAATACTTATGTCCATTGAAAATACTGGATTGGAAAAGTTTCATTAGATGGAAAGAGTTTTCTAAATGGAGTATTGCTTTCAGTTAAAAGCAGTCAAAGTGAAAATGCTCAAATTGAAAATGCTGAATTGAAAATACTGATTTAAAGCAGAACATTGCTGGCTAAGCTGCCAGCCCCTGGCTTGGACAGCAACACTCTGCGCTGGGTTAGGAACTGGCTGGAGGGCCGGGCCCAGAGAGTGGTGGTGAATGGTGCCACCTCCAGCTGGCAGCCAGGCACCAGTGGCATCCCCCAGGGATCAGTGCTGGGCCCCATCCTCTTCAATGTCTTCATTGATGATCTGGATGAGGGGATTGAGACAGTCATCAGCAAATTTGCAGATGACACCAAGTTGGGAGCAGATGTTGGTCAGTTAGAGGGCAAGGAAGGGCTCTGCAGAGGGACCTCAACCAAATGGACAGATGGGCAGAGGCCAACAGGATGACATTCAACAAGTCCAAGTGCCAGGTGCTGCACTTTGGCCACAGCAACCCCAGGCAGAGCTACAGGCTGGGGTTGGAGTGGCTGAGAGCTGCCAAGCAGAGAGGGACCTGGGGGTGCTGATTGACAGCTGCCTGAACATGAGCCAGCAGTGTGCCCAGGTGGCCAAGAAGGCCAACAGCATCCTGGTCTGCATCAGGAACAGTGTGGCCAGCAGGAGCAGGGAGGTCATTGTGCCCCTGGACTCTGCATTGGTTAGGCCACATCTTGAGTCCTGTGTCCAGTTCTGGGCCACTCAGTTTAAGAAGGACATCGAGAGACTTGAAGGTGTCCAGAGAAGGGCAACGAGGCTGGGGAGAGGCCTTGAGCACAGCCCTGTGAGGAGAGGCTGAGGGAGCTGGGGTTGCTTAGCCTGGAGAAGAGGAGGCTCAGGGGAGACCTCATTGCTCTCTCCAACTCCCTGAAGGGAGGTTGTAGCCAGGAAGGGGTTGGCCTCTTCTCTCTAGCAACCAGCCCCAGAACAAGAGGACACAGTCTCAAGCTGTACCAGGGGAAGTTTAGGCTGGAGGTGAGGAGAAAGTTCTTCACTGAGATAGTAATTTGCCATTGGGATGTGCTGCCCGGGGAGGTGGTGGAGTCACCATCCCTGGAGGTGTTCAAGAGGGGATTGGATGTGGCACTTGGTGCCATGGTCTAGTCATGGGGTCTGTGGTGCCAGGTTGGACTGGATGATCTTCGAGGTCTCTTCCAACCTGTGTTGTACTGTGTGTTAATTAAAATGGAAACTACTAGCTTGAAAATACTTAAATGGAAAACACCAGCTTGAAAAGATTGATTGAAATAGGAATATCGGTTTCAAGGGAATATTGATTTGCATTGAAAATGCTAGCTTGAAAAGATTGATTGAAATAGGAATGTTGGTTTCAAGGGAATATTGATTTGCATTGAAAATGATAGCTTGAAAATATTGATTGAAATAGGAATATTGGTTTCAAGGCAATATTGATTTGCATTGAAAATGCTAGCTTGAAATGATTGATTGAAATAGGAATATTGGTTTCAAGGGAATATTGATTTGCATTGAAAATGCTAGCTTGAAAATATTGATTGAAATAGGAACATTGATTTAAAGGGAATATTGATTTGCATTGAAAATACTAACTTGAAAAGATGGATTGAAATTGAGATATTGATTGAAGTTGCAATATCTATTCAAATGGAAACTACCAACTTGAAAATATTGATTGAAATTGAGACATTGATTGAAATGGAACGTTTGTTTAAATTAAAACTGCCTGGATTGAAAATACTGAAATTGAAAATGCTAAACTGGAAGTACTGAATTGAAAATGTTTAGTTGACTCCAAATAGTGAATTAAATGGAAAGATTGATTTAAATTGAAGCTGCTGAATTGAAAAGATTGAAGCTGAGCACACTACATTGAAAAGATTGATTTAAATTGGGAAGATTGATTTAAATGGAATATTTATTTGCATTGAAAAGACTACACTGAAAATATTGATTCAATTGAAGATATTGATTTAAATTGAAGATATTGATTTAAATAGAAAGATTGATTTAAATGGGAAGATTGATTTAAATTGAAGATATTGATTTAAATGGAAACATTGATTTAAATGGGAAGATTGATTTAAATTGAAGGTATTGATTCAAAGATTGATTTAAATGGGAAGAGTGATTTAAATGGTAAGATTGATTTAAATGGGAAGAGTGATTTAAATGGTAAGATTGATTTAAATGGGAAGATTGATTTAAATGGAAAGATTGATTTAAATTGAAATGGTGATTTAAATGGAAAGGTTGATTTAAATTGAAGATATTGATTTAAAGACTGATTTAAATGGGAAGATTGATTTAAATTGAAGACATTGATTTAAATGGGAAGATTGATTTAAATTTAAGACATTGATTTAAATGGAAAGATTGATTTAAATGGAAGATATTGATTTAAAGATTGATTTAAATGGGAAGATTGATTTAAATTTAAGACATTGATTTAAATGGAAAGATTGATTTAAATGGAAGATATTGACTTAAAGATTGATTTAAATGGGAAGATTGATTTAAATGGAAAGATTGATTTAAATTGAAGATATTGATTTAAATTGAAATGGTGATTTGAATGGAAAGATTGATTTAAATTGAAGATATTGATTTAAATGGAAGATTGATTTAAATTGAAGATATTGATTTAAATGGGAAGATTGATTTAAATTGAAGATATTGATTTAAAGACTGATTTAAATGGGAAGATTGATTTAAATTGAAGACATTGATTTAAATGGGAAGATTGATTTAAATTGAAGACATTGATTTAAATGGGAAGATTGATTTAAATTGAAGATATTGATTTAAAGATTGATTTAAATGGGAAGATTGATTTAAATTGAAGACATTGATTTAAATGGAAAGATTGATTTAAATTGAAAGATTGATTTAAATAGGAAGATTGATTTAAATTGAAGATATTGATTTAAATTAAAGATTGATTTAAATAGGAAGATTGATTTAAATTGAAGATATTGATTTAAAGATTGATTTAAATGGGAAGATTGATTTAAATTGAAGATATTGATTTAATTGAAAGGATTGATTTAAATGGAAATATTGACTTAAATGGAAATATTGATTAAAATTAAAAATACTGAAATTGAAAATCCTAAATAGAAAAGATTTATTTAAATCAAAATATGTAATTAAATGCAAAGATTTATTTCAAGGGAAGCTCCTAACTTGAACAGCTTTAAATGGAAACTAAAATATTGATTGACATGGAAATGTTGACTGAAATGGAAACTACTGAATTGAACCAAATATTTGAATTGAAAGCACCAAATATTGGAAACTGTTTAGTAGCTCCCAAGGTCAGAAGTCACTGATCCAGGCTGGCAATTCCAACCTGGTGTGAGGGGCTCAGGAATAAATCCATTCCTCTCTGAGGGCTTTGCCTGGGAAGTGGCTGCGCTGCAGGGCTAAGGAGCAGCAGGGTAGCCACACTGACTAATACCAGGGGGGGAGGTTGACTCTGCAGCCTTCTTATCACACTTGCCTCACAGAGCAGTTTAACAGGAAAAGGTCAAGAGAAAGTTCTAATTCCACATTTTTGAGATTCCTCCTCTCATCACCCAGTTATTCCGCGGAGCTTTGGTATTCCTGTGGGTGTCAAGCACCAGGCAGCTCTCTGAGCAGCCTCAGTGACACTGACAAAAGCAAGAGCCCTGCACAAAACCCCACAGAGAGCTCCATGCTGCTTTCTCTTCCCTTGGCAGCTGTGTCCAAGAGGGCTGCTTCAGGAATTGTCATTCCTGTCCTTCATGAGAGCACCACTTCCATGCTCCCACAGCCCTACACCGACACCGCTCTTGGGGACAGACGCTGAGCACAGCCTCTCCTTGCTCTTTAGGGCTATAGCTCCTTACTCTTCAGCAATGGGCTGGAAGGAAACAGCCTCTGCTCCCCAGAAGCTTTTGCTGACGGTTTTCATAGAACCATAGAATCAATAAGGTTGGAAAAGACCTCAGAGATCACCAAGTCCAACCTGTCACCCAACACCTCCTGACTAGCTAAACCATGGCACCAAGGGCCACATCCAAGCCCCCCTTGAACACCTCCAGGGATGGGGACTCCACCACCTCCCTGGGCAGCACATTCCAGTGGCCAACAACTCTTTCTGGGAAGAACTTTCTCCTCACCTCCAGCCTCAACTTTCCCCTGGCATCAGCTGTGTCCAAGAGGGCTGCTTCAGGAATTGTCATTCCTGTCCTTGATGAGAACTCCACTTCCATACTCCCACAGCCCTACACCGACACAGTTCTTGGGGACAGACACTGAGCACAGCCTCTCCTTGCTCTTTAGGGCTATAGCTCCTTACTCTTCAGCAATGGGCTGGAAGGAAACAGCCTCTGCTCCCCAGAAGCTTTTGCTGATGGTTTTGATTCATGGCTTGAAATTATTCAATTGACAAGTTGAGTATCAGCTGAGAGTAAGAGAGTCTGGAGTTTCAGAGACTGGATGGGGTGCTTGGTGCCATGGTTTAGTTGATTAGATAGTGTTGGATGATAGGTTGGACTCAGTGATCTCAAAGGTCTCTTCCAGCCTGGTTAATTCTGTTCTGTCCTGTCCTGTCCTGTCCTATTCTATTCTATTCTATTCTATTCTATTCTATTCTATTCTATTCTATTCTACCCTACCCTGCAGGGGAAGCTGTTGTGACATTGCTGTGCCTTTGAGGATAAGGCTCACCACAAAGTGAAAAGGAAGCCCAGGAAGACTCCCACAGCACCTGGCCCACATGGAACCATAGAAGGCTTGGGGTTAGAAGGGACCTCCAAAGCTCATCCAGTCCAAACCCCCCCTCCAGTCAGCAGGGACATCCTCCACTGGATTAGTTGCCCTATCCTATCCTATCCTATCCTATCCTATCCTATCCTATCCTATCCTATCCTATCCTATCCTTATTCTATTCTATTCTATTCTATTCTATTCTATTCTATCTATTCTATTCTATCCTATCCTATACTATATCCTATCCTATCCCTATTCTATTCTATTCTATTCTATTCTATTCTATCCTATCCTATTCTATTCTATTCTATTCTATTCCTATTTCTCCTATCCCTATCCTATCCCTATCCTATCTATCTATCCTATCCTATCTATTCTTTATATTCTATTCTATTCTATTCTATTCCTATTTCTCCTATCCTATCCTATCCCTATCCTATCCTATCCTATCCTATCCTATCCATCATATTCTATTCTATTCTATTCTATTCTATTCTATTCTATTCTATTCTATTCCTATTTCTATCCTATCCCTATCCTATCCTATCCTATCCTATCCTATCCTATCCTATCCTATCCTATTCCTATCCTATCCTATCCTATCCTTATTCTATTCTATTCTATTCTATTCTATTCTATTCTATTCTATTCCTATTTCTATTCCTATTTCTATCCTATCCTATCCTATCCTATCCTATCCTATCCTATCCTATCCTATTCTATTCCTAATTCTATTCTATTCTATCCTATCCTATCCTATTCTATTCTACTCTATCCAGTTTCCTTTGCAGTACTGTACAGGCTCCCAAGGACGTCCTCCCTGGGGGTGGGTGGGAGGTGTGTGGAGTCTCTCTCTCTGGAGATATTCAAGACCCACCTGGATGAGCTCCTGTGTGACCTGCTCTAGGTGCTCCTGCTCTGCAAGGGGGGTTGGACTGGCTGAGCCCTGGAGGGCCCTTGCAGCCCCTGGCATTCTGTGGTTCAGTGGTTAAAGCAGAGGGAATGTTTTCTGGCAGTGCTGGCCGAGGGCTCAGCACGAGATGGTAATTACAAAGTCAACAGCTTGTAATCTTATCAGCAACACGAGGAGAAATTAGACAAGCATGTCTAATATTTGCTCTGTTTATTTGATGTGGGGGCTGGGATCAAAGGGGAAAGCAAGCTGGATGCAACAGGAGGAGAGAGGGATTCAGGGGGGAAATGCTCTTTCAATACGGCTTAAGAATTCAAGGATTGAGCTGGGCTGGGTTTCAGTTTCTGTAACTTGGTGCTTGGAATGGCACAGGGTAAAGCAGAGCTGCCAGCAGCTCCTCCCATTGCAGTTTGCCATGCAGCTGAACACCAACTTTTGTCTTTGCTGCCTCTTTCTGAAGGGAATTGTGGAGAATGTCTCGTTCATTTTGGCTTCAGTTGCAGCACAAATCCCAGCAGTGCTCTGGTCCTCTTGCCCTGCCTTCTGCAACTTGATTGAAGAATCAATGGTCCAGTGCCCCAGGTTGGGGTCTGACCTGTTGGAAAGCAGCACAGGTGAAAGTGGGTCCTGGTGGGCAGAAGGATGCCCATGAGCCAGCAATGTGCCCTGCTGGCCAAAAGGTCCAAGGGCATCCTGGGGTGGATTAGAAGGAGTAGGGTTGGTAGGTCCAGAGAGGTTCTGCTGCCCCTCTACTCTGCCCTGCTGAGGCCACATCTGCAATATTGTGTCCAGTTCTGGGCCTCTCAGGTCAAGAAGGACCTCAGGGAGCTGCTTGAGAGAGTCCATCCCAGAGCCACAGAGCTGCTGCAGGCAGTGGAACATCTCCCAGTGAGGCCAGGCTGAGGGAACTGGGGCTTGGAGGAGAGGAACCTGAGGGCTGCCCTCATTGCTGGGGATAAAGATGTGCAGGGCTGGAACCAGGCTCTGCTCAGGGATGGCCAAGGGCAGACCAAGGGGCACTGGGGGCAAGCTGGAGCAGAGGAGGTGCCAGGGGAACAGAAGGGAAAGCTTGGTGACCTCTCCCCACCTGAAACAGCCTTACAGGCATCCCAGAGCAGCAAACTGAAGCACTGACTGCTCTCCAGCTTTACCCAGCACACCAAAAATGTGACTTCATCCTGGCAGCTGAAAACCAAACCAAACCAAACCATCACCAGAGGCAGAAAAACACCGAGGGGCTAAGGGTAAGAGCTGTGTGCCAGAATCTTCACAGCCAGCAAACCTGCCTGGTTGGCACACAGGTATCAGTCTGAGCCCATTGCAGTGGTGGCTGTGCACACAGAGGCTGCTCCTCCCAGGCCCTCTTTACACTGCCCTGACCCCTGTGAGGCTCAGCATCAGGACAACAGAGCTTTGACTCGCTGCCCACGTTGTGGACTCCAGCCCTGCTAACACTATCACTCTTGTTGCACTGTAGTTATCTGCACCCCAGCTGTTTGACACCTGTAAGCCATGCACAAACACTCCCCTATCTGAAGGACCCCCACCCCTCACTTTTAATCAGCAAGACCCCCACATTTGGGGCCGCAGCCTGAGGGAGCCTGCAGCCTGCCTGGACTCCTGCTGCACATCTCCAGTTTTTCTGGGAGCAGCTTGGCAGATGGCAGTGTCCCGTGAAGCGTGGATGGAAGCTTATCTCAGTGAGAGCAGGGAACAAGCCCCTGGCAGGCCCTGGTGTTAAAGGGCTCAACTTATCTGGGATGAGTGGCAGAGAGCCCTGGCTCAGCTCTCAGTGTGTTGCACCCAGGGACATTGCTGAATGTGCTGCTGTCAAACACCTCCCGGTGTGCTCAGGGCAACCTTCTCAATCAGGGAAGCTTCCTTAGGTGAAAACAGCCTCTGCTTCCTGTCACAAGGGATGGGAAAGGTTGGTGGCTACCACTGCTGGCCCAAGCCTTAATGTCCTGGTGTCGGAATTCAAACAGCTTTTAAGTGCTTAACAACCCTTGCAGCTGCAGAGTGGTGCCAGCAGGAGAAAGGGAACACTCCCCAGCAGCTGGCATCACGACTGTCCTGGTATGCATGGCAAGGGTGGATGCCCTGGGTCCTACCTGGGAAGTGCCAGGCAGGATTTACAGCCTGAAAACAGATGAAGACCTCAGCTGCCTTTATAGAATCCATCACAGAACCACAGAATGGCTCAGCTTGGAAGGGACCTCTAAGATCATCTTCCCCAACCTTCCCCCCATGGGCAGGGACACCTCCCACCAGCCCAGGCTGCTCAAGGCCTCATCCAGCCTGGCCTTGAACACCTCCAGGGAGGGGACAGCCACAACCTCCCTGGGCAGGCTCTCACCACCCTCCTACTGAAGAGCTTCTTCCTCAGCTCCAGTCTAACCCTGCTCTGCCTCAGCTTCAAACCATTCCCCCTTGGCCTGGCTCTAGACATCCTCAGGAAAAGTTCCTCTGCAGCCTTCCTGCAGGATCCCTTCAGGAACTGGAAGGCAGCTCAGCTCTAAGGTCCTCCTGGTGTCTTCTCCCCTCCAGGCTGTACACCCCCAGCTCCCTCAGCTCTCCTGGAAGCCATCTGAACTGCAAGGATCCCCTCAGAAAAGTTCATTGCACTGCTTTACTTCCCTACCCTCTCATCCAACTACCAGCAAGTGCAGGGTGATTTTTAAGGAGGCTTTCTCCCCACAAGGATTTCCTTTATGCTGCCTGTGTTTTTCTGTTGCACAAGAAGCAGAGGGAGCCACTTGAGGTCCCCATTCAGTAGGTCTGAATCCCCTCCCTCTCCTTCTATAGGCCCCAGGAAACCAAATCAAGTGAGAACTGCCAAGTCACTGAGCTGAGAGGAAGGGTCAAGAAAAGACCTCTCAGGATAGGAAGAGAGATGCTAAAAGCTGCAGAGGAATTGGCCATGCTGGGTGCTGAGAAGAGCAGGAGCTGCCTGCAAGGAACACAGCCCTGGCTGCATACCTGCAGCTGCCTGCCAGCCCCTTGCTCCCCTGGTTCCCTTAACAAACTCAAACCAGGAGCCAGGAGCCCACCGTTCCCCTGTGGGTTCTGCATGCCTGAGGGAGGAGCTCGGCTAAGGGGCAGGGGCTGGTTAGATTCACTCGGTGGCAACAGGGCTGTGATAAGGGGAGGGAGAGAAGGAGAATGCAGGAATGTTGGAGCTTCCTCCCCTACCTGTGCTTGGGACAGTGTGTGGTTGGGGCTTGCCAGGTTTATCCTTCATCTGATGCTGCTTTCCTCTTCTGAAAGAGAGGAGGCTTCACTCCTTCAGGTTGGGTCTTGTGGATCTTTGCTGCCTGTGTCTCTAGAACACCTCAGAGCCTTTGCTTAATACACCTTGTGCAAGTGCAGTGTCTCGTGGGGTGATGGGACTCGCTTGTACTGAGGAGAAAAACAAGCAACAAATATGAGGAGATGAGGGAAAGGTTCAGTCAGTCACCCCGAGGGCACAATGACCTGAGAAGGTAAACACTCCCCAGGCTTGGAAACCAGAAAGAAAGAATTCCATCCTCCTGCATCCTGACCTAGCTTCTCTTCCTGGGGAGCGCTCTCAGGCTCACACAGCATCAGAGAATTCAGGTTGGGAAAAAGACCTTCAAGATCAAGGCTCACAGGCTCAGAAGATGTTTGGGGTTGGGAGAGACCTCTGGAGGTCTTCCAGTCCAAGCCCCCTGCCAGAGCAGGACCATAGAAACCAGCCAGGGCACACAGGAACACACACCAGGCAGGGCTGCAAGGCTCCAGGGAGGGAGACTCCACAACCTCTCTGGGCAGCCTGCTCCAGGCCTCTGGGACTCTCCAGGGCAGAAGTTCCTCCTCATCTTGAGGTGGAAACTCCTGTGCTCCATTGTCCCCTCCGTCCTGCCCCCCAGCCCTCAGCTCTGAGAGACATTGATCAGATCCCTCTCAGCCTTCTCTCTCCACACTCGCACCCCCAGGGCTCTCAGCCTTCCTCCCCAGGCAGCTGCTGCTGCAGTCCCTTCAGCAGCCTTGGAGCCCTCCATGGGACCTTCCAGCCGATCCCTGTCCCTCCTGAACAGGGGAGCCCAGAGCTGGATGCCTCGCTGAGTCCAGCCACCAACCCGCTCTGCAGGGATTGATTCTGTTCCGTTTTTGAGCTATGGCTTGCTTTCAGCCAATGTTGTCACCACCTAATGCCAGCGACCTCTCACTCAGCAACACCTGAGGTTCAGCTTGGAGGGAGCAAAGGGTTACTGCGGAGCGCTCTGGACCCTTTTGCCATCTAGCGGTGAAGGAACTCATCCTCCGCTCCTGGCTCCAGCAGAAAGCAAACCTGCAGCAGCAGCACTGGCTGCATGCCTGG